>OY986045.1:11056579-11456579 GCA_963920215.1 Nineta flava
ATAAACAACGCGAAGCGTTAGTTAGTCAACGCGAAGCGTTAGTAAGTCAACGCGAAGCGTTAGTTAGTCAACGCGAAGCGTTAGTTAGTCAACGCGAATCGTTGGATAATCAACGCGAAGCGTTTGTTAATCAACACGAAGAGTTAGTTAATCAACGCGAAGCGTTAGTTAATCAACGTGAAGCGTTAGTTAATCAACGCGAAGCGTTAGTTAATCAACGTGAAGCGCTAGTTAATCAACGCGAAGCGTTAGTTAATCAACGCGAAGCGTTAGTAAATCAACGCGAAGCGTTAGATAAACAACGCGAAGCGTTAGTTAGTCAACGCGAAGCGTTAGTAAGTCAACGCGAAGCGTTAGATAGTCAACGCGAAGCGTTAGTTAGTCAACGCGAATCGTTGGATAATCAACGCGAAGCGTTTGTTAATCAACACGAAGAGTTAGTTAACTAACGCGAAGCGTTAGTTAATCAACGAGAAGCGTTAGTTTATCAACGCGAAGCGTTAGTTAATCAACGCGAAGCGTTAGTTAATCAGCGCGAAGCGTTAGTTAATCAACGCGAAGCGTTAGTTTATCAACGCGAAGCCTAAGTCAATCAACGCGAAGCGTTAGTCAACGCGAAGCGTTAGTTAATCAACGCGAACCGTTGGATAATCAACGCAAAGCGTTAGTTAATCAACGCGAAGCATTAGTTAATCAACGTGAAGCGCTAGTTAATCAACGCGAATCGTTGGATAATCAACGCGAAGCGTTTGTTAATCAACACGAAGCGTTAGTTAATCAACGCGAAGCGTTAGTTAATCAACGTGAAGCGTTAGTTTATCAACGCGAAGCGTTAGTTAATCAACGCGAAGCGTTAGTTAATCAGCGCGAAGCGTTAGTTAATCAACGCGAAGCGTTAGTTTATCAACGCGAAGCCTTAGTCAATCAACGCGAAGCGTTAGTCAACGCGAAGCCTTAGTTAATCAACGCGAACCGTTGGATAATCAACGCGAAGCGTTAGTTAATCAACGCGAAGCATTAGTTAATCAACGTCAAGCGCTAATTAATCAACGCGAAGCGTTTGTTAATCAACGCGAAGCGTTAGTAAATCAACGCGAAGGGTATGATAAACAACGCGAAGCGTTAGTTAATCAACGCGAAGCGTTAGTTAGTCAACGCGAAGCGTTGGATAATCAACGCGAAGCGTTAGTGCATCAACGCGAAGCGTTAGTTAATCAACGTGAAGCGTTAGTTAATCAACGCGAAGGGTTAGTTAATCAACGCGAAGCGTTAGTTAGTCAACGCGAAGCGTTAGTTAATCAACGCGAAGCGTTAGTTAATCAACGCGAAGCGTTAGTAAATCAACGCGAAGCGTTAGTAAATCAACGCGAAGGGTTAGATAAACAACGCGAAGCGTAAGTTAGTCAACGCGAAGCGTTAGTTAGTCAACGCGAAGCGTTGGATAATCAACGCGAAGCGTTAGTTAATCAACACAAAGCGTTAGTTAATCAACACGAATCGTTAGTTAAATAACACGAAGCGTTAGTTAATCAACGCGAAGCGTTAGTTTATCAACGCGAAGCGTTAGTTAATCAACGCGAAGCGTTAGTTAATCAGCGCGAAGCGTTAGTTAATCAACGCGAAGCGTTAGTTTATCAACGCGAAGCGTTAGTCAATCAACGCGAAGCGTTAGTCAACGCGAAGCGTTAGTTAATCAACTCGAACCGTTGGATAATCAACGCGAAGCGTTAGTAAATCAACGTGAAGCGTTAGTAAGTCAACTTGAAGCGTTAGTTAATCAAAGCGAAGCGTTAGTTAATCAACGCGAAGCGTTAGTAAATCAACGCGAAGCGTTAGATAAACAACGCGAAGCGTTAGTTAGTCAACGCGAAGCGTTAGTTAGTCAACGCGAATCGTTGGATAATCAACGCGAAGCGTTTGTTAATCAACACGAAGCGTTAGTTAATCAACGCGAAGCGTTAGTTAATCAACGTGAAGCGTTAGTTTATCAACGCGAAGCGTCAGTTAATCAACGCGAAGCGTTAGTTAATCAGCGCGAAGCGTTAGTTAATCAACGCGAAGCGTTAGTTTATCAACGCGAAGCCTTAGTCAATCAACGCGAAGCGTTAGTCAACGCGAAGCCTTAGTTAATCAACGCGAACCGTTGTATAATCAACGCGAAGCGTTAGTTAATCAACGCGAAGCATAAGTTAATCAACGTGAAGCGCTAATTAATCAACGCGAAGCGTTTGTTAATCAACGCGAAGCGTTAGTAAATCAACGCGAAGGGTATGATAAACAACGCGAAGCGTTAGTTAATCAACGCGAAGCGTTAGTTAGTCAACGCGAAGCGTTGGATAATCAACGCGAAGCGTTAGTGCATCAACGCGAAGCGTTAGTTAATCAACGTGAAGCGTTAGTTAATCAACGCGAAGGGTTAGTTAATCAACGCGAAGCGTTAGTTAGTCAACGCGAAGCGTTAGTTAATCAACGCGAAGCGTTAGTTAATCAACGCGAAGCGTTAGTAAATCAACGCGAAGCGTTAGTAAATCAACGCGAAGGGTTAGATAAACAACGCGAAGCGTAAGTTAGTCAACGCGAAGCGTTAGTTAGTCAACGCGAAGCGTTGGATAATCAACGCGAAGCGTTAGTTAATCAACACAAAGCGTTAGTTAATCAACACGAAGCGTTAGTTAAATAACACGAAGCGTTAGTTAATCAACGCGAAGCGTTAGTTAATAAACGTGAAGCGTTAGTTTATCAACGCGAAGCGTTAGTTAATCAACGCGAAGCGTTAGTTAATCAACGCGAAGCGTTAGTTTATCAGCGCGAAGCGTTAGTTAATCAACGCGAAGCGTTAGTTAATCAACGCGAAGCGTTGGTTAATCAACGCGAAGCCTTAGTCAATCAACGCGAAGCGTTAGTCAGCGCACAACGTTAGTTAATCAACGCGAACCGTTGGATAATCAACGCGAAGCACTAGTTAGTCAACGCGAAGCGTAGTTAATCAACGCGAAGCGTTAGTTAATCAACGCGAAGCGTTAGTAAATCAACGCGAAGCGTATGATAAACAACGCGAAGCGTTAGTTAATCAACGCGAAGCGTTAGTTAATCAACGCAAAGCGTTAGTTAGTCAACGCGAAGCGTTGGATAATCAACGCGAAGCGTTAGTTAATCAACGCGAAGTGTTAGTTAATCAACGTGAAGCGTTAGTTAATCAACGCGAAGCGTTGTATAAAGAACGCGAAGCGTTAGTTAATCAACGCGAAGCGTTAATTAGTCAACGCGAAGCGTTAGTTAATCAACGCGAAGGGTTTGTTTAACAACGCGATGCGTTAGTTAATCAACGCGAAGCGTTAGTTAATCAACGCCAAGCGATAGTTAATCATTGCGAAACGTTAGTTAATCAACGCGAAGCGTTAGTTAATCAACGCCAAGCGATTGTTAATCAATGCGAAACTTCAGTTTATCAACGCAAAGCGTTTGTAAACGCAAAGCGAAATGTAAGCTAAAGCAAACCGTAAATCACCCAACGCGAAGTGTAGCTTAATGAGAAGTGTAAGTCAAAAGGAAGCGTAAGGTCAACGCGAAGCGTTAGTAAACGCAAACTGTTAGCAAAGCTTTTACTAACGCGGAACGTTAGCTGCAGCGAACCATAAGTCAGCCAACGCGAGGCGTTGGTCAATAAGAAGCGTTAGTTATGCAAAGCGAAGCTTCATTGGTACGCGAAGCGTTATGCCAAGTTATGCGAATAATTAACCAACGCAAAGCGTTAACCAACGCGAAACGTAAGCTTAATGTTAACTTTAATGAAACGTAAGTCAGCGAAGCGTTGGTCAATGAGAAGCGTCAGTCAATAGGAAGCGTCAGATCAACGCAAAGCGTTTGTTAATCAACGCAAACCGTAAGTCAGCCAACGTGAAGCGTTGGTCGATGAGAACCGTTAGTCAATAGGAAGTGTTAGGTTACCGCGAAACTTTAGTAAACGCAATGCGTTTACTAATGCGAAACGTAAGCTAAAGCGAACCGTTAGTGAGCCAATAAGAACCGTTAATCAGTAAGAATTGTTCGGTCAAGGCTTTGCGTTTATCAACACGAAACGTAAGCTACAGCGAACCGTATTCAAAGCGAAGCGTCAATGGAAGTGTAAGGTCCACACGAAGCGTTATATTATATATATATATATATATATATATATATATATATATATATATATATATATATATATATATATATATATATATATATATTGTATATATGTAAATATATGTATATATATATATATATTTAAATATATATATATATATATATATATATATATATATATATATATATATATATATATATATATACATTATAAATAGATAATTTTTGATAGGATCGATGGACCTTTGAATAAACTATTTGCAAAATTTTGTACAAAAAAACTTATATACACACCTGGTTGAAAAAACTGAAATAAACATAAAAACAATACTATTTGATGTATGTTATGTTTGTACATATGAGGACAAATTTTGAGAAAACTATTGAGTTTATGAAAAATTTTTGCAAACAAAAGTTCTTTATTTTAAAGAGAAGAAAATTTTTTGTCAATAAAATTTTTGTTTACCTCTTACGGTTTCAAAGATATATTTTTTCCACCCTGGCGGGGGGAATTACTTTCCGATTTTGCCCATTAACGAATTTGACCTTAATTTTTTGGTCTAGAACGCATACAAAAATTTTCAGCTCGTTATCTCTTCTCGTTTTTGAGTTATCGACTTCACAGACAGACAGATGGCCGAATTAGGCCATTTTATGAATATCTTTGTAAAGCATTTTTGTCAAGGATTAATATTTTCAAGCATTACAAAGTCGTAACTAAACTTAATATACCTTGTATATTTACAAATATACTGGGTACAAAAATAGTATGTATGGTTGTTATGTATACCTACGGGTCCATGGAGACCATGCCTTCATTCGCCTATCAATTATATTTCTCATTGTTTTCAAATTTGAGGACAAATTTTGAGAAAACTATTGAGTTTATGAAAAAGTTTTTCAAACAAAAGTTGTTTATTTTAAAGAGAAGATGTTTTTTTGTCAACAAATTTTTTTTCTATCTGTTACGGTTTCAAAGATGTGTAATTCCCCCCTCTTATGCACAAATTTGTGCACAAATTTGCTCTTTGTGCACAAATTATGAGAAAACTATTGAGTTTATGGAAAAACATTTCAAGCAAAAGTTGATTATTTTATAATGAAGAAGATTTTATGTCAATAAATTTTTTTTCTATCTCTTACGGTTTCAAAGGCGAACATTTCGACCCCTCCTAGTGGGGGGAAACACGTTCCGATTTTGCCCATTAACGAATTTTACCTTACTTTTTTGGTCTAGAACACACAGAAAAATTTTCAGCTCGTTATCTCTTTTCGTTCTTGAGTTATCGGGTTCACAGACGGACAGACGAATAAGGCCGAAGGCCATTTTATGAATACCTTTGTGAAGCATTTTTGTCAAGGATTAATATTTTCAAGCGTTACATAGACGGGACTAAATATAATATACCTTGTATATTTACATATACAGGATATAAAAATAGTATGTATAGTTGTTATGTATACCTACGGGTCCATGGAGACCATGCCTTCATTCGCCTGTCAATTGAATTTCTCATTTTTTTCAACTTTGAGGACAAATTTTGATAAAACTGTTGAGTTTATGAAAAAAGTTTTCAAACAAAAGTTGTTTATTTCAAAGAGAAGAAGATTTTTGGCTTACAAATTTTTTTTCTATCTCCTACGGTTTCAAAGATATAATTTTTCCCCCCTAGTGGGGGGAAACACGTTCCGATTTTGCCCATTAACGAACTTGACCTTACTTTTTTGGTCAAGAATACACACAAAAATTTTCAACTCGATATCTCTTTTCGTTTTTGAGTTATCGGCTTCACAGACGGACAGACGGACGGACGGACATGTGAAAAAGGCCGAATTAGGCCATTTTATGAATATCTTTGTGAAGCATTTTTGTCAAGGATTAATATTTTCAGGCGTTACAAAGTCGGGACTAAACTTAATATACCTTGTATATTTACAAATATACTGGGTATAATAATATACCTTGTATATTTACATATACAGGATATAAAAATAGTATGTGTAGTTGTTATGTATACCTACGGGTCCATGGAGACCATGCCTTCATTCGCCTGTCATTTGTATTTCTCATTTTTTTCAACTTTGAGGACTAATTTTGATAAAACTATTGAGTTTATGAAAAAAGTTTTCAAACAAAAGTTGTTTGTTTCAAAGAGAAGAAGATTTTTTGTTAACAAATTTTTTTTCTATCTCCTACGGTTTCAAAGATATAATTTTTCCTCCCTAGCGGGGGGAAACACGTTCCGATTTTGCCCAATAACGAACTTGACCTTACTTTTTTGGTCAAGAATACACAAAAAAATTTTCAGCTCGATATCTCTTTTCGTTTTTGAGTAATCGGCTTCACAGACGGACAGACGGACAGACGGACAGACGGACAGACGGACAGACGGACGGACGGACATGTGAAAAAGGCCGAATTAGGCCATTTTATGAATACCTATGTGAAGCATTTTTGTCAAGGATTAATATTTTCAAGCGTTACAAAGTCGGGACTAAACTTAATATACCTTGTATATTTACAAATATACTGGGTATAAAAATAGAAGAATTCTACGAACAGTTAGAGGAATTAATGAAAAACTGCAAAAAACATGAAATAAATATTCTACTGGCAGATATGAACGCAAAAGTTGGTAACAATAAACAAGAAGGGGATACAAGTGTCGGTAATTTTGGACTTGGGGTAAGAAATGAAAGGGGAGAAAGATGGGTTAATTGGTGTAATATTAACAATGTGGTAATTTGCAATACATGGTTCGAACAACCAGCAAGGCGCTTATGGACATGGAAATCTCCAAATGGCTATACAAAAAATCAAATAGACTACATAGCAATTAACCACCGATTTAGAAACAATATCCAATCAGTAAAAACTTATCCAGGAGCGGACTGTAATAGTGATCACATTCCTGTTGTAGCACATTTGAAAATTGGACTCAAAAAAACCAAGGATGTTAAAAAAATGAGAAACAAAGTAAATTGGGCGAATTTCAAATGTAAGGAAGTTGAATATCAAAAAATGGTGGCTGAAAAATACGAAAAGATAAAAGCAGAAGAAAATATAGACGATAAATGGAAAAAAGTAAGAGAAATAATAATAAATACTATGGAAGAACTAAATACTCCCGAGGTAAAATATGAAAAGAAAAAAGCCTGGATTACCCCTGAAATTCTTAAGCTGATGGAAAAGAGAAGAATAGCAAAAGAACACAGCCCACACGAGTATAAAAACATACATAAGGAAATAAAACGTAAATGTCACAGCGCTAAAGAACAAGTAATGTAACAACTAACTGAGTTAATTGTTTGAATACCCAGTATATACTGAGTTGTATATACTTAGTATTGTTAATATTTCTGCCTATCCAATGTTTATAAATTATGAATTATCAAAAAATCAGCACTGTTGCTGGTTTCGTTCAGAAGATATTTCGGGGTCAAATTATCTATGATATTTCCTGTAGTAATAGCACTGTAAGTGAGAATGCCAAATGTCCCTTAAACTCGGCCTTGCGCTCTACCGTGCTCTAGATTTGTAAATGTTTGTTTTGTATTAATAATTAATATTGAAACAGTAAAAATGTTCATGCATTTAAAAAATTTGATATTAATGTTCTTGCGATTTTTATATATTTAAATATTGAGTTATATAATTGAGTTATACAACGCGACCGTCTGTTAACGCAAAGCGTTGGTCATCGCGAGCCTTTAGGCGACGCGAAAAGGTAGTCAACGCGAAGATTTAGAAAATTAACGGAAAGCGTTGGTAAACGGAAGAGTTGGTCAATGAGAAGCGTTAGTTATCCAAAGCGGAGCGTCAAAGATTCGCGAAGCGTGATTTCACGCGAATCGTTAACCAACGAGAAACGTAAGCTTAATTGAACCATAAGTAAGCCAACGCGAAGCGTTGGTTAAAGAGAAGCGTTAGTTAGTCAAAGCGAAGCGCCGGAGAGTTGCTTTGGTGATTCGCGAAGCGTGATTTTACGCAAATCGTAAAATTATCGTTGGTAAACGATAAGCGTTAACCCACGCGAAACGTAAGCTTAAGTAAACCGTAAGTCATCTAAGCGTTGGTCAGCGAAGCGTTGGTCATGAGAAGCGTTAGTCAATAGAAAGCGTAAGGTAAACGCGAAGCGTTAGTTAATCAACGCGAAGCGTTTGTTAATCAACACAAAGCATTAGTTTATCAACGCGAAGCGTTAGTTAATCAACGCGAAGCGTAAGATAAACAACGCGAAGCGTTAGTTAATAAGCGCGAAGCGTTAGTTAGTCAACGCGAAGCGTTGGATTATCAACGCGAAGCGTTAGTTAATCAACGCGAAGCGTTATTAAATCAACGTGAAGCGTTAGTTAATCAACGCGAAGGGTTAGTTAATCAACGCGAAGCGTTAGTTAATCAACGCGAAGCGGTAGTAAATCAACGCGAAGCGTTATATAAACAACGCGAAGCGTTAGTTAGTCAGCGCGAATCGTTGGTTAATCAACGCGAAGCGTTTGTTAATCAACTCGAAGCTTTAGTTAATCAACACGAAGCGTTAGTTAATCAACGCGAAGCGTTAGTAAATCAACGTGAAGCGTTAGTTAGTCAACTTGAAGCGTTAGTTAATCAACGCGAAGCGTTAGTTAATCAACGCGAAGCGTTAGTAAATCAACGCGAAGCGTTAGATAAACAACGCGAAGCGTTAGTTAGTCAACGCGAAGCGTTAGTAAGTCAACGCGAAGCGTTAGTTAGTCAACGCGAAGCGTTAGTTAGTCAACGCGAATCGTTGGATAATCAACGCGAAGCGTTTGTTAATCAACACGAAGAGTTAGTAAATCAACGCGAAGGGTAAGATAAACAACGCGAAGCGTTAGTTAATCAACGCGAAGCAAAGCGTTGGTCATCGCGAGCCTTTAGGCGACGCGAAAAGGTAGTCAACGCGAAAATTTAGAAAATTAACGGAAAGCGTTGGTAAACGTAAAGCGTTGGTAAACGGAAGAGTTGGTCAATGAGAAGCGTTAGTTATCCAAAGCGGAGCGTCAAAGATTCGCGAAGCGTGATTTCACGCGAATCGTTAACCAACGAGAAACGTAAGCTTAATTGAACCATAAGTAAGCCAACGCGAAGCGTTGGTTAAAGAGAAGCGTTAGTTAGTCAAAGCGAAGCGCCGGAGAGTTGCTTTGGTGATTCGCGAAGCGTGATTTTACGCAAATCGTAAAATTATCGTTGGTAAACGATAAGCGTTAACCCACGCGAAACGTAAGCTTAAGTAAACCGTAAGTCATCTAAGCGTTGGTCAGCGAAGCGTTGGTCATGAGAAGCGTTAGTCAATAGAAAGCGTAAGGTAAACGCGAAGCGTTAGTTAATCAACGCGAAGCGTTTGTTAATCAACACAAAGCTCTAGTTAATCATCGCGAAGCGTTAGTTTATCAACGCGAAGCGTTAGTTAATCAACGCGAAGCGTAAGATAAACAACGCGAAGCGTTAGTTAATGAACGCGAAGCGTTAGTTAGTCAACGCGAAGCGTTGAATTATCAACGCGAAGCGTTAGTTAATGAACGCGAAGCGTTAGTTAACCAACGCGAAGCGTTAGTTAATCAACGCGAAGCGTTAGTAAATCAACGGGAAGCGTTAGATAAACAACGCGAAGCGTTAGATAAACAATGCGAAGCGTTAGTTAGTCAACGCGAAGCGTTAGTAAGTCAACGCGAAGCGTTAGTTAGTCAACGCGAAGCGTTAGTTAGTCAACGCGAATCGTTGGATAATCAACGCGAAGCGTTTGTTAATCAACACGAAGAGTTAGTTAATCAACGCGAAGCGTTAGTTAATCAACGTGAAGCGTTAGTTAATCAACGCGAAGCGTTAGTTAATCAACGTGAAGCGGTAGTTAATCAACGCGAAGCGTTAGTTAATCAACGCGAAGCGTTAGTAAATCAACGCGAAGCGTTAGATAAACAACGCGAAGCGTTAGTTAGTCAACGCGAAGCGTTAGTAAGTCAACGCGAAGCGTTAGATAGTCAACGCGAAGCGTTAGTTAGTCAACGCGAATCGTTGGATAATCAACGCGAAGCGTTTGTTAATCAACACGAAGAGTTAGTTAACTAACGCGAAGCGTTAGTTAATCAACGAGAAGCGTTAGTTTATCAACGCGAAGCGTTAGTTAATCAACGCGAAGCGTTAGTTAATCAGCGCGAAGCGTTAGTTAATCAACGCGAAGCGTTAGTTTATCAACGCGAAGCCTAAGTCAATCAACGCGAAGCGTTAGTCAACGCGAAGCGTTAGTTAATCAACGCGAACCGTTGGATAATCAACGCAAAGCGTTAGTTAATCAACGCGAAGCATTAGTTAATCAACGTGAAGCGCTAGTTAATCAACGCGAATCGTTGGATAATCAACGCGAAGCGTTTGTTAATCAACACGAAGCGTTAGTTAATCAACGCGAAGCGTTAGTTAATCAACGTGAAGCGTTAGTTTATCAACGCGAAGCGTTAGTTAATCAACGCGAAGCGTTAGTTAATCAGCGCGAAGCGTTAGTTAATCAACGCGAAGCGTTAGTTTATCAACGCGAAGCCTTAGTCAATCAACGCGAAGCGTTAGTCAACGCGAAGCCTTAGTTAATCAACGCGAACCGTTGGATAATCAACGCGAAGCGTTAGTTAATCAACGCGAAGCATTAGTTAATCAACGTCAAGCGCTAATTAATCAACGCGAAGCGTTTGTTAATCAACGCGAAGCGTTAGTAAATCAACGCGAAGGGTATGATAAACAACGCGAAGCGTTAGTTAATCAACGCGAAGCGTTAGTTAGTCAACGCGAAGCGTTGGATAATCAACGCGAAGCGTTAGTGCATCAACGCGAAGCGTTAGTTAATCAACGTGAAGCGTTAGTTAATCAACGCGAAGGGTTAGTTAATCAACGCGAAGCGTTAGTTAGTCAACGCGAAGCGTTAGTTAATCAACGCGAAGCGTTAGTTAATCAACGCGAAGCGTTAGTAAATCAACGCGAAGCGTTAGTAAATCAACGCGAAGGGTTAGATAAACAACGCGAAGCGTAAGTTAGTCAACGCGAAGCGTTAGTTAGTCAACGCGAAGCGTTGGATAATCAACGCGAAGCGTTAGTTAATCAACACAAAGCGTTAGTTAATCAACACGAATCGTTAGTTAAATAACACGAAGCGTTAGTTAATCAACGCGAAGCGTTAGTTTATCAACGCGAAGCGTTAGTTAATCAACGCGAAGCGTTAGTTAATCAGCGCGAAGCGTTAGTTAATCAACGCGAAGCGTTAGTTTATCAACGCGAAGCGTTAGTCAATCAACGCGAAGCGTTAGTCAACGCGAAGCGTTAGTTAATCAACTCGAACCGTTGGATAATCAACGCGAAGCGTTAGTAAATCAACGTGAAGCGTTAGTAAGTCAACTTGAAGCGTTAGTTAATCAAAGCGAAGCGTTAGTTAATCAACGCGAAGCGTTAGTAAATCAACGCGAAGCGTTAGATAAACAACGCGAAGCGTTAGTTAGTCAACGCGAAGCGTTAGTTAGTCAACGCGAATCGTTGGATAATCAACGCGAAGCGTTTGTTAATCAACACGAAGCGTTAGTTAATCAACGCGAAGCGTTAGTTAATCAACGTGAAGCGTTAGTTTATCAACGCGAAGCGTTAGTTAATCAACGCGAGGCGTTAGTTAATCAGCGCGAAGCGTTAGTTAATCAACGCGAAGCGTTAGTTTATCAACGCGAAGCCTTAGTCAATCAACGCGAAGCGTTAGTCAACGCGAAGCCTTAGTTAATCAACGCGAACCGTTGTATAATCAACGCGAAGCGTTAGTTAATCAACGCGAAGCATAAGTTAATCAACGTGAAGCGCTAATTAATCAACGCGAAGCGTTTGTTAATCAACGCGAAGCGTTAGTAAATCAACGCGAAGGGTATGATAAACAACGCGAAGCGTTAGTTAATCAACGCGAAGCGTTAGTTAGTCAACGCGAAGCGTTGGATAATCAACGCGAAGCGTTAGTGCATCAACGCGAAGCGTTAGTTAATCAACGTGAAGCGTTAGTTAATCAACGCGAAGGGTTAGTTAATCAACGCGAAGCGTTAGTTAGTCAACGCGAAGCGTTAGTTAATCAACGCGAAGCGTTAGTTAATCAACGCGAAGCGTTAGTAAATCAACGCGAAGCGTTAGTAAATCAACGCGAAGGGTTAGATAAACAACGCGAAGCGTAAGTTAGTCAACGCGAAGCGTTAGTTAGTCAACGCGAAGCGTTGGATAATCAACGCGAAGCGTTAGTTAATCAACACAAAGCGTTAGTTAATCAACACGAAGCGTTAGTTAAATAACACGAAGCGTTAGTTAATCAACGCGAAGCGTTAGTTAATAAACGTGAAGCGTTAGTTTATCAACGCGAAGCGTTAGTTAATCAACGCGAAGCGTTAGTTAATCAACGCGAAGCGTTAGTTTATCAGCGCGAAGCGTTAGTTAATCAACGCGAAGCGTTAGTTAATCAACGCGAAGCGTTGGTTAATCAACGCGAAGCCTTAGTCAATCAACGCGAAGCGTTAGTCAGCGCACAACGTTAGTTAATCAACGCGAACCGTTGGATAATCAACGCGAAGCACTAGTTAGTCAACGCGAAGCGTAGTTAATCAACGCGAAGCGTTAGTTAATCAACGCGAAGCGTTAGTAAATCAACGCGAAGCGTATGATAAACAACGCGAAGCGTTAGTTAATCAACGCGAAGCGTTAGTTAATCAACGCAAAGCGTTAGTTAGTCAACGCGAAGCGTTGGATAATCAACGCGAAGCGTTAGTTAATCAACGCGAAGTGTTAGTTAATCAACGTGAAGCGTTAGTTAATCAACGCGAAGCGTTGTATAAAGAACGCGAAGCGTTAGTTAATCAACGCGAAGCGTTAATTAGTCAACGCGAAGCGTTAGTTAATCAACGCGAAGGGTTTGTTTAACAACGCGATGCGTTAGTTAATCAACGCGAAGCGTTAGTTAATCAACGCCAAGCGATAGTTAATCATTGCGAAACGTTAGTTAATCAACGCGAAGCGTTAGTTAATCAACGCCAAGCGATTGTTAATCAATGCGAAACTTCAGTTTATCAACGCAAAGCGTTTGTAAACGCAAAGCGAAATGTAAGCTAAAGCAAACCGTAAATCACCCAACGCGAAGTGTAGCTTAATGAGAAGTGTAAGTCAAAAGGAAGCGTAAGGTCAACGCGAAGCGTTAGTAAACGCAAACTGTTAGCAAAGCTTTTACTAACGCGGAACGTTAGCTGCAGCGAACCATAAGTCAGCCAACGCGAGGCGTTGGTCAATAAGAAGCGTTAGTTATGCAAAGCGAAGCTTCATTGGTACGCGAAGCGTTATGCCAAGTTATGCGAATAATTAACCAACGCAAAGCGTTAACCAACGCGAAACGTAAGCTTAATGTTAACTTTAATGAAACGTAAGTCAGCGAAGCGTTGGTCAATGAGAAGCGTCAGTCAATAGGAAGCGTCAGATCAACGCAAAGCGTTTGTTAATCAACGCAAACCGTAAGTCAGCCAACGTGAAGCGTTGGTCGATGAGAACCGTTAGTCAATAGGAAGTGTTAGGTTACCGCGAAACTTTAGTAAACGCAATGCGTTTACTAATGCGAAACGTAAGCTAAAGCGAACCGTTAGTGAGCCAATAAGAACCGTTAATCAGTAAGAATTGTTCGGTCAAGGCTTTGCGTTTATCAACACGAAACGTAAGCTACAGCGAACCGTATTCAAAGCGAAGCGTCAATGGAAGTGTAAGGTCCACACGAAGCGTTATATTATATATATATATATATATATATATATATATATATATATATATATATATTGTATATATGTAAATATATGTATATATATATATATATTTAAATATATATATATATATATATATATATATATATATATATATATATATATATATATATATATACATTATAAATAGATAATTTTTGATAGGATCGATGGACCTTTGAATAAACTATTTGCAAAATTTTGTACAAAAAAACTTATATACACACCTGGTTGAAAAAACTGAAATAAACATAAAAACAATACTATTTGATGTATGTTATGTTTGTACATATGAGGACAAATTTTGAGAAAACTATTGAGTTTATGAAAAATTTTTGCAAACAAAAGTTCTTTATTTTAAAGAGAAGAAAATTTTTTGTCAATAAAATTTTTGTTTACCTCTTACGGTTTCAAAGATATATTTTTTCCACCCTGGCGGGGGGAATTACTTTCCGATTTTGCCCATTAACGAATTTGACCTTAATTTTTTGGTCTAGAACGCATACAAAAATTTTCAGCTCGTTATCTCTTCTCGTTTTTGAGTTATCGACTTCACAGACAGACAGATGGCCGAATTAGGCCATTTTATGAATATCTTTGTAAAGCATTTTTGTCAAGGATTAATATTTTCAAGCATTACAAAGTCGTAACTAAACTTAATATACCTTGTATATTTACAAATATACTGGGTACAAAAATAGTATGTATGGTTGTTATGTATACCTACGGGTCCATGGAGACCATGCCTTCATTCGCCTATCAATTATATTTCTCATTGTTTTCAAATTTGAGGACAAATTTTGAGAAAACTATTGAGTTTATGAAAAAGTTTTTCAAACAAAAGTTGTTTATTTTAAAGAGAAGATGTTTTTTTGTCAACAAATTTTTTTTCTATCTGTTACGGTTTCAAAGATGTGTAATTCCCCCCTCTTATGCACAAATTTGTGCACAAATTTGCTCTTTGTGCACAAATTATGAGAAAACTATTGAGTTTATGGAAAAACATTTCAAGCAAAAGTTGATTATTTTATAATGAAGAAGATTTTATGTCAATAAATTTTTTTTCTATCTCTTACGGTTTCAAAGGCGAACATTTCGACCCCTCCTAGTGGGGGGAAACACGTTCCGATTTTGCCCATTAACGAACTTTACCTTACTTTTTTGGTCTAGAACACACAGAAAAATTTTCAGCTCGTTATCTCTTTTCGTTCTTGAGTTATCGGGTTCACAGACGGACAGACGAATAAGGCCGAAGGCCATTTTATGAATACCTTTGTGAAGCATTTTTGTCAAGGATTAATATTTTCAAGCGTTACATAGACGGGACTAAATATAATATACCTTGTATATTTACATATACAGGATATAAAAATAGTATGTATAGTTGTTATGTATACCTACGGGTCCATGGAGACCATGCCTTCATTCGCCTGTCAATTGAATTTCTCATTTTTTTCAACTTTGAGGACAAATTTTGATAAAACTGTTGAGTTTATGAAAAAAGTTTTCAAACAAAAGTTGTTTATTTCAAAGAGAAGAAGATTTTTGGCTTACAAATTTTTTTTCTATCTCCTACGGTTTCAAAGATATAATTTTTCCCCCCTAGTGGGGGGAAACACGTTCCGATTTTGCCCATTAACGAACTTGACCTTACTTTTTTGGTCAAGAATACACACAAAAATTTTCAACTCGATATCTCTTTTCGTTTTTGAGTTATCGGCTTCACAGACGGACAGACGGACGGACGGACATGTGAAAAAGGCCGAATTAGGCCATTTTATGAATATCTTTGTGAAGCATTTTTGTCAAGGATTAATATTTTCAGGCGTTACAAAGTCGGGACTAAACTTAATATACCTTGTATATTTACAAATATACTGGGTATAATAATATACCTTGTATATTTACATATACAGGATATAAAAATAGTATGTGTAGTTGTTATGTATACCTACGGGTCCATGGAGACCATGCCTTCATTCGCCTGTCATTTGTATTTCTCATTTTTTTCAACTTTGAGGACTAATTTTGATAAAACTATTGAGTTTATGAAAAAAGTTTTCAAACAAAAGTTGTTTGTTTCAAAGAGAAGAAGATTTTTTGTTAACAAATTTTTTTTCTATCTCCTACGGTTTCAAAGATATAATTTTTCCCCCCTAGCGGGGGGAAACACGTTCCGATTTTGCCCAATAACGAACTTGACCTTACTTTTTTGGTCAAGAATACACAAAAAAATTTTCAGCTCGATATCTCTTTTCGTTTTTGAGTAATCGGCTTCACAGACGGACAGACGGACAGACGGACAGACGGACAGACGGACAGACGGACGGACGGACATGTGAAAAAGGCCGAATTAGGCCATTTTATGAATACCTATGTGAAGCATTTTTGTCAAGGATTAATATTTTCAAGCGTTACAAAGTCGGGACTAAACTTAATATACCTTGTATATTTACAAATATACTGGGTATAAAAATGGCTTAACAACGAGTGTGCTGAAATAGAATCAATGTGGCATCGAGAACCGTTCTACGTGGCCAAGAAAATCAACGAACTAACTTTTAGAAGAATAGCCCCCCCAAGTAACGCCATTTTAGACAAAAATAATAAAATTATATTAGACGATAATGAAATTTTAACAAGATGGAGTGAATATATTACTGAATTATATAGTGATACTCTTAGAGAACCAAAACCCGAAATATCAAAATTGGAGGGTCCTGAAATAACAAAGTCCGAAGTCCAACACGCAGTTAAACAAACAGCCAATAGAAAATCAAGCGGACCTGACCAACTACAAGTGGAATGCATAAAAGGTCTTGGAGAAATAGGGATTGAAATATTGACGGATATTACAAACGAAATGTATAATGAAGGCAAAATACCTGAAGAAATTTTGGAATCAAGTTTTGTAACAATCCCAAAAAAAGCAAACGCAAGAAAATGTGACCAATACCGAACTCTGTGTCTAATAAATCACACACTAAAAATAATGAGTCGCGTAATACTTAATCGAATAGAAAAAAAAATTAATACTGCCTTGGACGATAAACAGTTTGGCTTTAGAAAAGGAAAAGGAACAAGAAATGCAATATTTACTATTCGAAACATCATACAGCGATATCTTGCAGTAAACAAGGAAATTTATTTGTGTTTTATAGACTACTAAAGCGTTTGATAATGTCAACCATGTAGCTCTGATTGAACGGCTAACTAAACTAGGAATCGACACCAAGGACATAAAATTTATTTCAAATTTATATTGGGATCAAAAAGCCAGAGTAAAATATAAAAATAATAAGTCAGAACTTTTTTCCATACAGAAAGGTACACGGCAAGGCTGCGTTATGTCTCCCGGTATGTTTAACCTGTATAGCCAGACAATCTTTGACACTATAAAGGACATGCGGGGAATCAATATTGGTGGAATGAATATCAACAATATTAGATATGCTGACGATGCAGTGCTCATGATCGACGATCCGGACGAATTACAGAACATGATTAATAAAATAGTACAGAGAGTGAAGTTCTAGGTTTAAAAATTAACACAGATAAAACAGAGTGCCTTATTGTGACAAACAGTAAAACAAAGACAGACTTTCAGTTCACTATGTACAATAAATTAATAAAAAATATAGATCAAGCTAAATACCTAGGTGTTATTTTAACAAAAGACGGGAAATGTGACATCGAAATTAAACCAGGATTAATCTCGCGAAACTAAACTTTAACAAACTAAAGTCAATCTTTACCAACAAGAATATAAGCCTAAGAACCAAATCCAGAATATTAAAATGTTATGTTTGGTCAACAATGCTCTATGGTGTTGAAAGCTGGGCAATTAGCAATGCGATGTGGAAGAGAATAGAAGCAGCAGAAATGTGGTTTTGGCGTAAAATTCTAAAAATTTCCTGGACAAGTAAAATAACAAATGTGAAAGTTCTACAGATTGCACATACATCGCGACAACTAGTTAACAAGTTAACAATATAAAAAAAAGACAGCTTGATTTCTTAGGTCACATAATACGTGAGGGAAGTGTTGAAAGTGTAGTGTTAACTGGAAGCATGGAGGAAAGAAGAAAAAGGGGTCGCAGAAGAAATAATTTTCTTCAAACAATTAAAAGTTTCACTTTTAAAAACTGTCATGAACTTGTACGCTTGGCATATGACAGGAGTGCGTGGAAAGCCGTGGTAGTCAACGCCTGTTCTCAGGCATGACACTCTCATCATCATCATCATCTGACATCCAAAAATCTATATCACCTACATCCGCAATAGGCCTGCCAGAAAATCAACTCATCAATGATAAAGACAGAAATAAAGTACCAAAAGAGAGATCACGCAACAAAAATAGTAGCTCCCAAGAGTCAGAAATAGACAATACAACCAAAAAACCAAATAAAACTGAAATTGAGGTATATATATATACATCAATATATATATATATATATATATATATATATGTATATATATATATATATATATATATTTATATATATATATATATATACATATATATATATATATATATATATATATATATATATATATATATATATATATATATATATATATATATATGACACCTCGTTCTTTGAGCTTTAACTAACGCTTCACGCGAGTTGTATGAACTTGAGAAAATTATTCCCAGATTATAAATTTTGTTCACAGTGTCGATTGGTTTATTGTTTACGTGGAAGTGTTTCGAATTATTGGAGAGTCTCCACCCTTTCCTAAATACAACAACTTTTGATTTGTCAGTGTTAATTAGCAATTGGTTTTTAGTGCAGTAATTATAAAAGCAGTTTAAGCTGTGTTGTAGTTGGGGTGAAGTACCCGCTCTTAGTATGTTGTGTCGTTCGGCAAAGAGTAAATGAGAAATTCTAGTTTTTTCGTGTACATTCAACCCATAAATATCGTTATCCAAAAATTGCTTTTCTAAATCGCACATAAATAAAATGAATAAAAACGGGCTCAGAGAATCATCCTGCAAAATTGCTTGGCTTACTTTTATCGATACGGTGTGCTCAAGGCTGAGTGATATTTTGGAATTATTATATAGATTCTGTAACTGAGATTAATTTCCGACTAATTCACAGAATGTATAATTTTCTTCACAATAGATTATGATCTACGGTGCCGAAAGTCTGTTTAAGGTCGCAGTGAATAGTTTACCTTTAGGTTGCCTCAGGTGTTTGTGGATTTGGTTGATTAGAATAAATATGTTATCCTGGTAACAGCGGCCTGGACGTAAACTGGCTTGAATTTCAGGAATGCACGCAGCCTCTTCAGCCCACTTAACTAGACGGTTTGACAGCATAGTTGTGAATATCATTGTAATAAAATTTAAATGGGCAATACCGCGGTAATTATTTGGGTGTGTGTGGTAACCTTTCTTATATACTAGCATCATTTTGCATTGCGACCAATTACTTGGGGTTGTCTCTTTGCTTAAGATTGTATTAAACATATCGAGAAGTAATTGTTTGAAGTTTTGCGGAAGATTTTATTAAAAGACCACTTGGTATTGAATCCGGGCCAGGAGCTTTTCCACATTTGATCTTAGTGAGAGCTATATTTAGTTCGTTCCATGTAAAAGCTAAATCTAAGAAAGGGTATGAGACATCAGTAAAAGTGAGTAATTCGGGTTCCTATTTTTCCCGTGTGTCTGCGAAAATGTTACTAGAATGTTTCTTATATTTTTGGAATCTAAAATTATGTTCTATGTCTGCATAGTTGGAGTTAGTGACTAAGATTGATAGAGCGTTCTTCAAATTTTAAGCATTTTCATCATCACACTTAAGATACCGTATTGTCTCTTTTACGCTACGCTTTAAACTATTATTTCTATCCGATATTGGTAGTAAGAGGCAAGGTAGATGCTTGGACATTAACGAAAAATTCACAATTTCAAAATCAAGTATCTCCGTCAAGCCACGAGTGTTTGACAACTCAAAATAGATTGTTCTGCAGCCTTACTTATTAATATATGTAGCCCCTTACTAAGTAACCCCTTACTAAGGTTGCCCAACGAAATCGGATGTATCTCTTACATTTAAGATAAAAGAATTCATTTTTATCATTTCAAAATTTCATTCATTTTTATATACAAAGATATGCAAACCAAAAAAGTTGAATCGGAATTGAATCGGAATTTGGGTACGTTAAAGTATATAAAATAAAGGAAGGATAATCATCTTATCACAATAAAGGAATGGTTGGATCTACGGCTCCAAAACTAGAGAAGGGGTCTGGGTGGTAATCTACGGTGAAAGACTCAAGGCAAACATAGGCAAAATATGCCACAGTCTTTCAAGCAGAAGTCTTTGCCATGCTGGCTGGCGTCCGTGGAGGCAAACTGCATAAACCAGAACGTGTATATTATCTCAAACAATCAAGCTTCTCGAAAATCTTTGTATACAACTGAAGTCACCTCAATGGTTTCGCAACAGGACAATGTTAAATTGATCTGCATACCAGGTCACAGTGGTTTCGAAAAAATAAAAAAATCAGATACCTTAGCAAATTAGAAAATTAGAATAAGACCCCGAAACTATTTGAGGAATTTCAACGACAGCATATTCACATGTGATTAGAGAGTGGATGACTGTAAAACACCATGATCACTGGGAAAATATACTCTACCAAAAGCTCGGGAAAATATTGTTTCGGAATGAATCCAAGAAGCTATCCCTCGATGAACTCAACCTGAACAGGGTACAATTTCGAAAAGTTACCGGATTCTTCACCGGACAATATCACCTACGAAAGTATCTGCACACAATAGACTCCATAACGGATACATTATATGCAAACTGTGCGGTGAGAAGAAGAAAAGATCCCGCCGCATCATCTTTAAATGCAAACCTCTCGGTTACAGCAGATATTAGATGTTCGACGCATCTCACCCCGAATATATGAACCTTCGAGAAAACCTGATCAGCAAGTTCTTGACTATTGCCAAGATATGGGAGAACCGAATCTCAAACAGAAGTTGAAGGGGGAATACAATGAACCATAAGGTTAAAGTGCGAATCTATCTCTGCAATCTATCTATCTAAGACAAGGTAACGGTGACCCAGTGGCTATAACACTGGATTAAAATTAGTGTATATACACAAGGCTTGGTTCGATCCTCAGCGAAGGCAAAATAATTAAAATCTGTATTTATTTTTTAAAAAACTATTTATTATTGTGAAGAAGAAAAGGAAGAAAAGAAAAAAACTATTATTCTTAATATTATTGTGATCATCTATTTTAAAAATGTCAATGAACGAAATTTTGCAAGCCATGAACACGCTTCGTTTAGATTTCCAAAAAGAAATCAAATCGATAACGGAAAATTTAGACTCAAGATTCGATCACCTACAAGTAATACAAATAGAGCAAAATTAAAGGATCACTTTCTTGGAGGATAAAGTCAATTCACTGGAAAGAGCATCCCACTTGAATAACACTAAGATCTACATGACGATGCTTTGTCAGAGAGTATCCGAGCCAATAGGAAAGAGCTCTATCCGATTTTGTCTCATTTTCGAAAATCTGAACGTACAATTATGCTCGACTACGATAGAATCTTCGTGAATGGGAAATTATTAACTGATGGAGAAATCGGTCAGTTAGAAAGCTCTCTCAAAACACAAATAAATAATGTCTGAAGACGATACAAATCATGCTTTTAAGAAACCAAAATTAATTAAACCTTTAATAAGACCTTCTACATTGGCGGGTTATTTTCGACTTCGAGAAAACTCGCTGATAGAAATTATCTAAGATACAGAACCACGAACCAATGGCGTTATTCTTTTTTCTCAGTAAAGAGGATGCCGGACGATCTAAATATTTGTGGAAGAAGCTTCAATCTGGAAAGAAATATACTTAAGTGTGCATTCTGGAAAATCAATGATATAAATAACTTTTTGGCAATGGACTTGGATTCACAGAGACAATTCAGTAAACTTAGTGTAATAGGTATGTGCGAAACCTTCTTAAGTAAAGATATTGATGGTAAATTTGATATTCTCAATGATTATACTTGCATTGAGTCTCATGCAATCAAGGTAAAATCTTTGGGTAGACCTAGTGGACGGGTGATACTTTCAGTTAAAAAATTCATTCATTTTAAGTTGATCGACGTATCTGATTTGTGGATAGCCATTAAATGATCTTATCAATATTTTAATTTGAATTGGTCCTAGAATACTTCAAGGGCGATCACAATTTTCACGTTGTTCTAAATATACTAAATGATTTAATACTAACTATTGACGAAAAATATCCAGATACACCATAATTTTAGATTCCAAAAATATAAGAAACATTCTAGTAACATTTTCGCAGACACACGGGAAAAATAGGAACCCGAATTACTCACTTTTACTGATGTCTCATACCCTTTCTTAGATTTAGCTTTTACTTGGAACGAACTAAATATAGCTCTCACTAAGATCAAATGTGGAAAAGCTCCTGGCCCGGATTCAATACCAAGTGGTCTTTTAATAAAATCTTCCGCAAAACTTCAAACAATTACTTCTCGATATGTGTAATACAATCTTAAGCAAAGAGACAACCCCAAGTAATTGGTCGCAATGCAAAATGATGCTATTATATAAGAAAGGTGACCACACACACCCAAATAATTACCGCGGTATTGCCCATTTAAATTTTATTACAATGATATTCACAACTACGCTGTCAAACCGTCTAGTTAAGTGGGCTGAAGAGGCTGCGTGCATTCCTGAAATTCAAGCCGGTTTACGTCCAGGCCGCTGTTACCAGGATAACATATTTATTCTAATCAACCAAATCCACAAACACCTGAGGCAACCTAAAGGTAAACTATTCACTGCGACCTTAAACAGACTTTCGGCACCGTAGATCATAATCTATTGTGAAGAAAATTATACATTCTGTGAATTAGTCGGAAATTAATCTCTGTTACAGAATCTATATGATAATGCCAAAATTTCACTCAGCCTTGAGCACACCGTATCGATAAAAGTAAGCTAAGCAATTTTGCAGGATGATTCTCTGAGCCCGTTTTTATTCATTTTATTTATGTGCGATTTAGAAAAGCAATTTTTGGATAACAATATTTATGGGTTGAATGTACACGAAAAAACTAGAATTTCTCATTTACTCTTTGCCGAACGACACAACATATTAAGAGCGGGTACTTCACCCCAACTACAACACAGCTTAAACTGCTTTTATAATTACTGCACTAAAAACCAATTGCTAATTAACACTGACAAATCAAAAGTTGTTGTATTTAGGAAAGGGTGGAGACTCTCCAATAATTCGAAACACTTCCACGTAAACAATAAACCAATCGACACTGTGAACAAAATTTATAATCTGGGAATAATTTTCTCAAGTTCAGGCCTGCTCTTTGAAGCATAATATGAAGAGAGCCACCATTGCATGAGCGTCTGTACGAGATATACTAGCTGCTATAAAATCTGACACATGGGAAACTAAAGCAACACTCTTTGACACGATTATTTCTTCGACAATGCTATACGGCGACATTGCTAAGAAACTTGGTGTCTTATGTACTTGGATATTGCCGACAAGGTTCATAGCAGCTATTTTAAGAATATCCAGTGTCTACTCCGACGTACAGAATATTATTTAGTACGTTCAGAAACCGGAAGACCACACATAAGCACGAGGGCATTCAAGGTGGTATACGATTGGTGGTGAAAATTATTAGCACTACCAAATGATAGACTTGTGAAGAAAAGTTATCTTAATACCTTAGAATCGGAAAACCTGTAGGTATATGTAAATTTAATTGGACATCGCAAGTAAGAGGGATTTTGATAGCTCTAGGATTTTGATACACATGGGACCAACAAAATATATCTATAGCACGCGAATCACGGGATGCTATTCTTACAAAATACAAGAATAAATTTTTTCAACAAGATCAATCCAGAATCTTAACATCAACATTCACAACGATATACTCGTATAAATATTATATCCCTGAAAATGATCGCGATTATTTAAAGTTTCCAATCAAAATAAAGAATATTAGGACCATAGCACAACTGAGACTAATGAGAGAGTAAGAAGTAAGATTTTATATTAATGGTATTCTGTATAAATACGTTCCTCAGTAGCTCTGCATTCTATGCAATATGGAAGAAAACGAAATCCTTGAACATTTTATGCTAAAATTTTCCATTCTTTACCCAGTCAGAAACGCTTTTCTCCATAGACACCTTCCAAATGGGAGTCAAAGTAAGTAAATTGTTGCCCAATTTACTAAGAAATCTAAGTATCGACAAAGCAATTGATATACACAACTATTGTGATAATGATTTAAAGCCTCGCAGCTTTGCAGTTGGCTAATGAATTGCTTCACCGTGCTCAACTCTTGAAAACACACTACGAAAAAAATGCGTTACGCAGGAGCTGCGTCAACTTAGCGAATTTCCTTAGAATACATAAATCACTCTAGCGGTCATAATTTTAGTGATCAAAATGAAATATAATATCTGATATGACTTTAGTATATCTGATATTTATTTGCAAAAATTAAATTTATTAATAGCCAAAATAGAACGATGTATAACGATTATAGTTTATAGTTACTATGGAAACGATAATCAAAATTCACATTTCAAAATTAAAACAAAATTCTAATAAAATAATTTTATAGTTTATTTTAACTAACTCCAAAAAAACAAGGGAGAGATTCTATGTTCAACTGTTAAGTAATGTAACAACTAACTGGCTTACATGTTTGATTACCCATTATATACTGAGTTGTATATCAATGATTGTTAACAACTCTGCGTATTCGAAATGTTAACAATTCTTTCCGAGGAATATATAATCACAAATTATGAGGAAACTATTGAGTTTATGAAAATCTTTTTCAAACAAAACTTATTTATTTTAAAAAGAAGATTTTTTGTTAACAAATTTTTCTTCTATCTCATACCGTTACAAAGATGTATTGTGTATGTAAAAAAAAATAGAATTAGAGTTTAATTTAAAAAAAAAATTGGGTGTTTAGTTTTAAAAAAAAAGACTAAACACTTTATAGAAAATAATTGAATTATCAATTATTTTCATAAATATGAAATTTTGTTAATTTAGTAATTTTAATTAAAAGAGGTATTATGATGTAAAAAAAAATAATGAAAACTAAATATACGGTACTTTAGAAAAAAAAATCCAAAGCAGAGTATTGTATGTGGAATTATGAAAATTAGAAAACGATCGGTGCTAACGCGATACACGTAAATATAAAAAAAAATAACACGTTGAACCGAAAGTGTTTCAATAAAAGCTGGGCCCATTAAAAAGATAATATTGAGGTAGTAAGATCTTTACTATCCAGTAAGTGTCTATAAGTGTCTAAGTTATCGACAAGTGATTCGAATCTGAAAAAAAATAAAAAAAGTACAAAAAAAAGAACAAAACAAAATATATGTTAAAATAAAATATATTTGAAATAAATAATTTTTTAATTTAATATCTTGATAGTATAACTATCCTTAAAATACTAACTTTGGTTGTACAAGTTATGAAAAAAAAAGATTACATGAATATGTGCTAGATTGAACTGTAGTAAAAGAAATATCGTATATAAAAAAAACGACACTACAGTAAAAAAAAATATGTTCAAATATGTCTGATTTGCAAAAATATAAATATGGATTACAAATTTAATTCAGATACATAGTTGTATATAAAAGAGACATTACGCTTCTGTAAAAAAAAAATACACGGCCGAAAACGCCAAGCGTATACAAACAATATAGTTATAAATTGAAAAAGTCATTGCATATTCACATAAAATATAAATTGTACAGCAAAAGTGTGTATAGAATGTGTATTGAATTGTTACAAGTTTGAGAGACCACAAGTTTCGGAATAGTGAATTAAATAAATTATACAAAAAAAATATACTTAGATACAATCAGATAGAAACCATTAATTCGCCCATTCGATACTTCAGCACAATCCATAAGAAATATTCAACTTGTAAATTGAAGAAACAAAAATTCAAAACACCATCTGACCAATTCATGTGAGACAATTACTTTTAGTAACTGTACTGAGAGAAGTACTTTTAGTAACTGCTTTCTTTTTGTAACTGCCTTCATGAGACGACTTTTGTAACTGATTTTAAATATGTGCGGAAATATCGAAGTAAGCTTGGATATAAGCAAGTCATATCCGATCTAAGTAAATGCTTGTTGAAATTATGTAAATTCTCAACTCGCATAAACCAATAATTATATAAATTATTATTTTTTGAATAATAAATATATGAAAACAAAATAATAATAAATTTTAAACAGTGGAGTACTAAAAAAAATATTCTCCAGTATATATACCCCCCCCCCCCCCGAGCAAAGGGAAACACGTTCCAATGGTTTCAAAGAGAAGCAGTTTTGCCCAAATATAGTCCGATTTAGCCCATTAACGAGCTTGACCTTACTTTTTTGCTCTAGAACACATTTCAACTCTCTCTCTCTCTCTCTCTCTCTCTCTATATATATATATATATATATATATATATATATATATATATATATATATATATATATACTTTTTTAAATATCTGTGGACTCTCTAGGGGTCACAGTTTTATTCCGATTGGAATGAAATTTGGTATTCGAGGCCCTTTTGGTATTCAAAAAGTCAAGTTCGTTAATCAGTTAAATCAGACGACTGAGGAGAAAAGGGGTTTAGAGGGAGGGGGAACACAAAATTTGACTCCCTTAATATTTGAAAAATCGATAAATTTATCAGGAGTTAAGTTGTAGGTACTAAGTTTCACTGTAACTATATATATATATATATATATATATATATATATACATATATAAAAATTTTAGCGATAGCGATTCTAATAGGTAGGATCGCTGGACATCATTTGAAGACATTTTTACGAAATTCCAACATTGGTGCAAAAACAATAATTGCATTTCCTTTGGAGGAAATTAAAAACGCTAAAAACGCTAACACTGTAATAACTGACCTTTTAGATACAGAATTATTATTATTATTATTTATATTATATCATGTTTATTCCAAAATCAGGGAAACCGATCAATGAGTTAAACCATGTCGACCCACCGTTTGTTACCGACATTATCTAAAGTCTGAAAAATTATTTCAAAAAGATTACAAAATATATTGTACAGATCCAGAATTATATCAGATACCATTGAACAAGTACACCGTATACAATTTATAGTTAAATGAAATAATAGTTAACGCAATCCTCAAAAGCTTTCAAGAAAATGAATATTGTACAGCCTCATTCATGGACGTTGGAAAGCTTTTGATATAGAATGGCATCGTGACTCGCTTTGCAAACTAAAGCAACAAATGCCAAATATATGTATTTTAAAATCATACTTAAATGATCCATATTTTCAATTGAGTAAAAATCCATATTTTTTTTTGAATCTGGTGTGCCACAGGGCAGCGTTCTAGCCCAAGTCTATATTTGGTTTATACTGCAGATTTATTTGTTGATGAAGGAAACGAAACATAACTGCAACATTTTCAGATGATACTGACGTTTTACCCATAGACGTCGGTGACAAAAATGGTGCATTCAATTTAACGAATCAAAATATGTTCACGTCACGTGTCCACCTTGTGGAAAAAAACTAGCCCAGCTGTTAGCATGAACAATGTTAATTTTCCACAAGCAAATGAAGTAGAATACTTGGAGGTTGAAACTAGTTGGAAGACTTGCAGAAGACTTGGGAGAAAACACATCAGGATCAAAAGAAAACAGCTAAACTAAAATCGCTCAAAATATAATTCGTTTACAGAACAAAAATCGAAGCTATCATTAGATAATAAAGTGTAAAAAATATAAAGTTATCTTAGAATACAAAAATGGTCTCTATTGTCCAATGAAGTGTAAGCGTTTAAAATATAATCTCAACCAGTTCGATTCACACCGATTTTTTTGTAGCTATTAAAAATATTTATGAAATGGACTTTGGTTTGATGGTTTTTTCATTCTTCAAAGTTTGACATCGGGTTTCTATTTTTCTATTTTCAATATATTTTTAATATAAATATTCAAGCTAAAATAGTAAATTACTACAGTTTGAGACCTTCGCCCAGTACATTACATGGTCGGTGATACCGGCGACAAATAATTTAAAAGATTAATTACAAGTTTTTGGAGAAAATACTTATCAAATGAGCATTATATAAATTTGAATTAAACAATTTTCTTTAGCAAAAATTAAAAACTAAAATTCTTAAGTAGATTAATTCTTAAGTAGAGAGGAAAAAGTGTATAAAAAATTTTTGGAAGGAATGTCTAGTAAATAACTTCTTTTGGTGTTTCTTAGCTTCGGTTTTACGTCTTTCCAGAAGAAGTTTTTTAAAATTAAAATATTGAAGTTTTTTACTGTATATTTCTATTCCAGAGGTAAATCATTTTTAATAAGGTAAAAAAAAATTAATGTTAGAATTGTTGAGAGGTTGGAATATACACATACTCGTACATGTGTACTCATACATACGTGTAAGTCATGCAACGCTAGGTATTTATTTAATAATTATTGTATGTACGTATATTAAAATAGAAGCACTAGTGTTTTGTTATGAACGTGAATTATATTGAGGTCAAGCGAGTAGTTGTTGACTGCAGGTTTTTATTTATTGTGGTTTTTCATATAGTACTATGTTGTATGTTAATAGACGCGAGTACTGATGAGAAAAACCTCATGAATATGACCCCTATCCCATCATTGCTTTACTTACATACTAAACATTCTATTAATGACGTATATTTAGAGCATTTTTTAGCGAATTTCCTGAAAGGAAATAGAGCTATTGGTCCCGTACCGAAGTCAAAATTTCGCAAAAATTTTTTCAAATGTCCATCGATCCTACCTAAGAGATGCCAAAAATCACCATCTGTAAGATTTATATATATATATATATATATATATATATATATATCTATGGACATATATATATCTATGGACATATATATATATATACATATATATATATATATATATATATATATATATATATATATATATATATATATATATATATATGTATATATATATGTCCATATATATGTAGAAAATCATGTTTGCTACAATTCATCACCTCATCATTTTTGCTCAAACTCTAATGTGTACAGAGATAGTGAGGAATTTAGTTTTCAATCTTAAACCATCAATATTTCTGTAAATATTAGTGTAACAGAAAATATGATAAGAAACAAAACTACAGTAAAATTTAATACCTAAAACTTTACTTTTTATAAATTTTTCGATTTTTCGAATATTAAGGGAGATATGTCTTATCAACTTTATGCCTTACGCATTTTTTGATTGTTCTAATATTAAAAGAGATATTTTGTATTTTGTGTTTTCTTCTTTCATTATGCCCCCATTTCCCCTTCACGTATGACATTTATTAATAAAATTGGCCTTGCAAATACTAAAATCATATATGACATTTCATTTTGATCAGACTAAAATTGTGACCGCTAGAAATTGATTTATGTATTTTAAGGAAATTCGCTAAGTTGAAGCAGCTCCTGCGTAACGAATTTTTTAAACCTAGGATTTGTGCTATGAAAGTTCAACGATACACACGTACAACACATTATAAATTTAATGAAAAGTGGCATAGTAAAAATCGTTACGGAGGAACTGCGTCAACTCCTCCAACGATTTTCCTTAGAATACATAAACCACTCTCTAGTCACAATTTTTTTATGATAAAAATGTCGTATCCGATATGATTTTAGTATGTGCAAGGCTAATTTTATTAATAAATGGCATAGGTCAATGGGAAAGGAGGGCATATAGAAAGAAGGAAACACAAGATAAAATATATCTCTCAAAAACAATTGAAAATTGTACAACGAACACAGTTGTAGAAAATCATGTTTTCTTAATTAGTTCCCAATCGTTTTTCTCGAACTTTAATGTGAACCGGGATATTATGGGTTTGACCTTTCAATCTTAAATTGTAAATATTTCTGTAATTATTAGTGAAACTGAAAAAACGATAAGAAACAAAATATAGTAGAATTAATTCTTCAACTTTACTTCTTATGTGTGTTTTGATTTTTCCAATATTAAGAGAGATATGCCAAATTTTGGGTGTACCCCTTCCATTAAACCCCCTTTTCCCCTTGTCCGATTTTACCAATTAACGGAGTTAACCTTTTCGAATACTAAATGCGGGTGGGCCTTAAATAACACTTTTACTCCAATCGGAATAAAACTGTGACCACTGAGATTACAAACACATAAACATACATGCACACACACAAACTATATAAATATATATATATATATATATATATATATTATATATATATATATATATATATAGATATATTTATATATGTAGATATATATATATATATAACCAATTTCGCCACTCATTAATCCTGGAATAAGTTTCCAGGTTCCCGGGTTTATTTTGTTGTCCCCTTCTGGCACAGTTGCCACTAATGTTGCCCCACTTAGTAGCATTTGAAGCGCGTGCCTTGACTGTTTGGACTTGGTGTGGCTGGTCTTGCTGGTGGTTCATGACGATTTCTCGTTGGTTCTTTGTCCAGTGTTTTGTTCAGGCAGCATCGGGATTGCTACCTGGACAGGGGGGTCATGTGCACAACAGCCATAAGCTAGCGCAAAGAGAAAAAAAGGAAAAAAAATACTTCCCAGCGCTTCCACTAAAGAATTAATATCATATATTTGTCTATTGCATAATATTGTATATTCTCTGTATTCTATTGTATATTCTATTGTATATTCACATTGAAAGCACTCAATATCGTAATATAAATATATTTATATATATATATATATATATATATATATATATATATATATATATATATATATATATATATATATATGTATATATTGTAATATATAAATATATATATATATATATTTATATATATATACATATATCTATATACATATATATATATATATATATATATATATATATATATATATATATATATATTTTTTTTTTTTTTTTATGACCACGCATAAATTTTTAGTAGTCAGATTTCAATAATTTCTTTTTTATTGGATTGGGTAAACTTCGAAGTTGGTACCATAAAATTTGAAAAAAAAATTCGTGCCTAAGGGTAGAAAAATAGGGGAAAATGGATTGTTCACCCACTGAATTGCCATCTGTGAACCGATTCTGTTGAAACTTGGCACACTTATGTTGTTCTAATGACACTATTACATGTACGAAAATAGAAAGGCACTGAAAAGTGAAAAAAAAACTTTTTTACAAAAAATAGAACCGACTAAAAAAAGAAGAAACTAACTGAAAAGCAAAAAATAAAAGCTTTGATACAAAAAATGAAATCTTCGAAAAAAGAAAGGTACTGAAAAGCATAAAAAACTTAGTCAATGTAAATACCTAAATAATTTTAAGTCGGCGCCATATAAATAAAGTGTGGGGTAATAAATCACATTGATAAAGGTAAGATTAATTAAGGATTTGTATGTAAAAGGTAATTGATTATCAAAATTTTAAGGCTTACATTTTAATAAATGGACATACAGTAAAAATTTAAAATTAAAAAAAGAAAAACAAGAAATAAATACATTAAAAAAAACAAGTTTAATTGAAGTTTTCGAATATATGTGCAGTGTTTGTTTGGTTAAAGCAATTGAATTATTTTTATGATACGAGAGTTAATGGTATCATAACAAAGGCCAGTTGAACACTTTATTTAAATATATAAAATACAATCATAATTGTCGGAGTTTATAATTACATAGACTGCTTAATCACGAAAATTATGTTGTTTATTTATGTTAAATTAATGACCAGATATTTCTGATATCGCTGGCACCAGCTGCGCTGAACGAAATATAATTTACTAACTGACCTGTGCGGCTTCGCTCGGATGAAATCACGTAAAATCAAAACTATTTCAAAAATTTACTTTAATTACCCGCACCCCCAGACGTGGACCATGTTGTCATTGAATTTTTTTTTAACTCTTCAGGTTTTAAATTACATATTTCGAACATTGTCCCCTACACACCACCATGTGGAATTGGATGTGTAGGGGGCAATGATAGACTTTGCAAATTATTTATTTTTAACGAAGGAACATTTTTTGACTTTGCATTTTTAAGCGAGTTTCCTCCAAACAAAATGCAGCTATTGTTTTTGTACCTATGCTGCAATTTCGAAAAAGTTTTCTACAAATGTCCATCGATCCTACCAACTAGATGTTAAAAATCACTATCGCTAAAATTTGTAAATATTTATATATATACTAGCTGAGCCGACGTTGTCCTGTCTTAACTGTGAATATTGAATTCGAATTGGTATATTGGTATAATTAATACAAAATTATAATTATTCCAGAAACATATTGTTTATTATTTTAATGCTTTATGATACACAACGTTCTTAGTTTTATTTTCTAGCGACTAAATCAATTGTTGGCGCATTAAAACGTCTTGCGTGTTGTCCTGCAGGCGTCTTATCGGCTTTGATGACATGCGGTCTAATGCGGTCGTGAATAATGCAACCAATTCGTTGTGCTGATGGAAAAACATTTGGAGTTGTTCCACAAATGGTCTTTTCACCGAAGTGTTGTGTGCACAACGCAAATCGACTTGTCTTGCTGAATCGCCCATAAAATAAATCTGCAAAAATTTGGAGTCACTATCCCGCGTTCGCAATAAGGAACCTGTTAGATGATATACTTGACCCTGAATCTGCAAAGGTAAACAAATAATAAATAGATATAATATAGTGACGCGAGAAGAAAAAAAAAATTATTAAAAAAAAATTTAAAACAACGGTTTAAATTTTTTTTAAAGAAAAAAAACTACTTTCTCTTCTGAAGTGGTACTGTAGTGTTGTTTAAAAATGAATGCAATGATTGAGAGGAATGGAATTAAAATCAATAGATTTTGATTTTAAAATATTATTTGAGCGAAAGAAAACTTGAAACTTTCTTATGGAGGGAAAAATATCGGTAAACTTGATATTTACCACTGGAAGGGGACATCATATATATGATATAGAGAACGAATGCCGAGAGGGATGGTCAGACCTTTCAAATAACCTTGAATGGACAAGAAGACCATTAGACGTGCATTCGAATATTAAATATGACTGTTGTGAGTGAATTTGAATATTTGCATTCATATATAAGTGTATTTTCGGATTCGGTCACACCAAACTATTGCGCCATTAAAATAGTTAGAAGAGCCAGAGGTGAACTCCTCAGGTGTGATCGTGTTGAAAGTGTGCTGGGATCAATTGGGATATTGTGTTATAGGTGTGGACGATACTTGAGTTGAAATTAATTGTGTCGTGTGTGATAACTAATTTTTATTACAAAATCGTTATATGTCTGTTGATTACAAAAAAGCTGAGTTTTACTCTATCGTCCGGTACGCCGATTTCGGTCGCAGGCCAAAATAAAACGATAACCAAAATTTAACCAAAAGCCCTGAAGGGACGTTAACCAAAATCAAATCAATTTGGAAATTATTTAAAAGGGGAAATTTAAATGGTATCGTCTGCGGCCTACGTCGACGAATTAACAAAATATTTTAAACAAACAATTAAATTTAATTACAAAATTAAATGGATATTAATATTCCTATATGTCACTGAAGGTAACATTGAACAACTAATTGAACAAATACAAAACTATTTGGATTGTTAGAATTCAACCAAAAATAATGACTTAATATTCCATAATCAAAATTTAATATTCAATCCTTTATCATTTGATAATGAATTTTGATTGTAACAAAACATAAATTATCGAGTATATGACTCGTTGGTTACGGATGACCGTTTAAAAGAGCACATTCGATTGTGAATGTACCCTAGAATTGTTGAAAACAATTGATGCGAAAAATTCGCTTAAAAGGGTATACCCGTTGAGGAATATACCCAAGGTATTCTCTAGTAATACGAATTAATTATATTGACTGTTCTTTGGAGTGTCGCGGTGTATTGGTGAGATTCGGATGCATAAACGGGGGAATAAACGTGGTAAAACAGGTAAATGTAAATTGATCATTAATCGTGTTATGCGCAAGTGCAATAGTTTGTATAAGTTTAAGATTTGAACAAGATGTCCGCTGCTTATGAAAACAGTGAAGTGAATAAGCAAAGAAAGAGAGAGAAAACGATACCGGAAACTGGTCGCTAAATATACTGTGCGCAAGAGCGTTAATTGTTTGTGCAGTCTAAAATTAGACAAAATGTCCGCCGTTTATGTAACCGAAATCGCGTCCAAACTTGTTTACGTAAAACGTAAAACTTGTTTACGTATGAAATATTCACATTCATTTGAATGTGACATATGAAATTATGACTTGAATTATACTGTAAGAGAATTACAAAAGGTAACGGTGAAATGATTCGAAACGATGGATGATGATGATGATGAGATATTGCGATCTGGAATGCTTGCTCAAGAATCTTATTTATTTATAAATAGCGTAAATTGCGCTATGAAATGAGATTCTTGATGCGAAACATTATGAATTTATTTTAAGATCGAACGACGAATAATAATGAATTGAAATGTTAGTTTTGCAAAACGTGAAACAAAATAATGAAACTGGGATAGTATTAATCAAAACGACTTGACCTAACCCAATATCAAAAAGTATATATATTTTACCAAACGATTCACAGAATTTCAATCTGAAACGGTATAAATCTTTTAGCCGACCTGACCCGTCCCGAGAGATTGAAAAGTGAATATCGAAACCGCAGTTTAATTTAAAAGGTTTAGAAAATATACAATGATTCGTGTGAAGCGACTTCTCACTTGCACACGCGAGAATAAGTTAATATTCGAAACTGAAAGTAAATACAAAACAAATTTCGATCATCATTACCCAGAAGTATTAATAGATTTTTTTTAAAGAAATTAATTAAAATAATACATCACCATGAGGATGTGCAATATCGCTGTATTGACGCAGACACCCATTTTATATATACATTTTGAAAATAAATTGAAACCAACTCATTTAAAGCGGTGTATATGAATTCACCACGAGATTCCAAAATAAAACAAATCAAGTTTATGATTTCACCTCGACATTCCAAAGACAAGTGCCTATTTTATATGATTTCAGCTCGACACTCCAAAAACAACTGCCTTTCGCTTTTTGCCTGTCTACTTATATCTATTGTTTTGCGAGAAAAAACGGAACAGTAACTTCGCCTCTGGGAATATCACCGACTGATACTACTTTAAGACATGTCACATCCATTTCTCAGTGTGAGAACTATGAGGTTCAAAATTCAACTTTGTCAAACCGTTCATTGCGAGAAAGATGTGGTGACGACTTAGTTTTGAAAGTTATGCAACTTTATTGACTCAAGTGTCATTGATTTGAAAAATTAATTCGTCACAATAGGATATTGTATAGCGAATTGTTTGTACTACCATGTGTCTCTCCCATGTTGCTCCCAAAATACTTTCTCAGCACTCCCATCCACCATCAACTTTTTTAAACACACTCACTTCTTTCTGCTTTTACCGAGCTACAAATGTACTTTAAGCTATTTCAATTGATACACCATTTCAATTGAAAGCTGCCAACGTTTTTTGCATTAGGCATGTAGTGGTAAAAGTTTATTGTTTTTCAATATACTTACGTTAAAACTTGGCTTACATTTTTCTCGAATAACTTTTGTTGCGCCAAATGACGTCATTTGAAACCAATTATTTTATTACTCGATATGAGTCAAAAAATGTTTAGAGTCTGGCCCATTTCCCGAAACCAATGAATGTAGTGGCTCTTCTGGCGGTACCAACCGCTCAAGTTTTACTTCAACGCTCGTGCAACTGAATCCAGTGGCTTCATTTTTAAACTTAAATGCCTTTCAATATTGACACACAACGTTCATTGATCCAGTAGCAACGATTTGCTGTGAACTCTAATGTATTTCCACATTATAATTAAATGCAGCTCCATAGGGGCTAAACGCAACATTTCTATGTTGTTGATTTTGATTCCATCGATTCCGTTCAACTTCATTCCGCGTTTCGCGGTATATCTTTCACTTCTAGCTTTTCGAGTTCTGCGACTTAAGTTTGTACGTCTAATTGCTGGCTTTTTTAAAAACAAAAATTCATTTGAAAACAAACATTTCAAAGAATTAATAAAAATTTTATCAAAATCGTTCCAGTCGTTTAGGAGGAGTTCAGTCACATACACACGAACAGAAGAATTGTATATATTAAGATATATATACAGGGTGGGCCATCTAACGTTTGGAATTTGAACTATAGGTTATTTTGATGTTGGAAGGTTTGATGACAGTTCCGATGTGACAGAAAGTTAGTTTTTTGTTTGAAATTTACGAAACGGGTAGCTTTTTGCTAGAACAAAGTTGGGAAATGTTAAAAACTTATTTCCAAAGTGGTCTTGAGTGAGTCTTCTACTCAAACTATAAGAAATTTACAAACAAAATTTGACGAAAAGGATGTGCCCAAAACGCAGTTTGTGGACCAATTTGTGAAGCGAGTTCGTGAAACTGGACCGTTGTTGGATAAAAAAAAACCGTGTACGTACTCGTCCAGCTCGCTCAACCAAAAACATCGCTGGTGTTGCTCAAAGTGTGTGTGAACAACCATCAACATCAACTCGTCGTTCTCAAGAATTGAATATTTCACACACTTCTTTGAAAAGAATTTTCCATAAAGACCTCGGTATGACTGTGTACAACGTCCAATTAATACAAGAGCTGAAGCCACATGACCATCCGGTGCGTTTTCGGTTCTCTCAATGGGCCGAAGACCGCTTGATCGAAGATGAGCATTTTTATCGAAAAATCATCTTTTCAGATGAAGCTCAAAATTGTCGTATCTGGGGCTCAAAAAATCCACACGTCATCGTGGAGAAACCAATGCATTAACATCGAGTGACTGTCTGGTGCGGATTTTGGTCTGGCGGCATTATTGGGCCGTTTTTCTTTGAAAATGAGCAACGAAACGCCGTTACAGTGAATGGCAATCGCTACCGCGCTATGCTAAGCTATTTTTTGTTTCCCAAAATTGAAAAGAATGACATAGACGACATTTAGTTTCAACAGGACGGTGCAACGTGCCACACAGCCAACACAACAATCAATCTTTTGCGCACTGCTTTCCAAAATCGCATAATCAGCCGAAATTCTGATGTAAATTAGCTACATCGAAGCTGCGATTTGACACCGCTGGATTTTTTCTTGTGAGGAGCCGTTAAGACATGTGTTACGCTTACCATACAGAGACGATTGACGACTTGAAACATGCAATTGAAGTTGCCATTGACGAAATAGAGGCCCAAACAATCGAAAAAAGTACTTAAAGTACTTAAAAACTGGATCGAAAGAATGGACTACTGTAGAGTCAGCCATGGCAGTCATTAGAACAATGTTGTGTTCCATGTTTAATTTAAAAGTATACTATTTTCAATAAAGCAACAACCATTTAAAAATATCCAAGTGTTTTCAATTTATAGCAAACTTAAATTCCAATACATATATCTATGCGTATATATATATATATATATATATATATATAAATATATAAATATATATATACACATAAATGTGTTTATATATATATATATATATATATATATATATATATATATATATATATATATATATATATATATATATATTTATGTGTCTGTGGAATTGGATTGAAATTTGGTATTTGAGGCGCTTTTGGTATTCAAAAAGTCAAGTTCGTTATGGATAAAATCGTTTATGGGAAAAGGGGGTATAGAGAGAGGGGGGAAATAGAAATTTTGGCATATTCCCCTTTATATTCGAAAAATCTAAAAATTGTAAATTGTAAGAAGTAAAATTGAAGGTACTTAGTTTTACTGTAATTTTGAGTCATATCATTGTTCTGTTACACTAATATTTACAGAAATATTTACAATTCAAGATTGAAAGTGAAAATTCAAAATATATCTGTACACATTAGAGTTTGGAAAGAATGATAATGTAATGAATTGTAGCACACTTGATTTTCTACAACTTTATTCCTCATATATTTTTCGATTGTTCTAATATTAAGAGAGATATTTTATATTTTGGTTTTCTTCTGTCTTTAAGCCTCCTTTCTCCTTGACGTATGCCATTTCTTAGTAAAATTGGCCCTTAAAATACTAAAATAATATTAGATACGACATTTCATTTTGATCAGACTAAAATTGTGACCGCTAGAGAGTAATTTATGTATTCTAAGGAAAATCGCTAAGTTGAAGCAGCTCCTCCATTAATATTAGAATAATCCAAAAATGTAATAATAATAATAATTCTTTATTGATATGCACAAATGACGTAATCAAGTTACAATTATAATCTTCTAATAAAAAATTAATACATATTTCATAAAGAGAAAAAAAAATAAAAAAAATAAATACATAAATCAGACGTAACAATAAAAAATTTGGAGAATAATTTTTTTTAGTACTCCACTGTTTAAAATTTATTATTATTTTGTTTTCATATTTTTATTATTCAAAAAATAATAATTTATATAATTATTGGTTTATGCGAGTTGAGAATTTACATAATTTCAACAAACATTTACTTAGATCGGATATGACTTGCGTATATCCAAGCTTACTTCGATATTTCCGCACATATTTCAAATCAGTTACAAAAAGTACTTCTCTCTGTGCAGTTATAAAAAGTACTTGTCTCAAGACAGTTACTAAAATTAGTTGGCTCAGTACAGTTACTAAAAGTAGTTGTCTCACATGAATTAATCAGATGGTATTTTGAATTTTTATTTCTTCAATTTACAAATTGAATATTTATTATGGATTGTGCTGAAGTATCGAATAGGCGAATTAATGGTTTCTATCTGATTGTATCTAAGTATATTTTTTTTGTATAATTTATTTAATTCACCATTCCGAAACTTGTGGTCTCTCAAACTTGTCACAATTCAATACACATTCTATACACATTTTTGCTGTACAATTTATATTTTATGTGAATATGCAATGACTTTTTCAATTTATAACTATATTGTTTGTATACGCTTGGCGTTTTCGGCCGTGTATTTTTTTTTACAGAAGCGTAATGTCTCTTTTATATACAACTATGTATCTGAATTAAATTTGTAGTCCATATTTATATTTTTGCAAATCAGACATATTTGAACATATTTTTTTTTTACTGTAGTGTCGTTTTTTTTTTTATACGATATTTCTTTTACTACAGTTCAATCTAGCACATATTCATGTAATCTTTTTTTTTATAACTTGTACAACCAAAACTTAGTATTTTAAAGATAGTTATACTATCAACATATTAAATGAAAAATTATTTATTTCAAATATATTTTATTTTAACATATATTTTGTTTTGTTCTTTTTTTTGTACTTTTTTTTATTTTCAGTATTTCAGATTCGAATCACTTGTCGATAACTTAGACACTTACTGGATAGTAAAGATCTTACTACCTCAATATTATCTTTTTTAATGGGCCCAGCTTTTATTGAAAGACTTTCGGTTCAACGTGTTATTTTTTTTATATTTACGTGTATCGCGTTAGCACCGATCGTTTTCCAATTTTCATAATTCCACATACAATACTCTGCTTTGGATTTTTTTTTTCTAAAGTACCGTATATTTAGTTTTCATTATTTTTTTTTAAAAAATACATCATAATACTTTTTTTAATTGAAATTACTAAATTAACAAAATTTCATTTTTATGAAAATAATTGATAATTCAATTATTTTCTATAAAGTGTTTAGTTTTTTTTTTAAAACTAAACACCGAATTTTTTTTTAAATACACATTAGGAAGCAGAGCAAATATCCATATGTGTCTTTTGTTTTCGATAGTTTTCACAAAGCTCGACTTGTGATTCTGAAATTCTTTTTGAAAGTTGAAATGATTATAATTTTTTCTTTATATTTATACATTTATATCTTTTACATTCTCTTTAATTCTATAATTATATTTAACTTAGTGCTAAATTTTTTTCTCTTTCTTCTATTTTGTTTGTGGTTTAAATTTTCATTATGCCGAGAACAACTCGTAATACCCCAGGAGATGACGATCCTCCAGCTTCACCAGATGACTTATTCATCACGCCTCATCAAGTATCAGCGGTTAACTTAGCGGCTATAACTACGCAGATGCAGACTACAGCTCAACAGTTCCATGCGTCAGTGCTGCACGTTTCGGATGTACAGCAACAAATACAACAGCAAAGCAAGCAGATTAGTAGCATTACCGATGCCTTGGCAACAATAACAACTACTCTATCAAATAATAACACTAGGTCAAATCAATTAACTTCAAATTTTAGTTTTTTTGCAAAACCGAGTATAGATTCCTTTATAAATAAAATCACTATTCTGGACATTTCGGTTCCAGAAAATATTATACAGTTTATTGTCGATACTCAACATTTAGTTGATATTAATTTTTTACCTATAGACGTTCTTTTGAAATCTTTAATCAATAGGTGTGCTTCGAACGCACAAACATTTTGGTCTACTTGTTTGGCTGACTCTTTGTCTTGGCAAAATATTAAACATAATTTATTACAAGTTTATATTCCACCTTTGACTAAACAGATATTAATTGATAGATTGGTCCGGCGAAATCAACTTGACACTGAAAAATTTTCGACATTTGTTCCTTCAATAATAAAATTCGCGAACATCCTACTTAATGATTCATCTGAATCCGAAATCATACAAATTATTTTTGCTCATGCCAATAATTCTTTCCTAACTATTCTTGGTTTATATCAAATTCCCGATACTTATAAAGATTTGTATCAACTAATCACTAAAATTGAGGAAATTCAAGCGCGAATATCTACAACACCCCTCAGTGTAAACGTTAGTTCAATTCAAAATACGCATAATGACACTAATCTTTTTTGTACTTTCTGTAAAGGTACTAATCACAATTTTAAATTTTGTTTTAAAAGAAAGAAGGATAATATAAATGTTAGTACTACGGTTCCAAAAAACTCGCAATAGACCCCAAGTTTCTTATTAATGATGTCATTTTAAATTGGCTAATTTTTCATGGACTCAAACTTTTTTTATAGTAGATTCATTACCGTTTGAGGTAATTTTAGGTGTTGCCACACTTAAAAATTGCAACATCATTTTGGACTTCTTTAAGTCGACGATCAAATTTTATTTTCATCCTAATGTTGAAATACCGTTTTCGGGTTTTTGTAATAATAATCGAATTATTAATACCATTGTCGAAGCGAAAGTAAATCTTAATAGCAAACAAACCAAAGTGTTGCAAACACTTCTTCAAAACTTTAAATCGATTTTTTCTGACATTCCTGGTCTTGCCAAGGGTTTTGAATATAAAATTAAGTTAATCGATAACATTCCGGTTTGTAAAGCTCCTTACTATCTAGCACCCGATAAAGCCAGACTTTTGGACGAGCATGTTCAAGAGCTTGTTACACAAGGGGTACTTTCTCCTTCGAACTCTAATTATAGCTCACCCGTCTTCTTTGTTAAAAAGAAAGACGATTCTTATCGGTTAGTCGCTGACTATAGGTTTGTTAACAAATATATAGAGTTTGATCCGATGAGTTCAGCCAGTATGGCTCATATTTTCGCTAGCTTAGGTAATTCGAAAGTGTTTACACTCCTCGACATGAAATCCAGTTTTCATCAGATAAAATTATCAGATGACTCGAAACATGTCACCGCGATCGTCACATAATATGGTCTGTTTGAGTACAATACCATGCCTTTCGGGCTAAAGGTGGCTAGTCAATCATTAGCTCGTTTTTTAAATTCCAGTCTCGCAGAATTTCGTCATAAATTTCTTCTTATTTATTATGACGATTTAATTGTACATTCACCCGACATTGAATCACATTTAAATCACCTGAATCTCTTGTTCACTAAAATAAAGTCTATCGGTATCACTATTAATCCTTCTAAGGCTCGATTTTGTATGTCGAGGGTACGTTTGTTGGGTAGCGTAATATCCGCTGAGGGACGCTTTATAGACCCTATTAAGGTGCAAGCAATCAATGACATGTCAACTCCAAAAAACGTCAAAGAAGTTATGCGTCTGGTTGGGGCTGCGGCTTTTTACTCCCGCTATATTCCCATGTTCAGTCAGATTGTAGCTCCGTTAAACGATTTAAAAAAGAAAGGTGTTAGGTTCAAAATTACTAAGGTTCATCTTGATGCAATCTCTACTTTAAAAAAATCTTTAGTAAGTGCGCCTGTCTTAAAACATCCTAATTTTGACAAACCTTTTGTGCTACAAACTGACGGATCAGCTACTGGTCTGGGCGCGGTATTACTTCAAAAGTATGATGACGGTTTAGACCCCATTATGTACTGTTCTCGAAAATTGAATCCAGCCGAATTAAAATATAACAGTCATGAATTAGAACTTCTCGCAGTAGTAACGGCCCTAGATAAATTTAAAGATTTTTTAACCGACCGCAAGTTTACTCTACAGACTGACTGCAGGTCGTTATTGTGGATTTTTAATACCCCCAATAAATTTAATAAATTATCTAGGTGGATCCTTAAAATTTCAAGATATGACTTTACCCCGGAACATATTAAGGGCAAATTGAACAATATGGCCGATTTTCTATCTAGGTTATACGAAACTGACCATATGTTAGTGAACAAATTTTCTGATTCAAATCAAGATTCAGGCAAAAATTTCATTAAAATTAAAGAGTTGCATAGCAATGATCCAGGTTATGCAAACCTTTTAAAAAAGATAACCAATACTTTGGATCAAACTGACTTAGAATCGGTGAATGAAGAAATCAGGAACAATGCGCAACTGAACTTTATTAACGTTTTAGCTAATACAAATTTTGATTACCTTTCTATTAAAAGCGAGCAACGTAACTCTCCCGAATGTAAAATCATTTATCAAAACCTTAAGGCTAATATATTTTTTCTATTGTAGATGGATTTTCAAAATTTGCTTTCGCCTTTCCATGTAAAAGGCAGACCAGTGACGTTGCCATTTCACTGATACAGAAGATTTTCCTGCAAAACGGATATCCGACGGTTGTTGTAGCCGACAACGGACCAGCCTTTGCGTCGATCAAGTGGAAAACCTTCTTATTTAATAATGGTATTAGAGCTGCCTACTGTTCGAGCTATACACCATCTTCGAACAAGAGCGAGTGCCTCAATCGACAGATAAAATATAATTTAGGATGCATTCTCAAAGAATACAACATAAAACATAAAACATAAAATTGGTCAAAATTTTTGAGTTTTGTAATTTTCAATTACAACAACTCCTACAAAAGTACAATCGACTCAACACCAGCTGAAGTTTATTTTGGTAGAAAGTTAATGACGCCGTTTGTGATTATAAACGAATTAACTGAGTTAATCACGAGTTCTGCTAAACCATCACAAGCACATATACAAGATGCGTTAAAGATTGCTCACCAACAACGAGTCAACCAAACTTTAAATAAACCAACGCTGTCTAAATATAAAGTGGGTCAATTGGTCATGGTAAAAAACTTGGCCCCGAATATGAACAAGAATATCGCACCTAAATTCGCTTCAAAATTCAATGGACCGTACAAGATAATAAAGTTCACTACACCAACTTCAGTTAGGCTAAAAGCTCCAAAATCTAATAAGAAAACCTTCGGCATGTCGATATACAACATTCGGCCATACTATCTCAGAGGATATCAAGGGAATGGTAACGTTACTGCATCCTAATTAAACATCTAAATGTATTTAAATCTTCACGTCTAATCCACATTTGTAAGATTTTTCATTCATCTATTCGTGTCATTCTTGCTTTAATATTTTTCAATTAGCATGTCGCTAATTTTTTTGGCCCCCTGGAGTGGAGAATAATTTTTTTTAGTACTCCACTGTTTAAAATTTATTATTATTTTGTTTTCATATTTTTATTATTCAAAAAATAATAATTTATATAATTATTGGTTTAATTATTGGTTTATGCGAGTTGAGAATTTACATAATTTCAACAAACATTTACTTAGATCGGATATGACTTGCGTATATCATCCAAGCTTACTTCGATATTTCCGCACATATTTCAAATCAGTTACAAAAAGTACTTCTCTCTGTGCAGTTACAAAAAGTACTTGTCTCAAGACAGTTACTAAAATTAGTTGGCTCAGTACAGTTACTAAAAGTAGTTGTCTCACATGAATTAATCAGATGGTATTTTGAATTTTTATTTCTTCAATTTACAAATTGAATATTTATTATGGATTGTGCTGAAGTATCGAATAGGCGAATTAATGGTTTCTATCTGATTGTATCTAAGTATATTTTTTTTGTATAATTTATTTAATTCACCATTCCGAAACTTGTGGTCTCTCAAACTTGTCACAATTCAATACACATTCTATACACATTTTTGCTGTACAATTTATATTTTATGTGAATATGCAATGACTTTTTCAATTTATAACTATATTGTTTGTATACGCTTGGCGTTTTCGGCCGTGTATTTTTTTTTACAGAAGCGTAATGTCTCTTTTATATACAACTATGTATCTGAATTAAATTTGTAGTCCATATTTATATTTTTGCAAATCAGACATATTTGAACATATTTTTTTTTTACTGTAGTGTCGTTTTTTTTTTATACGATATTTCTTTTACTACAGTTCAATCTAGCACATATTCATGTAATCTTTTTTTTTATAACTTGTACAACCAAAACTTAGTATTTTAAGGATAGTTATACTATCAACATATTAAATGAAAAATTATTTATTTCAAATATATTTTATTTTAACATATATTTTGTTTTGTTCTTTTTTTTGTACTTTTTTTTATTTTCAGTATTTCAGATTCGAATCACTTGTCGATAACTTAGACACTTACTGGATAGTAAAGATCTTACTACCTCAATATTATCTTTTTTAATGGGCCCAGCTTTTATTGAAAGACTTTCGGTTCAACGTGTTATTTTTTTTATATTTACGTGTATCGCGTTAGCACCGATCGTTTTCCAATTTTCATAATTCCACATACAATACTCTGCTTTCGATTTTTTTTTTCTAAAGTACCGTATATTTAGTTTTCATTATTTTTTTTTAAAAAATACATCATAATACTTTTTTTAATTGAAATTACTAAATTAACAAAATTTCATTTTTATGAAAATAATTGATAATTCAATTATTTTCAATAAAGTGTTTAGTTTTTTTTTTAAACTAAACAAATATATTATTTTTTTTTTAAATACAAATTAATATATATATCAAGGACACATTAAGAGAGGAGAATACACACCATTCATAATCTATTTGCTCTTCTATCCATCAAATGTTTCAGAAAACGAACTTCTATTTTAACTCCGTCTTATTCTTATGGGGACTACAGACGTGCAACATGTGCAGGAACATTTTAAGGACAAATGAATGTTCGGTAGTAGGTTGCTAGTCTGTATAGCTATTGCAGAACAAAATTACATGTTCTTGAATGTTGCTGTACCTTGTGTCCTCGTGTGTAGCGATATTTGCAACATATTATCTAAAATTTTATGTTTTTCTAATATTTTTTTATGTTTTAATTCATAGATTGTCCAAAAATGTGTGACACAAAATATCACACAACAAACTTGAGAAAACTGTAGAGATACATACAAATAAACTAGTAGATAAATAAACTACAATTTAAATGAGATAGATAGAGATAAGATGAGAAGTGATTGAACTTTTAAGATAGAGTAATAAAGTAATAAAGTAATCAAGAAATAAAGTAATGTTCCCAATTTTGGTTGCCCGCCTGTAAGCAAAATATTTTGTAGGCGGAGTTCAATGTTGCTGCACATTGTTCCGCATTTTAGCCTACTTTAGACTTCACATTCAGCACTTGATCTAGTATTTGTAATTCATTTTCAAACAAATCTTCTCGCATTACTTCATTTCTACCTCTACATTCAAAGAACTGGTGATAACCTGCCGTAACACCATTGCACAGAACACATATTCGTTCACCATTTACCTTACGTTTATTCTCCCATATATATCCACCCAATCGAAAGTTCGCAAATACTCTTCGCATTTCCTTACTTGCAACTGATAGGTAAGGTGCCCCGTGTTCATAGTGAATGATCTTATTAAAAGTATCAAGAGAGGTCATATCACCAATGTCATTCCTTTACATACTTCTTTTTTCATTCATACACAATGTTCTGAACACAACATTACTCGATCCATATCATATTTATCCATCAATTCAATCATTCTCTCATTCATTCCATGATTTAGATACTCTTGTTGTAGGTGCTTTTCACATGAAGTCATAATACGACAAAAATACATTACACATTGTTGAATTATGTAGACATCAATGTGAACTTCGCCGACCTCAAGCAGAACTACATTGTTAGGAGCAGGCTAAGTAACACCCAATAAGCCCTTAAACATACCACACACAAACATATTCCATTGTTTATCAATTTTTCCCATAACAAATATTTGTGCACCGTATGTTGAGATCGGAATGACCCAATTTTGTGTTTCCCCTTTCCTCTAAACCCCCCTTTCCTCTTTCACGGTTTTACCCATTAACGAGTTTGACCTTTTGAATACCAAACGCGCCTCATATAACTAATTTCATTCTAATCGGAATAAAACTGGAACCGTTAGAGAGTCGACAAACACATAGGCTTACAGACGGATCCAAAACTGGAGAAGGAACCGGGACGGGAATCAACGGTGAGAAACCTAATGCAAACATAAGCCTCAACTTGGGAAAATATGCCACGGTCTTCCAAGCAGAAGTTTACGCCATACTAGCGTGCGTCTGTGAGAATCTACGTAGGGGCTACATAAACCAGAACGTATGTATTATTTCGGACAATCAAGCTGCTTTAAAAGCCTTACCTGGAACTGAGGTCACCTCAACGTAGTCAGGATTGTCTTGAGGAACTTCTGAAACTGGCAAAACGGAACAATGTTAAATTGATCTGGGCGGCGGGTCACAGTCGTTTCGAGGGAAACAAAAAAGCAGATACCTTAGCAAAGAAGAGAGTCGGAATACCCTTCACTGGCTCAGAGCCTATAAGGTCGAAGTGCGATAGTTTTTAGGCTCCAATAATAATCTAATCTAATCTATCTTAACCGTAAGAGATATAAAAAAAAAAAAATTTGAACAAAAAATCTTCTTTTTAAAATAAACAACTTTTATTTGAAAAATTTTTCAAACTCAATAGTTTTCTTATAATTTGTGATAAAATGTTCTTCAGAAAGCAAATTTTTTACAATTCGAAAACGCAGAATTGATAACGATTCAATCATTGATATAAAACTCAGTAAATACTGGGCATTCAAACAATTAATACAGTTAGTCGTTACATTACTTGTAATAAAATATAGTTATTGGTATGTGCAACCTACTGATCGGTATGAAGTCGGTATTTCCTCCCTCGATTACCATGGGAGCCCCCCATCAGATTATGAATGGGTACAGTTCAAGATTATACCCTTGCAAATAAAACAAGAATTTTCAAAATCGATCCACAATTGACGAAGAAATCGGTGAATGTACATTTAAAAAAATACATACAGTCGAACATAGAACCTCCTCCTCCTTTTTTTGGAGGATATATATATATATATATCCAAATCGGTCCATCCGTTTAGGAGGAGTTAGGTGACAAACACACGCACAGAAGAATTATATGGATGGACCGATTTGGATGAAATTTTTTGTGTATATTGCAATGGGTTCCTGGATGGTTTGAAAACACAATTGGACCCGGTCCTAAACGGCTGGACCAATTTGGATGAAATTTAAAATTTTGTTTTAATTTTGAAATGTCAATTTTGATTGTCGTTTCCATAGTAACTAAAACAATAATCGTTATTACATTTAATATTTTTGCCCCTATTCCTAGAACATTTGTTTGTAGTATATAAATACGTATTTCAACTACAACGTAGTCATCATCTTTTTAAATACGTTTGTCGACTACAATGTAGTCATCATCAGTATGAATTAGCAGAAATTTGAAATGTAATTTCAAAAAAACTTTGATTATTTGTTCTCTTTGATTATTTTAATAATCGTTATATATCGTTCTATTTTGGCTATTAATAATTTTAATTTTTGCAAATACTAAAATCATTTCAGACATTATATTTCAATTTGATCACACTAAAATTATGATCGCTATAAGAGAGTGATTTATGTATTCTTAGGAAATTCGCTAAGTTATAGCAGCTCCTGCCTAACGATTTTTTTTTCAAATGAATTTTTGTTTTTAAAAATGCCAGCAATTAGACGTACAAATTTAAGTCGTAGAACTCGAAAAGCTAGAAGTGAAAGATATACCGCGAAACGCGGAATGAAGTTCAACGGAATCGAAGTCAACATCATAGAAATGTTGCGTTTAACCCCTATCGAACTGCATTTAATTATAATGTGGAAATCCATTACAGTTCACAGCAAATCGTTGCTCTTGGACCAACCTTGGACCAACAGTTACTGGGCAACCCTAAGGATAAAATTAGTAATGAAAAACAATCGAGCATATATGGTGTTATTTGTCAAAACTGTTCGAAAATTTACGTTGGTCAAAGTCGTTGCCAAATCGGTATTCGAATCAAAGAACATCTGGCTCATGAGAAATTTGGGAAAACCGAAAAATCTTGTATAGCGGCGCACGTTATTGAGAACAACCATAAAATTGATAAATCGAATCTAAAACTACTTAAATCGGTACAAAACCCTACAGAATTAGATGCATACATATACAAATTGAGAAAACAGATAATGAATTTAGACAATGGCCCAATTCCAAATTCTGATTTAATAAAATTAAACCATTTTCAAAAATAAAAATAAAAATCCAATACCTGAATGTCAAAGTTAACGTAGGTACACACACTTTAGTGACAAAGCAAACGCCGCATAGTCACCAAAGAATACCGCCAATAAATATGTTTTATACTTTCCACACACCTAATCCAGTAGTCAGGCAACTTAAATAATCCTCAAGTCAGATTATACCCTCAGCCAAATCGCATAAAAGGACAGAATTTTTTAATCTCATTGTGACACAGGCACCAAATTAGCAACAAGCAACATATCTCTGAATCCATATCCCAGAGATAGTTACGATTAGCTAATTCATACTGATGATGACTACATTGTAGTCGAAATACGTATTTATAAAATACAAACAAATGTTCTAGGAATAGGGGCAAAATTTGAAATATAATACATTTATGTGTCTAATTTATGTGGACTAATTTAAGTTAATAATTTTAGTTTGTTATGTGATATGCATATACAATAGTTTTTCAAGAGGATCAAAATACAATATTTTAAAATTTAGCAAAAAAAAAGTTCGGTATTCTTGTTATAGATTTGTGATAAATTTTAGGCACAAAAATGCCCATGTAATTTTTTCGTCTAACTATTAGTTTTCGACAAAGAAGTTGATAAAAATTGAACAAAACGAAAGTAATGTATTTCAAGTAACGCAACTAACTGAGTTAATTGTTTGAATACCCAGTATATATATGATTTCTATATCAATATGTGAATTGTTAACAATTCTGCCTATTTAAGGTTTATTTAATATGAATTTTTTGTTAATGTTTGTTTTGTGTTAATAATATTGAAACAGTAAAAATGTTGTTGCGTTTAAAAAAATGGATATTAATATATACAAAACCTGGAAAAAAATTAAAATAAAAACAAGTAAAAACAAACCTTGTGTTTGAGCAGCGAAATTAATTGAGGTTATGGAAAAATGATTAAAACAAAAGTTGTTTATTTTGTAAAACATTTTTTATTCTATAATTTTTTTTCATTCTCGTACGGTTTCAAAGATGTACAATTTTTTGAATACCGGGGTACTTTTAGGCTTAAATTATGAGAAAACTATGAACAAATAAAAGTTGTTTATTTTAAAAAGAACGGGATTTTTATTAACAAATTTGTTTTCTATCTTTTACGGTTTCAAAGATGTATACTTTTCCTTCTAGCAGAAGGAAACACGTTCCGATTATGCCTATTGATGAGCTTGGCCTTACTTTTTTTGCTCTAGAACACACACACAAAATTTCAGCTCGTTATCTCTTTTCGTTCTTGAGTTATCGTGTTCACGGACAGACGGGCGAATATATAAATTTTAGAGACGGTGATTTTCGATATCTACTTGGTAGGATCGATGGACATTTGAAGAAATTTTTGCGAAAATTTGTCTTTGGTACAAGACCAATACCTTTATTTCATTTTAAGAAATTCGCTATAAAAAAATTTATTTCATATTTGTATATTAAATCTCTAAATTAATCAACCATTTAGTTAATGTCGAATGCAATTCAACCAATCAAAAAAAACTACTCCCATTTTTATAACAAATTATATTCGTAATAAAATAATTATGCTATTTGTTAGTATGAAAAAGGTTTTTGTTTTAGAAGATTAATGTATGCTGTTTTAAACTTCATATACACAAACGTACTGCAATGGACAGTAATATTGTTTGCAATGAACATTCTCCAATCTAATATTTTTGTAAAATTTATTAGATAAATTCAAATATATACATTTTTTATTATTATTTTTATATTTAATGGTAACATATTAAAAATTAATTAGACATATTAAATAAATATATGGAATGTATAATTCGCTCATTTATTTATTGACCAAACAAATTCAAATGGTAGTATAAAAAAAAATCCAATTGTGTTTTTTAACGGTTTTTATCAGGGGTTAGTGTCGAGTTACCCCAGATTGTTTTTTGCAATGTTACATAAAATATCAGTCATCAAAATTAATTTTCATTACAACTGTATATTTACTGACTGGAAAAATTATTGTCTATTAATTTTTTATTTTATTTTTTTCTACTTTTTTGTTGCGTGCAAATTTTGAAAAAGGAATGGCTAGCCAAATTAGTTCAATAGAATAAAACATAGTTAGGTAATATAAAATTGTATAATTCTACCCCTTAGTTAATTATAAATAGTTATTTCCCTGATTTTTAAATATTTGAGTGGAAATTTTAAAATTGATTTACAAAACTAAATAACTCGAACCTGATGCCCGTGTCGACTTAAATTATTGTTTGTTTGCTTGCTGTCCATTTCAGATACTGCATCTATTTAATGTGAACTAAACACAGACTTTAATTTTTGCATGCTATCTAATAAAGCTCAATTAATTTATCCTTACTTCTACTCCTAATGATCATTAATCAATGTAATGATGTAAATTGATTAAAATTCATCGATTTTAAGGGTAAAAAGTAAATATATTTAATAGGGGGGGGGCTAACCGGATGACGATAATTTGTTTAATTATTTCTAAATAAAAAACCAACAAACCATTTTTATGGCGGAACAATAAAGATCAAACGACGAACGATTTATTAAAAATAATAAAAAGGCAAAAAATAGAGGTTTTGCTAGAGGTACTAGAGTAGATTGAGGGAGCCGGGAGCCCTATAAGAACGTCTGGGATTAAACAAATTTTTGTCCATACAAAAATCTTCTTAAATAAATTCAGTATTTTCAGTGTCAGGATTACGCAAACGTGCTGCAAACCTATTTGCAGCACGATAGCACTGACAAGTGTTATTTAAATTCACATTTTTTATTTGATAATGCTATGAATGGTTTGATAAGGAATAATGGTTTAATTGGTAGACCGATTTGGAATTAACGCTGCGTTAATTCCCTACCATTTCTTTTTCCGTTAACGCGTTTCTCTCATTGGTTACTTTTTTTAATTAATATCTAATTAGCCGTGGGTCAGGGGCAAAAATGTCCACGGACTTTCTATCTTAGAATTTCATTCCCAATCCATCCTTTCCAAAAACTCCATGACTTTTGACTCATCCTGTATATACAGTGTGTTCATTTCAAAAGTATCCACCCTTAATATCTCTTGACCTGATGTGATTATTGTTTTGAGTGAAAACACATCGATTTAGATATCGAGGGGGAATTTCAAAAATGGTACCTAGAGAATTTTAGGTTTCATACCCTTCGCCCCCAGCCACCCCCACTTTGAAATTTCAAATGGGACTCCCAACTTTATGATATATCGTTTGAAAGGGCATAGAATTCTCTATTCAGCCATGATAAATAAGATAAAATTGATGGATTAGTTCTTAAGATAGACTACACAGAAGATGGAAGGTATGAAATCAATTATTATTAGCAAAACATTAGCGGATTGGATACACTGTTGAATTAAATTACAGTCATAAGAAATTATTTTATGACATATTCGAAATGGATGGCCACCATTATTTGCTAGACAAAAACACATTCTGTTTTCGAACTCTACGCGAACTTTGACGAATGTTTCGCGGGTGATTTGTCTACATTCTTGCGTAATTCTGTGTCTGAGCTCTTCGATACTGGCGGGAGGAGTTTTGTACACTTTAGTCTTCAAGTGACACCAGAGAAAAAAGTCGAGAACAATTCGTCAATTACGCTACGATACGAATCGTACGGCTTTCGAAATAAGAATCTCTTAATTATCATCGTTCCTCACAAAGTTGTCCCATGAAGCAAACAAAAACAACACAAAAATACCATTGTTTTTCACATTTTTTAAATTCTTTAAAATTATTTCGTCACTGCAAGTTTATATCTGAGCACCAGGGTTGGCTTTTAAATAATTAACATTTAATATTATTTACTTAATTCACTATTTTATTTGATGTGATGTTGCTGGTGCAATTTCGTGTTTCACCACCCATCATTAGTTCATCCAATATAAAATACACTTTTTCAAGTATCGTAAAATATTCTTCAAATATCGAACTCACATACACCTCCAACATTACGATCCAACAACTCAACACAACGACGTACTATTTTCCATGTTAAAAATTCATTATCCTTTTTATCCATCGTATTACAGAAATATAAACTTGCATATTGTTTATAAACATTTTTTTAATTCTTCCGTTCAACGAAACGAGTCCCAAAACAATCACACACTCGAACTTAGCGATTACCACTTCAACAAGTTCATAGTACGGACCTGTGATTTAGTTTTTTACTTTACAAATAGAGTAACAGTTGACGAGCAGTAGTGGATGTTTGTAACAGACCTCCATACAAACAGTCGGCTCCTCGTACACTATTCCAACCTCCATGTCGATGATCGATGATTGAGCGAGGTCGGTAATTATTTAATGTGTGCTAATAATCTTAAAATAGAAATACAATATAATTACAATTGTCAATGTCAACAGCGACATCGGATTTTGAAGCCGTTCTCTTCGTTTCTGGCCCCGGTGTCCTTCAGGTGGCACCAGTGACCAGTCGCGTCGAATCCATGACAACAAGAAAAAATAAAAATAAATCAATGACGGTTGGATTCATTTCAACCGTTACAATATATATATATATATATATATATATATATATATATATATATATATATATATATTTATATATTGTGGAGACCACGAGACTTATGGATATCGAAAACAACGTGACAGGATGGCACATATTTCTGATCCAGCAATTAGTATAAAAAGAATATGTAAAATCAAATCAAATTAGAATTTTTTTAGTATCAGTTGGATATACAATATTATTTTGAGTTAGCATAGTAATCATTTGTTTAAGTAAATAACTTACAATTTAAAATTAAATAAAGTATTATAATTTCAAACTGTGCGCTATATTTCATTTTCCTAAAGTATTGGACGAAGTCAATTTGGACAAATTACGTTTAGACGACTTCTTTGGGACAATCTTTAGTAACTTAAATTTACCAATCTGTTGAATGAAGTCAATTGGACAACGAATGTTGAACGACTTCATTTGGAACAACTGTAAATTCAATTAGTTTGTGGAGTTGAACTAATTAACTATCCTGGTGACAGCGAATAGCCAAATTCAAACAATTCAATGATAATAACGTACCTATTGACGTTACTGATGATGATAATAGCAGCGAGTCATGTTCATCACATAATGGTAATGAAAACCATATCTCATTAAGTTTTATTATGGAATATGATAGCCCTTTTCGAGGAGATTCTAAAGGGCTTCACAACTTTCTACCAAACGCGAATAATGCGATCGGTTAAGCCAGTAAAACTCAAAAATTACTTCTAGAAATGTTTATATTTTCAAAAATTTCTAGTGACGTTAAAGCAAAAACTAATATGCGAGATTTAAAACGTACAATGACGAGATAAACTCAAAGCCGTATACTTTCCAATTGAATCTTATGACTATCTCATGGAACAATTGAACAGATAACAAAACAAAAATATAATGAAAGTGTTAGAGAATTTTACGTTAGATAAAATTACAAGCTAATGTTTAATGCCGACTGAAAAAGATGCCGAATCGTAAACTTTAGAAAGTGACAAACGTGTAATCCAACGCATTGCATTAACACGGTTTGCACCATGCAATACCCGAACTATCACAAATACTTAGACATAAGACATTTATTCACATAAATAATGCCTTCTCCTTAGCTTGTGAGGAAGAACCATATTTAATAAATGAGGGCAAATTAAATAAACTTAATAATCAAAATAATTCTAACCCTTCAAATAATAATAACAAATATTGCAGAAACATATACTAGTGCAAACAATTATTATCCCAGTAATAGTAACAATACAATTTATAATAATGGTTCCAATAACAAAATTTGTAACTATTGTCACTATCGTGGACATATCGAATCTGAATGTAGAAAGAAAAAACACAGTCAGAATATTAATCCTAAGTCGCGAATAGCACAAGCTCTCCCATTTGACCATTTGAACAATTGGCAGACGAATTTCAAAATATAAATTTAAACTCCAACTTGCCTCAGATAATGGTCGCACCTGTAGACAAACCTCAACCTTCGACCAGCCGTCAAGTTTACCAAAGAACATCATACTTACTGTAACTGAACTTCAGCATGCAATAATTAACTCCTTCCAAGAAAACTGCCCGGAGGTCTCAATAGACATCAGCAGGTAGACTTGTTGGTGGAATGAGGGCCTAAGGAGTCAGAGGCGAAGGGTTCACCAGCTATTTAACAGAGCAAGGAGGTTGGGGAACTGGGATAATTACCATGAAGCCCTTACCGAATACAAAAGGTCTCTGAAGAAAGCCAAAGTGGACTCATGGAAGAAGCTCTGTCATGATGTTGAAAACACATCTGAGGGAGCAAGACTCCATCGTGTCCTGGCGAAAAAACCCGCTGACACCATCGGCTCACTTTGTAAACGCGATGGTGAGTATACTAGCTCGAGACACTGCCCCGGATTCATTTCCCGGATTCGGTGGCAGTGGACGGTGAAAACCCATTTCAAGAGCAGCTTAACCACGGTCTCCCGCCGACTGGCGAGGGCTGGAGAAGAGCGGCGATTGCCATTAACCGCTCAAAAATCGAATGGGCAATAAACTCATTCGACCCCTACAAAGCACCGGGACCAGATGGGATACACCCAGTTCTTTTACAAAAAGGAGCAGAGCATCTTTTAACTCTGCTTGGTTATATATTCAGGGCAAGCCTGGCTATGGGTTATATCCCAACCGTATGGAAGCCAGTAAGAGTGACCTTCTTGCCAAAACCGGGGAGGCTTAATCACTCCACGGGAAAGGACTTTAGATCAATTAGTTTGTCATCGTTTCTACTGAAAACAATGGAACGACTAAGGATTTCATTTGACTCAGGGGGCATTGTCAGGAAATCCGCCTCATGCCAACCAACACGCGTATCAGGTGGAAAAATCCTGTGAATCAGCCCTCCACAACCTAATATACAGGATTGAGGAGGGATTCGCAAGGAAACAAGCCACCTTGTGTGTTTTTCTTGACATAGAGGGGCATTTGACAATGCTTTTTACAATTCAATGGTTGACTCTGCAGGTCGGCACGGAGTTGGAGACACCTTTTGCAGGTGGATAAAATCTATGCTGATAGGAAGAAGAATACAAACTTTTTGGAGAGTCTGTCACTGTGAGAGCCACAAAGGGATGTCCTCAGGGTGGTGTCTTATCCCCACTCCTGTGGAGCCTGACAGTAAAAGATTACAGATCACAAGGGAAGCCAAGTACTTAGGAGTAATGCTGGACTCCAAACTGACATCGAACCATCATCTGGAAAATATAACAAATAAGAGCAAATATTTTATCATGCTTTGCAAGAGACCATGTGGAAAAGTCTGGGGTCTAAAACCCAAAATGATCCACTGGCTCTACACAACAGTAGTCAGACCCATTATAATCTATGCTGCTATAGTGTGGTGGCCAAAAGTTAAGCACATTACTGCATGCCAAAAACTGTCCAGGATCCTGAGACTTGCCAGCTTGTGCATCACTGGATCCATGAGCAGTACACCTACAGCTGCCATGGAAGTCATACTGGGGCTGCCTCCGCTAAGCATTGTAATAAAAGCTAAAGCGAGATCCAGCGCCTAGATTGTCTTGCAATAGCAACTGGATTAATAAAAATCAGGTTGGACATGCAAGTATCGTGGGAACATCAATTATCTCAGACCCCGTTTTGAAATGGGCACAGATATACTTTCCAACACATATTCCTTCTCAAAACCTTTCATTGGTGTGTGTGATAGGGCCATGTGGTCGAATGGAGAACCACCCTACCTCAAGAAAGGAATCGTCTGGTATACAGACGGATCTAAAACTGAAGAAGGGACCGGGCGGGAATCTACGGTGAGAGACCAAAAGCAAACATAAGCCTCAACTTGGGGAAATATGTCACGGTCTTCCAAGCAGAAGTCTACGCCATACTGGCTTGTGTCCGTGAGAACCTACGTAGAGGCTACATAAACCAGAACGTATGTATTCTGTTGGACAGTCAAGCTGCTTTAAAAGCCTTGCCTGGAACTTAGGTCACCTCAAGGGTAGTCAAGGATTGTCTGGAAGAACTTCTGAAACTGGCAAAACGGAACAATGTTAAATTTATCTGGGTCCCGGGTCACAGTGTTTTCGAAGGAAACGAAAAAGCGGATACCTTAGCAAAGAAGGGAGTCGGAATGCCATTCAAAGGTCCAGAGCCTATTTTGGGAATTCCAAAGACTGCATGTAAACAAGTGATCAACGAGTGGTCAAATGCTAAACACCGTGATCACTGGGAAAAAGTACCGCGGCAAGAGCTCGGGATGGTACTGCTTCAGAGTGCAACAAAGAGTTTATCTCTCGATGCACTGAGGCTGCACAGGATGCAACTGCGGAGGGTTACCGGGTTCATTACCGGGCATTATCCCATGCGGAAGCATCTGCACACAAAGGGACTCCATAACGGCTCCATTATGTGCAGATTGTGTGGCAAGGAGGAAGAAACATCCAGCCACATAATCTTTGACTGCGAACCTCAGGGTTATAGCAGATACAGAATATTCGGTGTATCTCACCTCGAATATATGAACCTTCGGGAGGACCTGATAAGCAAGCTCCAGGCTATTGCCAACATATGGGAGAAGCGAGTCTCGTCAGACTGAGGTAGAAGGGGGAGCACAATGGACCGTAGGATTGAAGTGCAATAGTTTTTACCCCGAAATTATTCAATCAATCAATCAATCAAGGAACATCATGTTATGCAATGGAATAACTGAAAAACAAACAAAAACGAACAAATTTTTGATTGATACGGGCGCCACTTCTTCAATTATATAAACGAAAAAGTTGATTTATTCCCAAAATGAAGTAGATGGTAGCTAACAAATACACCTCTCTGGAATAAACACAAGTCGAACGATCACTTCCCTTTCGAATTTCAGCTGATAAATCATGATTTCAATATACCATAAGACGGTATCCTAGGTCATAATTAAAATATAAAATTTAAAATAATTACAATACAACCCAATAGTACACAAAATGTTCATTTTCAATTTATTACAGCTGACGCTAACAATACAGTGATTACCGATTTCCTTGAAGATGCTAACATCAAAAGACCAAACAAAATTTTAATTACTCCGGAAAGAAAATATTATTCTGCTATGAACAAACATCCGACAAAAATTCTTAAATTAAAACCTGTAAATGCTTCGATAAAAAATTCTTCTTCTCTTCACGTCTCACAAAATAAACATTTACGCGCAAAATTTTTGAACTCAAATCAAATCTTCGACTCAATCATTGTAATCCTGAGGAAAATGAATCCATTGAAGAATTTTGTAATACCTTTAATGATATATTTTTCTCGAATGGAGATACTCTAAGTTCAACACCTACGTTAAAACACGAAATTAGGATCAATAACCCCTCTCCTATAGCTGTGAAGTCTTATAGGTACCCAAAAGTATACGAAGAGTTAAAACTCTTGCCTCCCACAATTCTCACAAATGAGGTGAACTAGGAGGTATCAATTTCCAATCTCTACCTTCACTGGATGTGTATATACGTATTTCATTTTTCTTGTTACTAAATAATTCATAAAGTTCATGTAATTGATTTGCAGCGCCAATGAAGTTCGTGTCGTTGTCGCTATATATTGTTGTGCACTTTTCATAAATCGTTTGAGTGCAGCAAGGAAATGTTGAGTTGATAAACCAGCCACCAATTCGAGGTGTAAGATCTTGGTTGAAAAATAAATAAATAATAAGATGTATCCCTTATATGTTTTTGCATTTCGCAGATTACTTGCCTTTAGTACAATAGGTCTTGCATAGTCCACGCCTGTTGATGAAAATGGACGAGAACATTGAACTTTATCCACAGATAAGTTCCCATTATTTGTTGTCTAGCTTTGCCGTTGAAATGATGACATTTCATGCAGTTGTGTATAGTTTGTATGATTGAATTTCTACCATCTAGTGGCCAATAATTTTGACGAATAGACGCAAGATTTGACTGTACAATTGTCTTGTTAATGATTTTTCGAGGAACCTGAATGTTAGAATTGCAACACTGATTGAACTTTTCTATATTAGGATTCAAAGACATCTGTTATTTCTTTAGCAGTAGCTCTCCACTTGTGTAAAGCAAATCCACCATTTTGAAGAAGATTTATTATCTAAGATTGCGCTACTAATGCTTCAGAGATTGTATCTGATCCGTACATCAGATCATCAGCGTAGAAATCATTGAACATCTTTGTAGCAGCAATAGGATATTGATTTCCATCGTTTTTGGCTAATTGTATCAAACATCTTGTTACTAGATATGGAGCCGAAGCTGTTCCATATGTAATCGTAGAAAGTTTATAACACTTCAAATTATCTTGTGGATCATTTCTCCATAAGATTAGTTAATAAACAGTATGTGCTTTGCGTAATAATTCTATATTTTTATATAGAATTATTATATAGAATTATTATATAGAATTAGTATATTTTTGCTCCAATGAGCATTTCCACCTTAGCTGGAATGTTATAGTTCGGATCAGTATTATCAATTTTAACTCGATTGTATAATCAATTAGTGGGTAACTGTGAAGTAATTGAATCGAGTACCAGGCATTTTAAAGAGTTGTATATAAATTTATTCTGGAAGCTAAATGACAAGCCATGTTTTGAGTCATACTTATTCCATTTAATGGAATATTGGTTAATGTAGTCTTTAACAGAAGTTTTTTGACTAATAATTTCGATATGAAATTGGATTGTGATCCACTATCTAATAATACACGAGAAGGATGCCAATTTCTATGAGCATCTTTGTCCTTGTTGTCCTTTGTACTTGTTGTAGTACATGAATTACTTTGTACTTGTTGTAGTACATTACACCAGAATTTGTATGATTTTCGTTCACAGTTAGTAAATAGTTTATATTTTGATTGTCTGTGCATATGTGTAATAGACTACTGTGTCTACTCTTGCATATTTTACATGATTGACTGTGGCATTCGTTAGCTGAATGTCCTGGTATCAAACAATTTAAACATATTGCAAGATTTTTTATGGATTTGTTTCAATTTGGAACATCAAATTATTATTATTATTTTATTTCACCAAAAGACACATAAGTAAATAGGTATAGTCAATATAAAAAAAATTAACAATTAAACCAATTAAACCAATTAAACCAATTAAGTTAAGCTGTAAGGGCAATTAATTACAATGTGCTTTTTCAGCTCACGTTTAAATTTCAGCATGTTTTTTATGTTTTTTAACTCTCCATGAAGATAATTGTACAATTCACTTCCAATAATTTCCGGATAATTTTTGAATTTTTGCAATCTATAGTTTGTAATATGCAAATCATTATTATGTCGAGTGTTATAATCATGAATTTCATTTCTTAGTTGTAATTTTTTATAATTTTTTTTAATGAATATAAATAGCTCATAGTAATATATGCCATAAAATGTTCAGATCTTCATTTTTTTCCGTACGCCATTGCGGAGGTTTTCGTTTTCCAGGGATCAATAGATCCATGATAACGCGTTATACATTGTATGGATTTACTTTCATCTGATGCTCATTATTCGCAGTGTTTGTTTTCTAAACCAGTCGGAACTTTTTGACTGATGAACTATTTCAAAACTTATTTTTAACGCAACATCAACATCACAGTATACACATTCTTGGTAAATATATATTCTGATTATATTTCTTGAGTATATATTTGACTAATGTATTCAACACGATTCTCCTAGCTTTTTCTTCAGTTTGTTTTCGAGCCATTCGCACTATTTCAACCAGTGATTCTGCTGCTGTAATATCAATATTATTATTTTTCTTCAAACTTTAGCATTGAACACAATGGCGTTTCAACTAAAGATTCTTGTAAATGTGCGGACGTAATCTTCAAAGGTTGTGATTTTAAAGCTTTAGTACATAAAGCCTGAGGAATGATAAGGTTTGATATGAAAAGGTCTTGCATTTTTATCGTAACCCAATACTTGAGACGGTGATGGCTTACCCCATTCTTGTGAATGACTAGTACTTACAGATAAACCGACTTTACAGGTACACTTACAGCATGACTAACATCAAGCTAAAACAAAATAAAAATCGATCAATAAGTTTACGATATATCGCCCAAAGTCATAAAAATTAATGTCAAGCTAAGAGATAATATTTGTTCTACCTTTTCAATATTATTTATGAAAGTTTTATTTATTTTTCATATACTTACCATTATTTCCACATTATAGACATTGGATACACTAGTTTGGCGCACAACCTAGCAGGTTATCATCAATTGGCCAGTTAAGTCTGCTGTCTCTTGAACATTGTATACATGGCCCAATTTAAATAAAAGATGTCATTCGGCGACATCCCAGCATTTTCGGCAAAGTTGGAAGGACGAAAACGATCACACAAAAGATTGAGATTACGAAAAACTCCCCAATTAAATTACGTCCATACCCGTACAACAATGAGAAGCAACGGGTATTAGAAGAGATGATTGATTATAGAACCATCCACATCGCCTTGGGCCGCTCCCGTCGTATTACCGAAGAAGAAGGATGGAACCTTTCGATTGTGCGTCGACTATAGAAATTTGAACGATATTACAAAGAGCAATGCGTTTCCGATTCCAGATCTGCAAGAGATGTTGAGGAAAGTCAATGGAGCCAAAATATTTTCTACATTGGACCTTCAGACTGGTTATTGGCAAATTGAGATGGAACCACAATCGAAAGTATCGAGTAATCGAGTACATAGCATTTACCACCCCAAGAGATCTCAATCAATTTCGCGTCATGCCGTTTGGATTGAACGAAGTTTTATCTGGATACATCGGAGATTTCTGCCAAGTTAACCTAGATGACATACTAATCTACAGTCGATCAATCAAGGAACATTTACACCACCTGGATCTTGTACTAGAAAGACTAGAACAACATGGATTAACTTGTAAACCAAGCAAATGTGTCATTGGCAGCAACAAAGTCAAATATCTGGGACATATATTGAGCGAAGATGGCATTGACAGAGAGGAAGAGAAGAATGAAGCTATAAGCAATCACCCTATACCAAGAACACGGAGACAACTACGACAATTTTTGGGATTATGTGGTTGGTACAGGAGCTTCGTGAAGAACTAAGAAGACATAGCTGCACCTCTAAGCAAAATGCTTAAGAAGAACATAAAGTGGCGCTGGCAAACATTGCATCAGAAGGCGTTCGAGAATCTCAAGTCATCAATAGTAAATGCACCGAAACTAGCGCATCCAGATTTTAAGAAGACGTTTTGTTTAAATACGGATGCTAGTGACGTCGGACTGGTTGCAATATTGTTCCAAATGGAAGATGATGGCAAGACAAGGAGAATAATCAATTACGCCAGCAAGAAGCTTGGACCCACAGAAAGAAAGTACGCCACGACAAAAAAGGAATGTCTCTCGATAATCTGGGCATTGAGGAAGTTTCGAGGATATCTGGAAGGAAGACACTTCAAATTATACACAGATCATTCAGCGCTCCAATGGTTAAACAAGGCGAAAGATAGCCGAGCAAAATTGACAAGATGGGCATTGACATTGGGAGCCTATGATTTTGAGATAATTCACATCCCCGGAAAAGATAATCAAGCCGCCGACTACTTGTCCAGACAACCACAGGGCCAGGCTGAAGATGAAAAAGTGGAGGACATTCCAGAGTGGGTGATTGGCAAGAGGGCAAAAACACCGATGACCCTCAACGTCATCGAAGTAGAAACACCCACACTTGATGATATTCGACGATGGCAGGATGAAGATCGTGATGTGACTACCATCAGAAGATACATCGTAGATCACAATAGTCCACTAAGAAGTAATCTACGTCGACGAGTGGACAGAACAAGAGCTAATTACACCGTAGCTGACGGGATCCTCTGGTACCATAGTCAACAGATGGTACAAGGAGTGCCAGTGGTTCCCGAAGATCGCCGACTTGGTTTTCTAAGAAGATATCACGACAGTGATGAAGCAGTACACCCTGGATGGAGCGAAACGTATCGTCAAATCCGTAACCGCGTCTACTAGTATGGGATGCAAGATGAAAACATATGCAGATATGTGAAAGGGTGTGATACGTGTGCTAGAGTGAAGCCACTGAACAAGAAACCAAGTTCAGCAATGAGAAGTCGAAGACTTACTTCACCATGGGAGGTGGTCAGCATCGACTTGATGGGTCCATACCCCCCACGCACATCACGTGGAAAGACGAATATATTGGTCGTAACAGATCTTTTCACTAGATGGATCGAAGCATTTCTATTGGGGGCCACGTCGACCTCGAAGATAGCCCAAGTACTGAAAGAAGTATTTAGTCGTTATGGATATCCAAGAGCAGTACTTAGTGATAATGGTCCCCAGTTCAGATCAAAAGAATGGAAAGCAGTGAATAGAGATTGGACAGAGATATGGACTACACCAATATACCATCCACGAGCCAACCCTACGGAACGTCAGAACCAAGAGTTAAAAAGTTGTTGCGATTACATTTGTTGAATCGAGAACATAAAAATTGGGACCAACAACTGCACAAGTCCTTATTTGCAATACGTAACAGAGCAACTAGAACAACTGGTTTTTCGCCTACCCAATTGTTACTGGGGGCAGAAATGAAGAAGCCTGGGGATTGGCAAATTCAAGTCGAAGAAGAGCCACAAAATATTGAAAAATGGGTTAACGAGAGAGGCCAAGGACGTCAACAGAATGTTGAGATAGCTCGGCGAACAATGTTGGCCCATGCCGGGGAGAACGACCAAGTGGAAACGGGACTCAGTTATCAACCTGGAGAGTCCCTGGATGCGAAATCAAGTACTCAGCAGTAAGGTGGAGGGTGTACATAGTGGATTGGCACCGAAATGGAAAGGGCCTTACAGAGTGCTGAAGAGTTTACCAGCTGGAATATAAGTTTTGGATACAGTGCCTCCCACGAAGATACACGGAGGTCTTTTGAAGCCGGCCAGTGCAAGGACCGCCGCCAGTGAGAATCTGAAAAGATTGAGTGTGGGGAACGAGGTGTTCGGCCAACTACTTCCGGATCGATTGGGGGGTCAAGGGCATGGAGGTGATGGAAAACGACGGGATGTACCAAGTGTGGACGAGCCAGAGGCCAGAGCAATAGAGCCAGGGTACAACTTGCGGCCCAGACGAACTTGTAATGTGTACGTACACTTTAAGTTTAGCTAGCTAGCTAAATGTACTAGTACAATTCAAGTTGTTCAAATAGTTCTTAAGTCAAAAATTGGTCGACCAAATATAATAGCAAATTAGAAAATGTGTGTTGGAGTCTGGAGGGGGAGATTTTGTTGTAATGAAAATTATTGAGAATAATTTTTCTGAATCCAACACACATTTTAATTATGAAATAGAAAAATATTGAGTAAAGTATTACGAAGAATATTTAAGAAAACAATATTTTTCTCCTTGGAGATAGAAGGAGTTTTTGAAGGAGTACAAAAAGAAAGTAATATAGTTCGATTTATTTCTTTTCTTAAACTAAGTTTTTTTTTTAAGTCGAAAATTGAAAAGTAAATAAAAGCTGCTCTTGATTTAAAGATTTCTTTAAAAAAATTAAAATTGATAAAAAATTATCAGATCTAGAGCACGGTAGTGCGTAAGGCCGAGATTTATGGGACACATTGGACTTCTCACTAGAGTGCTATTACTACACCTTAATTTAGACTCATTTTTTAGGTGCTGTATCTTTTGAACGAAAAGAACTACAGTGTTGATATTTCGAATATAAATACTTTACGGAATTATAAGAAACAGTTTTTTTCAATCAACGTTAACGAATTAACCGTTAAAAAGTTATTTCACTTCAAAAACGCAAAATTCGCGGGAACGCCTACAATTCTTGGTAACTAATAGATCAATATTCTACGATTCTTCCAGATATCCTGTAAAGTTGATATTTCGCATGTAGGTTACCCAAACCGACGGGAAAATTGCGAAAACTGGAAATTTGTATCGGAAAAGTGGAAAATTTATCATTTCTTTGTTTTAATTAAACTTAAGACTATATCAATACTAAACATCCATGTAGAAAACATAAAAAGAACAATATGATATATATCTATTTATTCTTTACCATTAACAAATAGTCATAGCAATTTGAATACAGCAGTGTGCGTTTATTATTAAAAGTTAAGCACATATGATTACAATTGGTTTTTGGGTGGGTGACCCAACACTGTGTGAATTTGTTTTTATTTTGTACGTTCTTTATTGTAATTTTGTAAACATTAATTTATATTCTCATTTTATTTTAACTTTTTTATTATATTTCGCATTGATCAATTATTATTTATTACTAGCATTACCCGTTGCAGCTTCGCCTGCAAAAATTTTTTAAAGCCCTTTTAACCAAGCCCTTATGCTAGAATGATGCGGCTTTTTGTATTCGACGTGAAATTGCTTCAAACTGACGAGAAAATTAGGTAAAAAAAAAACCCAAAATTACGTTTATCAGTTCTATATATGCTGAAATGATGGAATTTTCACCAATCGACCCGAAATAAAGTCAAGTTAATAGAGCACTTTGAAAAATTTCATTACCTACATCGCATTTCGCCCCCTACATCGCAACCCTCCCGAAAATGAGAAAAACATCCCTAAAACTGACCTTTTCACTTCTATTCATGAGAGAAAGATCGGATTTTTCCATTCGACGTGGAACAGGTTCAAGCTAACAGAATTATTTAAAAAAAGTAAATTTTTCCATCACAACCCTTCGCAAACGGGAAAATCACCCGTAAAACAACCCCTTTCCTTCTATTCATGCTAGAAAGATGAGGTTTTTGCATTTGACACTAAATGGTTACAAATTAGTAAGTTTATTCGAAAAATTTAAAATTTTTCATTACAGCCTCCCGGAAAATCGAATAACACCCACCAAAATTACGTTTTTCAGTTCTTTACATACTGAAATGATGGAATTTTCACCAATTGACCCGAAAGAAAGTCAAGTTAACAGAATACTTTAAAAAAATTCATTTCCTACTTAGCAACCCCCTCCCCCTCCCGAAAATAAGGAAAACAACCGTAAAATTGCCATTTTACTTCAATTCTAATTAGAGAGATGGGATTTTCTTTTTAAAGTCAAATTAATAGATTACTTTAAAAAATTTCATTATCCACATCGGAAACCTCCGAAAATGGGAAAACAACCCTTAAACTGCCTTTTTCACTTCTGTTAATGTTAGAAAGATCAGGTTTTTTTCATTCGACGTGGACCGGGTTTAAAATAGTAGGACTATTTTAAAAACGTAAATTTTTCTATCGTTACCCTTCGAAAATGGGATAAACACCCATAAAACTACCCCTTTTCTTGTATACATGCTAGGAAGATGGAGTTTTTTATATTCGACGCTAAACAGCTACAAATTAAGAAGGTTAACAGCTACAAAAAACTTAAAAACTTACATCGGTTCCTCCCAAAAAAAATCTGTAACCCCGAAGCTACCCTTTTAACTTCGATTCATGGCAGAAAGATGGGGTTTTCACCAATCGACTCAAAATAAAGTCAAATTAACAGAATACCACGAAAATTTTATAACCTACATCGCAATCTCCAAAAATAGGAAAAACACCCCTAAAACTGCTCTTTTCATTTCTTTTCATGTTAGAAAGAATGGGTTTTTTTTATTCAACGTCGAATTGGATTAAATTCACAGGATTATTTTATTAGAGTAAATTTTCCAATCGCAACCATTCACAAATGGAAAAACACCCCTAAAAGCACCCTTTTTCTTCTATACATGCTAGAAAGATGTGGTTTCTTGCATTCGACGCTTAATAGCTACAAATTAAGAAGGTAATTAGAAAAACTTAAAACTTTTCCTCACCACTCCCTAAAAAGATGGGAAAACAACCCCCTAAAGTTCCATTGATGGTAAAAAGATGGGGTTTTTTGCATTTGGTGGATAATTTCTAAGACATTTCTATTATACTGTTGGTCAATATCTAACATATATGAGATTCTATACAATAAACATACAAGTGTTACACATTTAATTGTTTTATCTCAGAACTCCGTCATTTATGAACCGATTTAGAATTTTTTGTTTTAAAGGGTTTGATTTCTCATTGTCACCATTATTATATAACAACCATACTATATTGATGTTTAAGCCTTTCAAAAAGCAAGCAGAGCCAGTTGACGTTTTATAACGCGAGGCGGTCTCCTTTGTATATGTGAATCTAAAAAGAGTAAAGTATCGCGAAGCGTAAAAAAACGCAAAGCATACGTGAAGAGTAACAAAACGCTTAGCGTTTTCTGCGAAGCCTTGGGCTTTGTATATTTAAGCCTTACAAAAAGGATTGATATCCGACCAAAAACATAAATGTAAGAAAGTATCGAGTTTTCGGGAAAATCCTTAATGTAATAGTTCCATCTTAAAGAGTTATGATATGACAGAAAGGATCGAGCTATTTACACAGTAAATAGCTCTAGACTTTACATAATAGTTCCTTCTTAAAAATTGATGATATGGAAGAAAGGAACGAGCTAGTTACAAAGTAAATAGCTCTAGACTTCATATAATAATAGTTGCTTCTTAAAAAGTGATGACATGGGAGAAAGGACCGAGCTATTTACAAAGTAAATAGCTCCAGACTTCATATAATAGTTGCTCTTTAAAAATTGATGATATCCCATTAAAGAGCCGAGCTATTGACAAAGTAAATGGCTCGGTAAACTATTAACTATAAAAATTAATGAGGGGTAAATTGATTAAATGTAAGATAAAATTTGGTTGAAATTATTTCGTAAGTTTTCCCTGAGTATGTTTTTAAAATTTTATAACGCGGCAAGTTTTAAAATATTTGAAATCATCAGAAAAATAACTTGCCGCGTTATATAAAATTTTAAAAACATACTAAGGGAAAACTTCAACCAATTTTTTCTTACATTTAATCAATTTACCCCTCATTAATTTTTTTAGTTAATAGTTTACCGAGCTATTTACTTTGTCAATAGCTCGGTTCTTTAATGGGATACCATCATTTTTAAAGAGCAACTATTATATGAAGTCTGGAGCTATGTACTTTGTATATAGATCGGTCCTTTCTCCCATATCATCACTTTTTAAGAAGCAACTATTATTTTATGAAGTCTAGAGCTATTTACTTTGTAAATAGCTCGGTCCTTTCTTCCATATCATCTTTTTTTAAGAAGGAACTATTATGTAAAGTCTAGAGCTATTTACTTTGTAAATAGCTCGATCGTTTCGCTCATATCATCACTTTTTAAGAAGGAACTATTACATTAAGGATTTTCCCGAAAACTCGGCCCTTTCTTACATTTATGTTTTACGTCGGATATAATTTAATTTAAAAAAATCAAAAGTCATACAAATTAATTTTTAATTAATCTTATAAATAATCTGAACACTCCGATTACGTCCATGGTTGTTGATAAATTAAAATATTCTAGAATCCTCCATGCAAAAATATATTATCAAAAAAATATTTATTCAAAAAAAAAAACCATGTTCTCGAAAGATCTTTGATGGGTATATAAACCGGTGACCAGTGTTGATTCAGTTCAGTTTAATATCGACTATTGTCTGATTAGTTTCAAAGTATAATTAACTATTGTTCGATTCAGATCAAGTTAAAGTTGGCAGTTGTACAAGTTATTCAAAGTTTGACATTGTGTTGAAAAATTAAAATAAATTTTGAAAAAGAAATTGGATTATCGTTTTTTTTAAGCAATAAAATCAGGTTTTTTTTTGTTTCGTAAAAACTTGTGGTTAATTTAATTTTTTTTTTCTTTTCTTTAAAAAAAACGTGCGTGTCATTTCAATTACAAAATACTTAGTAAACCTTTTACTAATATATTTTTTTTTGTTTTTGTCGAGTATCGGAATCATTTGCAGGTTCAGGCAGCGCTCCTTTGAGGTATAAAGAGAGCCAAGATACCGCAACATTATATATATATGTATATATATATATATTTAATAATATATAAATATGTATATATATATATATATACATATATATATATATATATATATATATATATATATATATATATATATATATATGTATATATATTCAAACAATTTTTACCACCGTTTAACACGTTCATATATTTTACTCATGTTATCGTTTTGTGAAAGTATTTTCAACAGTATCATTCATCTATCTATAGTCTATAGTCTATACCATGTTACTTCTTTTTATTGTGAAATACTTCAGTAGGGTGACTATTGATAACAGTATAGTTTCAGTGACACTTACTCTTCCTTCATATTGCTTTTATATACAGACTACGACTTAAAAAGTAGATTGTAGATAGTAGCGGCTGCCCTGGACGGGCTACACTTCGACCATAGGATAAGGATATCAGAATGTGAGTGGAGTGGAAGGAATTTTGTGTGTAGACTAGCAATATACAAACTCTCTAGCGGTCATAATTTTAGTGTGATCAAAATGAAATATCATATCTGATATGATTTTAGTAATTGCAAGGCCAATGTTATTACTAAATGACACAGATCAAAAGGAAAAGGGTCATAGAGAAAGAAGAAAACATAATATATAAAATATCTTTCTTAATATTAGAACAATCAAAAAATGTATAATGAGTAAGTTGTAGAAAATCAAGTTTACTACAATTCATTACCTTATCATGTTTCTCAAACTCTAATTTGTACAGAAATATTTAGAATTTTAACTTTCAATCTTAAATTGTAAGCCTCTCACGCGCTCTGTGCCATTTGACCTTGCATGTTTTACGACTTAGTGCACACAGAAATAGTCAACAGGTAATATGTATCGTTGTGATTTGTTTAAGATCGCGCGTTCTTACTGCCACCATGACGCTAAAAAAGAGGAAACTGTTTATATATTGAAAACAAATCACCCATTATATGGAGACTAAAAACTGGTGAGTCAATTGGGGATATTGCAAACGAATGTGGCCTCTCACTCTCTACAACATTAACGGATTGGAAGAATAAGGACAAAACAAAAGCTCTTTTGAAAACAGTTTAGAACAGTTCTTTGAAAATTGAACGGTCGAGAGCATCTGAACATAAAGCTATAAAATCGGCTTTATTAGGTGGTTTAAACACCAGAGGAAAAACAAAGTGCCAGTTAGTGGCCCGACCCTTCAACAAAAAGCTAACGATTTCAATTGTCTTATGTGGAAAGGAAATTTTAAGTGCTTGTCATCTTGGGTATGCTGGCATTTATGAAGGTGCGGCGGACGAGTGGCTATCTCATAGGTGACATGTGCTAAAAACTATTTCTTTGCATCATCCACTATTGGAAGTTTTCCTTAACTGATTGTTAAATATGTATGGATCCTTATAGATCATCATCAGACAATAAGAAGTATTTAAAATCTCATCTCTCACTCTCTACAACATTAACGGATTGGAAGAATAAGGACAAAACAAAAGCTCTTTTGAAAACAGTTTAGAACAGTTCTTTGAAAATTGAACGGTCGAGAGCATCTGAACATAAAGCTATAAAATCGGCTTTATTAGGTGGTTTAAACACCAGAGGAAAAACAAAGTGCCAGTTAGTGGCCCGACCCTTCAACAAAAAGCTAACGATTTCAATTGTCTTATGTGGAAAGGAAATTTTAAGTGCTTGTAATCTTGGGTATGCTGGCATTTATGAAGGTGTGGCGGACGAGTGGCTATCTCATAGGTGACATGTGCTAAAAACTATTTCTTTGCATCATCCACTATTGGAAGTTTTCCTTAACTGATTGTTAAATATGTATGGATCCTTATAGATCATCATCAGACAATAAGAAGTATTTAAAATTACAGCTGTTTTCATTCTGGCGGAAGGAATTTTTGTTTGTAAAAACTCTAATGAATTATTATTGAAAAAACATATTAAAGGTTATTCATCTATAGCACAGTAGTGCGCAGCATTAAGTGCCAGTTGGGAGATGTTCGATAAGGTTTTAAGCCTCTTTTGAGCCTTTGTAATTTTTCATTATACTAAAAATCTGCAAATTTATTGATTTATTCCTGTTTCTTTCAAATGATTAATGAATCTCCCTGGTGCGCTCTTGTTATGACCTGTTCATTGCCCTTAAGATTCGATTTGACTGATTTAATTGTAGTGAACGGCCGAAATTACCTACTGATGTCGTTTTTACAATTTTCTTAACACGTTATTTTGTAAGATCATCTTTCTTTTAGAGCCATTTCAAATTCAACAATCAGATTTTCTATCACGTATTTAAAATTTATTTTTGGAGTAAATTTCACCCCTTTATCCATTATATTTTATTCCTGATTGTTGAATGTAACATCGGTTAACTTTAGTTGTTGGGATTTTACCAGTTTCGAAAGCTTGCTATTTTTGTTTTCTATACTTCTTGTGAATGAATTTGCTCACTTGCAAAAATTGCAGTTGGCTACTTATATTCGTTCCATTATAAACATAGTGAACTATGATTCTATATTAAGTGTAGGTACAATATCAAATACTAGTTCTATATGAAAAAAATTAGTGCAACTTAAATCCCAAATAATCATTACAAGTGATGGATAAATTATTAACAATTTCCAGAGTGTACAAGGATTATTAAACACAGTGTAGTACACAATTTATTAAATAGATATAAAAATATCATATCGTCGTACGCACGATATTATTCTATATATAGTGAAAACTTTTACACAAAAATTTATACAATATTAATTGATCAAATAAATTATTACACATTTTCCCAGTTTTCCATTCTACAAACCGATATCTGTATCATATCTAGTAAATTGATTTTTTTCGATAACGACCATCATAAATTTATTTATTACGGTATACATTGTATATTACTGTATAGTTTAACGGTACGTAACTATTTTTCATTGTCAGATTTAAAAACAAAATATTTTTTAACTAAACATGAGCACATAGAAACGTTTTTTTGGAACTTGAGTAATTTGTTTAATTGTATGTATACATGTATTTATTACGCCATCAATATGACGTTTCAATAAGATAAAATGAAAAAACTTTAAATATTCCTTGACATAGCAGCCTCTCTTCTCCTAGACATGGTAGGACCTTGTCGTTGTTGGAGAGGCTCGTGTGCTTCGATGAAGGGCTATGCTATTTCGACGGAAACTATGTTACGAGCAGGAATACCCATGCCGGACAGACTAAGATACCATGCATGCTCTGAGGAGCCGACTAAGATACCATTCAAACCCTATGCTGTCACAATCCCCTTGGAGCAATTGGCGAACTCCATGGTATAATTACCCTTCCCATTAAGCGGCCGATAGGTTAGTAGTCGGGCCAATTTACTCGTGGAACCAAATATGTAAAACCAAAGTAAAATAATAACTCTGGGGCTTCTCTCAACAAGTGAATCAACCGAGGCTGCGCAAGGTAACCTCGCTGTGACACAATGTCAACAACTCGGTAAAAATGCCGGCCCTTCGAGTGCTGCACATATACCTCCTGCACAGTACAGCCTCTGCTGTTCCCTCTTAAAGTGTGCTGGCAAGGGGAATTTCCATAGCCCTAGTTCAGGAAACTTGAACCATAAGATTCTTGTTTATCAAATTATTTATAATAAAACTCCAGAGAAACCCAGAACTTGCATTATTCAAGGGAATGAATCAATGTCTTGCCGCTGATAGAGTTTTGTCAGAGAGACCTTTCAGCGGTTAAACTAAAATACAACATGGGGAACGAGACTGGAGTGGTAATTATCGCTTCGGTCAACCTACTCCTTGAAGCATCTACTCCACTACCAACAACGTAGATGGCAGATCGGATCCAGTATTGTGAGGCAAAAATTCAATACCAGATCATGGGTTGCGATGCAAACTCTCATCATACTCTCAAAATTGGAGTCCATAACGGGTCCATTATGTGCAGATTGTGTGGCGAGGAGATATAAACATCCAGCCTCATCATCTTTAACAGCGAATTTCTCGGTCATAGCAGATACAAGATATACAATGCATCTCACCCCGAATATATGAACCTTCAGGAAAATCTGATCAGCAAGCTATTGCCTTGATATGGGAGAAACGAATCTAGTTAGACTGAAGTAGAAAGGGGAGCACATTGGGCCATAAGATCGAAGTGCAATACTTTTTTTTATACTCCAAGATTTATTAATATATATCTTTATAAATATATTTAATATATACAACTTATACCCCCAAGCCTCTTGTTTTGTCCCTTTATGCTTAAGCATATAGTTTTATTTTTTAGCCCCTTATTGGCGTTAAATTTTTTAATTTGGCAAGTCTAGTTAGTTAATAATGTTTGTCAAATATGCCAAGCCTCTGATCGAACATTTGAAATAGTAATAAAGGATTTAAAATATTATGGGAGAATACAATTTCTAATATATAAACTTGTAACTATGTTAATAAACTAGATTATTTAATGTGGATTACGTAGCTTATTTAATTGATTAAAAACATACAGTTATCGAATTTTATAATTAATTATTAATTTTCTTCTCTTATACATGAATTATATTTTTTATGAATGTACTATATCTAGCACATGTATGTCTGTAAACGCAGTTTTTATTGAACATTATTAGGAATAGATTACTAAAACAGCCTTTGTTTCGAAATCGCAGACGCACACTTCAATTTTACTTCTATGTTATAAGTGTACCTATAGATGTATGGAAAAAATAAAAATCGCGAGACTATAGTTATCATTAAACCAATAATAATCATTAAACCATTAACAGTCACACATTGATTCAAAATCTAGAACCATTGAACGCAAGCAATTACATATAAGACAAATCAATAAACAATAATATACTCATTGCTATTAAAAAATCCACAGTCCTTGCGACTGAGCGCAAAATCATAATTCAAATTAAAATTCTAAATAAATTATTTCGATTACGAAAATTTAATATTACGACATTCATGTTAAATTTACATATAAGTTTTATATTTTAGGTTGTTAAGTTACTTACATATGTTTTATTCTTTACTATTAAAATAATAATATTGTTAAACGTCTTACCTTTCGAATAGAGGTTGATATAATTTATCACAATATTATAAGTAATATAATAATCCGATCAAAAACATCAATGTAAAAAAGGGCCCTGTTTTCGGGGATATCCTTAATATGACAGTTTGTCCTTAAAATGTGATGATATGGGATAGAGGACCGAAATATTTACCAAATGTGAGAAAATGATAATAAATTTATTATGTAAATTTTTCCTTAGAAAATTAATGAGGGGTAAATTGCTTAAATGTAAGAAAAAGTTTGATTGAAATTTAATTCGTGAGTTTTCCCTTAGTATGTTTTTAAAATTTTATAACGTGTCAAGTTTTAAAATATTTGAAACAAAAGAAAAAATAACTTACCAAATTCAACCAAATTTTTTCCTACATTTAATCAATTTACCCGTCATTAATATTCTAAGCAAAAATTGACATAATAAATTTATATTCATTATCTCATACTTGGTAAATAACTCGGTACTCTATCACTTTTTAAGGACAAACTATTATATTAAGGATATCCCCGAACACACTTCGAGTTAAGAAACGCTTCACAGATAACGCTATGCGTTTTTTTACGCTTTGCATTACTTTACGCTTCACGTTACATAACTATTTTTCTTTCTAAGTATATTCACACTTACAAAGGAGACCGCTTCGTATTATTTTACGTTAACTCGCTCTGCTCGCAAGGGGACTCCACCTTCTTGAACCCCAAGGCGGCCTTCAGCCTTGGCCTCGCGTCTTAGAAAGTTTAAAAAAATCACAACCTTCTAGCATATCTAGAAATGGGTTAGATTTTGTGTACGTCAATATGTGAGTCAGGTACATAGAAGAGCTGTATATCTTATAGGAATCCTAAATGAATATGCTTAAATACATACATAGACGACCAAAATCATAGCCCTCCATTTTTTTTCGTAATATGTATAATAGTCATACCCCTCATGTTGGATTAATTATGACGTCACACGGCCTACAACACGCGGAACCCTAAGACAAAGCTAAGATACATCTTTGTCAAAATATGATAGATAGCTTAGGGACTACACGGGAACATATGAACATCCATCCATACATAGACTGTCATTAAACACATACCTTCTGTATTGAGTAAAAAATTAGAAAATTTGCAAAGTGGAGCTACAGTAATGACACTTAAGAATTATGTTCTCTGAAAAATCATTGAAGACTATAAGCGAATTTGTTTCGCTGATTTTTTCGATAAAACACACCGTTTCGGAGTTATTTGACTTTTTATGTAACATTGTATGTTAATTTCTATGGTTTATTTAGACTTAACACAAGGAATTTGCAATTATTTTTAGGATATCCCTATTGGATTCCGAGATATTTCAATTTTTAGGCCCAGGAAAAAATAAACTAAACAAACTACCACAAACTAAAAGATGGATAAAAAGTTAAATTAATTATTGTTCAACATGGTTAATAAATGACATATTCGATTTGCTAAAACTCTTCCCAATATAATATTAAAACTACCATGTAGAAAACATTATAGTAACACCATGAAACAATTATATAGCAGTATATCACCAGATGCGTTTATAATGTAAAATTTATCAAAACAAAAGATCCAGAAATTTCAGGATAGAAATTTCAGGTTTTCATAATTTTCCCTGTGCCTTGGATACTTGACGTGACTGTATGCCAAATATCAACTTTAAAGGATATCTAGTGTAAGCCCCAAATTTTTATCATTAGCTTCACGATTTATGGGCGTGTTGATGATTTTCGGGTTTTTGAAGTTAAATATCTTTTAAACTATTTCTTAACGATAAGCGAAAGAGGTTTTTATCTTCTAATTCCGTAATCTTTCTGTATTCGAAAACTCAGTACTGTATCTCTTTTCGTTCAAAAGTTAGGGGTCGATTTTGGCTCTCATATTTCCTGTTTTATAATATCCTCACTGTCAGTTCGCAAGGCCACTCGGCCTACCGTACTACCATGCTATAGATACTTAAATTAAAAATAAATAAATAAAAGAACGAGAAAGTGAAAATAACCAAATCAAGTTCAATCGAATAGATAATCGAATGAATGTGGCACAAAATTACTATACAATTTTGAAAAAAAGGCACAGATTAGGTGGCCCATAATATAGTCAAGTTAACAAAAACGCGAAAAAAATATTTACACTTATAATGGTATCGCTGAACTAATATTGAAAGCAGCGAGGTGGTTGTTAGATTTACAGTGAAGACACAATTTCGCCAAATATAGGAACAAATTACAGTATATTTATTTCTCCTTTATTGCCAAAGAAAAAAAATTATCAATTATAATAAAAAATAAGTCATTAACGTTAATTACGTAATTTTATCTTTGAACTATAATAAGATGGCAAATTGACTGCTAGGTTTTTGGCACATAGCCAAAATCAATTCATTGGTAATACAAGGTAGAAAGTACCATTTTTTGTTAAAGTATCAAAAGAATACTATTGCTTTGTTGATTAGCTAAGAGTCCCTGACTGAGTCCCTGAGTCTCTAAACCCCATTCAGCATAGTTCCTAGTTACCAGTGGTAGTTACTTCATAATAGGGAATTTGTTAGGTCAAATTACTGTTTTGAAAAAACAAACATTGTTTATCGTAAAATAATTTTGAGAAATCACTGTTAATTCAAAAGAAACATTGAACATTAATACAACAGCTTAATAGTTTTTATCTACATCCACCTAATTATACTTATAACTTAATTGAAATTATAAATAAATTAAAAACGATATTTTCATTATACCTACATATAAATATTTATGTGGCCTTCGTATCAGATTGGATGAACATAGACTGTATATAAGATAATATTTCAAGTGAGTTTCAAGTTACCTTACGACCATATATTTACGTAAATAAATTATGTAATACCCTTGAAACAGAATGAAATTAATTTAATATAAAATTATAATTAAAGTAGCAGTAATTATATTATTATGTAGACGGAAAATTAACATTTGTAGTTGATGATGAAAATATTTTTTTTAATGTATAAGCAAATAATATACATAGATATTATATTTTATAAGAGTTGGTAAATTAGAAAAAAAATTTTTGGTCGCTTGGTTGCCGTTGTAGTAAACAGCTGAAAAGTAAAAACATTGACCTCTCAAAACAAGTAATATATCTCAAAAACTATGTATATATTTATTGTAATTATATTTGTAATCGTTTTATCTATCCATCCATTATTACTTGACATTTAAGTTATATGTCTAAAGATTATTTTGACATCAATGTTTGACATAAAAATTACTTGCACATCTTGGATGGGATCGAATCCATGGCCTGTGGTTTGGAAGTTCAGAGGAAGTCCGGACGATAACTGAACTCGCCTGGCTTCTGACGAACCGAACCATCGTCACCTAACTTACAATTGCACGCAGTTATTCACAGCAGGCATAGCGATGTTGATGGACTCCAAACCTCCGACACTCCCAACAGCAATAGACCCAGTATCAACACAAACAGACAACAAAAATTACTAACATCGAGGATAATACATAGCACAACAGAAGTTGTATTCACTATCTGGTCCAGTAGGGAATTATTAATAGCCACACGCCCACCGGTAATCCAGTTAGAATATTCCCCTATATGCCACTTGCGTATACGTCCGGTAGCACTTACAGTGACTGTCACGGATCCAAGAATAGTATCTGCAGTAGCAACCGGACTGAATTACCATCGGGTGAGTGACTATTAAAAATTCACTAGTGGACCAACTAGTGAATCGGTATAACTTCTAATAGTATAACTTCTATTATGCTATTTTTTCCCGAAAAATAACAAATACATATTGCATTGCGTTGTAGTCTGGGTATAGAGAAAAAATATATAGAAACGACGTAATATCTAATTATGGAAGCCCTACGATCTCTCAATTTTATCCATGTTGTAAGAATGAAAATATTTTATTTTGTATTCCCTTTAGACTAATAAACATGTTTCTTTTTCGAATTCCACTTCGCCTTCTCAGAAAATTATAACCAAGGTGTCAATCGATTCGAAATTGTATCTAGAAAATTTTTGAAAATGTTGAAGTCACGCATAAAAAAATTGCAAAAAAAAACGACGAATCGAATGAAACCTTGGTCATAATTTTCTGAGAAGGCGAAGTGGAATTCATAAAAAGGCACATGCTTACTAGTCTTCTTCAACTTTATACGATATCATTTAAAGTCACTGGAGACACCTATATACACATATACATATGAGTAGCTTTTTACCATTGCTGCTGAGTTGTAATCGGTTTAACATACGAAAACATTTAAATCGAGCTTATTTTTCACAATATCAATTGCAAACATTTGTTTGCTATTGCACAAACTCAAATGTAATACATAATTTTTCATGAATTCAAAATTATCCAATGCATGGCTATTCTTCAATTTCCATTGTTACCAGTAAAGGTTTTTCATTCAACAGAAAGAATGCGAATTCCATCGAATGATCAATAAAAGTATATTAACTATTTTCATGACAAATATTGAATTGTGTTTAACATGTCGTTTGAAACACAAACAGATCCAAGGTTTTTTATTAAGTAAGTTAACTTGATAGATTTTTCGAATAATCTTACAGATTATACTTTTACTAGATTGTAGTCAATCTAGCGTAATTTTTAGAGGCGTAAATCCCACGTCAATATGTTTTTTTTTCAAGCTTAAGGGTTGCGATTTTCACACAAATCTCTTCTCACCCCCGTACACAGTATAGACATGCATTTGTTTCATCAATTTTTCTAACCAAATTTGTGTAACGATTTTTTAAGTTTGTGAAAATAAATGAATTTTTAAAAGTAGTTACAATTTTGTAGTTAATATTAAAAAATCTCGCTGTATATTAAACCACATGTAGTTGTAAATTATACTTAAAAACGAATATGGATAATATTTATGTTGTGTTGGTTTAGACTGGTATGAAAATGAACACCGTTTTAAATATCATAAGACAGTAAAAAATCAATAAACAGTGGTTTGAATTATGTGTTGTCGTTATTTTATAAATAGAATCATATTTAAATGCACTCGCTGTAATTATTCTCGTCTAGTTCATATCCCAAATTCTCGTCTAGTTCATATTCGTCCCGTATCGATGTTCATCGATCCTATCTAGTAGATGTCAAAAATCACAATCTGCAAAATTTATGTATACGATGGTGATATATATATATATATATATATATATATATATATATATATATATATATATATATATATATATATATATATATATATAAATATATATATATATGTATATATATATATATAAATAAATATATATATATATAAATGTATATATATATATATATATATATATATATATAAATATATATATGTGTACATATATGTATATATGTATCTGTAATCACTCTAGCGATGACAGTTTTCATTTTAACGGAATGAAATTTGTTAATGGGTAAAATCGGTTAAGGGGAAAGGGGGGTTTAAAGGAAGGGGGAAACACAAAATTTGACATATCTCCCTTAAGATTTGAAAAATCGAAAAGTTTATAAGAAGTAAAGTTGTAGGTACTAAATTTTACTGTAATTTTGTTTCTAATCATTCTTTCTATTATATACCCCAATATTTACAGAAATATTGACGGTTTAAGATTGAAAATTCTTTAGTATCTCTGTACATATTAGAGTTTGAGCAAAAATGATAAGGTGATGAATTGTAGCAAATTAGATTTTGTACAACTTTATTTCTTACGCATTTATCGATTGTTCTAATATTAAGAGAGATATTTTATATTTTGTGTTTTCTCCTTTCTTCATAACCCCCCCCCCCTCCATTCCCCTCGACGTATGTCATTTATTAATAAAATTGTACTTGCAAATACTAAAATGGTATACGACATTTCATTTCAATAGACTAAAATTGTGACCGCTAGAGAGTGATTTATGTATTCTAAAGAAATTCGCTAAATTGAAGCAGCTGCTGCGTAACGAATTATTTTAATTTATACTAGCTGTTGACCAGTCATTTCTAGATATATAGAGCACGACAGTGCGACAGACATAGTTTAAAGGAGAAAGTATCTGACAAGTGACAATACTCTAAATTGTGTATGGCTAAACCAATTTTTGTGTACTACAAATATTTGGAGGCTTACATTGTACATGTATATGTACAGTACATTTTTCATAGCAACCTAACATTAAACCTATTTTGACAAAATGGAAACCCAACTTCAAAAATCAAATATTCTATAACAAAAAATTCACTAAAAAGTAAAAAATAATAGCATATTCATGTGCCAATTTTAGTTCACCTAAGCAAAAATTTTTAAATATAAATGTACAATAATTGTTATTTTAGAATATTTGATTTTTGAAGTCGGGTTTCCATTTTGTCAATAAAGGTTTTATATCTCGCTTTTTAGTGACTTTGAAGTTCTATAACTTATTTTATTTGTCTAAATATGGGTAGACCAACTAAACGACCTACTAACTTTTAGTGTAATTCTTTATTAACACATTTTTTTTTATCCGTATTTTTTTTTTTTAATGTCTTGTGTAGTTTTTCATAACAGATTTTCAGTTTTTTTTACATGCATTTTGTTTTTTTTTTTTTGTAAAAATTTTTTTTTTTTGGGGTCGGTTTTTTTTTGTAAAAATTTTTTTGAAGTCGGTTTTTAAAAAAAAATCTTATTTTCCCATTATGAATGATTATACCCTTTCAGAAAAAAAATTTCGCAGAAATCGGTTATCACATATAAAATGAAGGATTTCCTCGATTTCCCGGGGATCCCCTCATCAGAATGCGAATTGGTGCCAATGGGAAACCAAATCCTTTAAAAAAAAAAAAAACTTCAAAATCGGTTTATAAATGACGGAGTTCTGAGGTTACACACATAAAAAAATAAAAATAAATAAAAAATACAGACGAATTTAAAAAGTGATGCTGCAAGTTAATCCGCAACGAGCAATACTTTGAAGAGGAAAAACCGTTTTTTCCAAAAGTGTCAAAAACTCAAAATTTTATCGTCAACATTATTATTGACAAAATAAAATAAAATTGTGTTAGAAGAAAACAAACTGCACAATTGTTTGGAGAATAGTTCCATATGATATTGTAAGATGTTTTTCACTCGACTTTATTATTTATAACTTTTTTTTATTAACTAACAATTTTATGCAATAAAACGCTGTTATTTTAGTTTTTTGCTTATAAAATTAACACTATCATAGTAATTGTGATGGTGTCAACAAAGAAATTGTAGAACGACTTGATCTGGTGGTTAGTTTCGGAGAAAATCGGAAAAAAACGGCCAGAGTGCAGTTTTTTCAAAAACTCATAACTCGGTTATTTTTTTAGTTGTAGCGTAGATCCTTCGGCCAGTATTAGATATTAATATAAACTTTATATGTGCATAAGGCAGGCACTGTGCGATGCATAGTTTTTGATCTATGGCCATTTCAATTTTTACTATGCAATTTTCCAGCATGCATGAATGCTACAAGTATGGTTCGTTTTCAAATGGAAAAAACGATTTCGAAAGGATAATTTTCGTACTTCAAAATTTTTATCTTGGTTTTGCATTAAAACCCTGAAAAATATGGTAGAAATGACGCTTAACATCACGAGAAACGACTGCGCGCGCGAGAATGGTGGGGGAGACCAGCAGGCAAGGAGAAGTATAGCAGGCATCATTATAACATCATTATAAAATACAAAGAAAATGAGAGGTCGAACGACTCGATCGGGCGGTTAGTTTCGTAGAAAATCGGGAAAAACCGGCCAAATGCAAGGAGAAGCCTGTATACAGTAATACTATATAGTGCTGTTGTGTGGTGTGGTGTGGTATATATATATATATATATATATATATATATATATGTATATATCTATATATACACATACACACACACACCACACCACACAACAGCACTATATAGTATTACTGTATACAGGCTTCTCCTTGCCTTTGGCCGGTTTTTCCCGATTTTCTACGAAACTAACCGCCCGATCGAGTCGTTCGACCTCTCATTTTCTTTGTATTTTTATTCTCTACAATTTCTTTGATAGTTTTAATTTTAATTTTAAAAAACTAAACTAACAGCGATTTTTTACATAAAATTGTTAATAAAAAAGTGATATATTATAACTTTTAAAAAAAGTTATAAATAATAAAGTCGAGTGAAAAATATCACACAATATCATATGGTACTATTCTCCAAATCTCCAAACAACGGCGCAGTTTGTTTTCTTCTAACACTTTTTACAGAAAATGCTCACACCACATCTCCGTAGCTTGTCCTAATAGTCCTGAGTCCCATACCTAAGTGACCTCTTTTCAACAATTCCAAAACAACTTAAATGACCCAGTCAAAATAAAAAAATAGATTCATAAAAAATTCGCATGACCTGAAAACTGTTGCAGGTCTTAAACATAATATTACACATGAAATATCAAGTTCCACCGATCCTACTTCTTCAAAAAATTTTATTCAAGGTAAAAGGTAAAAAATATCGGTGTTTCGCATATGTCTCTAAAACGATAAATGTTATCGAAAAAGTGTTAGATCAGTCAGACAAAAGTGTTAGATCAACCAATTATCTACAAAAATTGTTCAGATATTTTTTTTCATACGCGCAACACCATTCCTGAGATATCGCGACTCGGAAGGTTAAAAATTCGTATTAAACATAATAAATTTTTATATTGTTCAGATACTTTTTTTTTGTTCTACCTACCACCATTCTTTAGATATCGCGATTCCAAAGTGGTATTCTGCATAATATGCACACATTTCCGCATCACCATCAGGTAGTGTACTTGGCGCATTTTTTTAACGTGGTTTCTCCTGGATCAGTAGGCATACTATACGATCTATTGTGATGGAGGAAAATTGATCAGGCAGGATTTAATTGCTATATTAATTAATTAATCAAGTGGAACGGATCAAAAAACGTATCTGAAAGTTTTTTTTTTTACAATTTTCTGATCTATACCTTTCGTCTAACATTTACCGTTTACAGAAATATGCAAAAAATATATTATGCAGATTCGTAGGAAAATTGTATCTGAATAATTTTTGTAAACTATTCTATGGTCTTTTGTCTGACCTATTTTTACGATAAAACTTACTGTTGAGAGAAATATGCGAAAAACTGATATTTTTTACCCTTGACCTTTGCAGCAGTCGCAGAATCGGTGGGGACTTTTTATTTGATATTTCATTTATAATAGTATAGTTAAGACCTGTAGCAATTTTCAGCTCTTTGCGAATTTTTTCGAAGTTGTTTATTTTGACTGGATTAAAATATGAACCTACGAGTATATCAAGTATAAGACTATTTAATGAAAAAAAAACTTTTTTAAGAAATAATAATTTTAAATTATTTAAGTGTATCTTTCATAGAAACCCCTTTAGGTTAAAAAAAAACTTTATTAAACCAACAGAAGAATAGTTTTTCAATAAAATACAATATTTATTTCAGCAGTTACATTAACAATGTGAAATAAACAGATGCTATTAAATATTATTATAGATATTACTATATATATATTATTATATATTATACTAATTAACTTCACAGAAATAAATGAAAATAAACAAAATTAATTAGTACTTAAAATTAAATTGATTAATTAAATAGTAATTCAAATAAAAGCGTTGTTTAATTAATAATAATTTCTTTAAATGTGAATGTGGAGTATGTATGTATATATGTGAGTAATGTGTATACATTTTTTAATTATTTATGGGGAAATTAATCTTTATACTTTTTTACTTTTATGTACATATCACATGGATCACATCGAAGTAATAAACAGATATTGTTCAAAATCGATGTTAACTTTTATCGAAACTTTACATGGATTCTTCGATGTCAAGAAAACCATTTTTGCTCATTAATCCGTGTGCATGGATAGATGAATTACAGGGAGCTGCATATCGTAGAAAGTAAAAACATTAGAGCATAATTTCATAATTTAGATATCACCACCGCTTTCAAAAACTAGCTTTTGGATAAAGCTAGTTTTGCTAGCTTTGCTCACTAGTTTTGTGTTGACAAGACCATCATTAAAAAAATGGAAAATACCTCCAATCACGTATCTGTTTCGGCCAAAAGATTATTGTTCCATGTGGCGCATTAATATTGTAGTGACTCACCATCAGCAGATACACATATCTAACATCAACATAGCAATTGACCCTGCAGTGCAGAATGATGCATTTACATATACACGCATATCTTTGTCACTGTTTCTATGCTTACATATTTGCAGGAGTACTACATATACTCACAGACCAACTTTACCAGTATGCTCTGATAATGTAGAGAATATTCGATGCGCTTCTCTAGCCTTCTTAAAAGCGTGCACACAGATATTTAAAGCACCACAACAACGACTCCTCAATTCAGTTCAGTTGACATAGTCACATATCAACATCAATTAGCACCGTTCATAACAACCCCAGCACAGCTCACGCTACAGTAACAATTTAAAATCTATTCGGTAACAATCAAACATTCGTTGAAATCAAAACGGTTATACAATTCAAAGCATAATCTAAAAGTTATAATTGTTAGAAGAATTTTTCCAAAACATGTACCTGGATCTTCATCTATACTACGCTCGCCAAATTTTCTATTTCGCCAAATCTATACTCTGCCAGCGACAGTGGAGTAAACAGATTAGCAGACCAACTCGTCGAATACGACCCACCAGCACACGTAGCTGCAGTTTCGAATTCCAACACGGTCGATCCTACGCTACATCTTATTCAAAAAAAATTCTAGCAACTAGAATGTAAAAGCGACCAAATCACTTCCTCACACCATCCGCAAGCCAAATACAAATCCTATACGCGATCCCGCGATCCTGCTCACGCGCACAATCAAGAGGCAAATTTCGCATGTGCTGGTACCACCTTAAATTCAAGGAGTAAGCACACAAATGCGTCAAACCATGCAATTATACCAAAATCCCCACGTCGGAAAACGAGAAAGCTACGGCGACTTACTTCAGCATTTCACAACGCTGTCTTTTTATAACGGATCCTAAATCTGGTGTTAGATTTTTAAACGATACTGGAACCGATTGCAGCGTCATTCCTCCAGTCAAGCGTCGGCGTGCAACGCCAGCAGATCTTAAACTCTACGTATCCAACGGCACAATAATCAAGATTTATGGAGATCAAACGCTTACTCTCACGTTAAACCTTCCAAAACAATTAAAATTTCAATTCATCGTAACAGAAGTCGACAAGCCGATTATTGGAGCCGATTTTATTTCATTTCACAATCTAATCGTCGATATGCGAAACAAACGATTGATAGATCAAAAGACACAGCACGCTCTACCATGTTTTCGAAACCAACGAAAAATCTAGAGTACGGCAGATTGTAACAAATCTGCCGTACAGATTAACCAGCACAGCTCACGCCACAGTAACAATTTAACATCTATTCGTTAAGAATCAAACATTCGTTGAAATCAAAAAGATAATACAATTCAAAGTATAATCTAAAAGTTGTAATTGTTATCCAAAAAGTAGTGAAATAAAGTTTACAAAAACATACATATCAAGTATTTCATTTCACACACGCACACTTTCGCTACAATATAATGCCACTTAGCGCTGCAAACCATTTTCTTAAACATAAACTATTTTGTGGGTTCAAATCCTACTATAGCACGAAATACACGTCTTTTTAAATATAAACAATTTCTTATATACAAATCTGTGTAGAAAAAAAACATCACACAAACTCTTTACCTAACTTAAGTGTGTGTATACAGAGTTTATATGGTGTATGGTGTTTTAGATTAAAGCTACTTAAAATATGATATATATCGTTAGTACCACATTGTGAACGCCAAAAAAATATGTGTGAGCTATATCAAGTATTATACAAATCAAATGCGAATCGTGAATTATCAATTGGATTCTAGAAATCACTTACGGCTTGAGTGATCATTTAAGATAAGCATGAATAGACAATTTACAAGGTAAATAATATTAAGGTTGGATTTACTAACGTCATTAGTGCGTTTGTACCAGATGTTTTGAGTAAAACATACCCGAGGAGCTTATTGAACAAGAGTACATCAAGCAGTTAATGGATAGAACCATAATGATCAAATTACAAAGAAAACAGAATTAAATTAAGCAAAAAGAAATACTAAGAACTTCTTATTATAATTTAGCAAAGCGGACAATACAATTAACAGCAACAACAGTACGGAAGCTTGCTCTTGTAAATGTTTTACAAATATAGGGAGGTTTGAATATATTTAATGAAATTGACCATTAAAATTAGACCATAAAAATTAAATATAGAAATCTAGAGCACGGCAGTGCGACAGGCCGAGTTTAAGGGTTTTTTTTCCTTCGCGCTTACAGTACTATTACTACAGGAAATATCAGAGCAGATTTGACCCCGAAATATCTTCTGAACGAAAAGAGCTACAGTGCTGGTTTTTCGAATATAAACTATTTAGGGAATTATAAGAGAACAAGTGTTTGCTTTTCGTAAAGAAATAAACGGTTAAACAGTTATTCGCATTCAAAAGTCGTTAAAAAGCGGGAACGCCCACAAATCTTGGCCATACATAATCAAAATTCCAGGGCCTAGACCATAAATCCTTAAAAGTTGATATTTGCCATACAGTTAGATATAGTGACCAAACTGAAAGGAAAATTATCAAACCACGAAATTTATATCGGTAAATAGGAAAACTTTCGCATTTTTGTTTTGATAAAATTGATATAGGAAATATTGCTGCTCAATGATTGGTCCATATTTCTATATTTATAGTAAAATGTTAGCATATACCACTAGTGATAGGTGTGTCTAGTGATAGGTGTGTGCGATTTTCAACTATGTTGCTCCACTTCCAGAAATGCTAGAAGGATGCGGTTTTTTGCATTCGCACGGAATTTTTGATACTTTAAATAAAAATCTTTGGGAAAATTTAATTTTCCCAACGGAACATATGGAAAATCAAAAATTAAATTTGTGTGTTTAAGATTGAAAATTAAATTCCTTAATATCTCAGTACACATTAGAGCTTAAGCAAAAATGATAAGGCGATGAATTGTAGCAAACTTGATTTCCTACAACTGTATTCCTTACGTATTTTTCGATTGTTCTAATTTTAAGAGAGATATTTTATATTTTATATTTTGTGTTTGTATATTTTTTATATGAAAACCGATCTTATGTGTGCATCTTATGTGAAATACAATTTCTGTAATTTGATTGGTTCGATAAATTAGTTTTATCTGAACCAATCAAATTAGAGCAATTGTATTTCACATAAGATTTCACATAAGATTTCACATAAGATGCACATAATGTTTTATTACCAGTATATGTAAATCCGACCAAAAACATAAATGTAAGAAAGGGCCGAGTTTTCGAGAAAATCCTTAATGTAATAGTTCCTTCTTAAAAAGTGATGATATGAGAGTAAGGACCGAGCTATTTACAAAGTAAATAGCTCTAGACTTCATATAATAGTTGCTTCTTAAAAAGTGATGATATGGAAGAAAGGACCGAGCTATTTACAAAGTAAATAGCTCTAGACTTCAGATAATAGTTGCTCTTTGAAAAGTGATGATATCCCATTAAAGAGCCGAGCTATTTACATAGTAAATAGCTTGGTAAACTATTAACTAAAAAAATTAATGAGGGGTAAATTGATTAAATGTAAGAAAAAATTTTGTTCAAATTTATTTCATAAGTTTTCTCTTAGTATGATTTTAAAATTTTATATAACGCGGCAAGTTTTTTTTTCTGATGATTTCAAATATTTTTCTGAAGTCTAGAGCTATTTACTTTGTAAATAGCTCGGTCCTTTCTTCCATATCATCACTTTTTAAGAAGCAACTATTATATGAAGTCTAGAGCTATTTACTTTGTAAATAGCTCGGTCCTTACTCTCATATCATCAATTTTTAAGAAGGAACTATTACATTAAGGATTTTCCCGAAAACTCGGCCCTTTCTTACATTTATGTTTTTGGTCGGATATCAATCATTTTTGAAAGGCTTAAATATACGAAGCCGAAGGCATCGCACAAAATGCGTAGCGTTTTGTTTCTCTTCGCATATGCTACGCGTTTCTTTCGCTTCGCGATACTTTACTCATTTTAGATTCACATTTACAAAGGAGACCGCTTCGCGTTATATTACGTCAACTGGCTTTGCTCGCTTTCTGAAGGGCTAAGACATCAATATAGTATGGTTTTAGTATAATATTGGGGACAATGGGAAATCAAACCCTTTAAAACAAAAAATTCAAAATCGATTCATAAATGACGGAGTGCTGAGGTAACACGCATTAAAAATTGTCCTGCAATTTTTGTGTTTTTATTAATAAAACAATTAAATGTGTAACACTTGTATACCTAACATATATGAGATTCTGTACAATATTTTGTAAAGTATGTTTTTATTAAAATTTTATGACGCGGCAAGTTAATTTTTCTGATGATTTCAAATATTTTAAAACTTGCCGCGTTATAAAATTTTAAAAACATACTAAGGGAAAACTTACGACATAAATTTCAACCAAATTTTTTCTTATACTTAATTAATTTACCCCTCATTTATTTTTTTAATAAATAGTTTACCGAGCTGTTTAGCTTGTAAATAGCTCGAAACTTTATGGGATATCATCACTTTTTAAGGAACAGCTATTATTTGAAGTCTAGAGCTATTTACTTTGTTAATAGCACGGTCCTTTCTCGTATATCATCACTTTTTAAGGAGCAACTATTATATGAAGTCTGGATCTATTTACTTTGTAAATAGCTCGGTCCTTTATCCCATATCATCACTTATTAAGAAGCAACTATTTTATTAAGATTTTCTCGAAAACTTACCTTTCTTACAAACGGAAAATTTAACAACTTTAATTGTAATTAAAATAACATATGAAGCATATATCGATCTGATTTGTTGACAAGGTTACCGCCTCCTTTTTGATTAGATAGACATTTAGTATTTAAATAAAAAATAGCTAAATTAATATATCAGTATGTTTTAATACTCCAAATAGAAAACATTGATTGTTTTATTGTATTGTTACAATGTAACTTTTTTTAAGTAAACAAGTTGTTTAAAAATAAACAAGTTTATTTTCAATTAGCAATTCGTAATGATGAAAAGAATTAAATAAATTATCTGTTGTAACAATTGCTCAAGGCGGTATATTACCAAATATTCAAGCAGTGTTATTGCCAAAGAAAACTGAAAAGATAGCATAAATTTTATACATTGGATTATTGATAATAATATTCATCGATCATATATCATAGGCCTTTTATTAAAACGCCACAAATTAATGTGAAATAAGAGTGATATATTTTTTATTAAAATAACTATATAAAATTTAGTATATATAAGATGTTATTTGATTTGTTTCGATTATGACTTCTAAACTAATCGTTTATTACAGATAATTGATTATCAACGTTATAGTCTTTGAAGAAATGACTTGACCCGTTGGCTACACTTCACAAAAAAAAATTCAATACGCAGGAGCTGCGTCAACTTAGCGAATTTCCTTAGAATACATAAATCACTCTCTAGCGGTCATATTTTTAGTCTGATCAAAATGCCTTAAGGCAGTTTAAGGGGTGTTTTTCCCATTTTCGGAGGTTTGCGTTATAGGTAAAAAAATTTTTCAAAGTGTTCTGTTAACTTGACTTTATTTCGGGTCGATTGGTCAAAATTCCATCATTTCATCATATATAGAACTGAAAAACGTAATTTTGGGGGGTGTTTTTTCAATTTTTCGGGAGTTTGCAAAAAAATATATTAAGTTTTTCGAAATAACTTCCTAATTTGTAGCTATTAAGCGTCGATTGCAAAAAACTGCATCTTGTTGTATGTATAGAACAAAAAGGTTGGTTTTGGGGGTGTTTTTACCAAGTTCGAAGGGTTGTGATGGAAAAAAACTGATCTTTCTATCATGAATAGAAGTAAAGAGGTAAGTTTTAGGGATATTTTTCCCATTTTCGGTGTGGTTGCGATGTAGGTAATGAAATTTTTCAAAATATTCTGTTAATTTTGACGTTATTTCGGGTCGATAAGTGAAAATTCAAACTTTATAGCATTTATAGAACAGAAAAACATAATTTTGGAGGATGTTTTTCCAATTTTCCGAGGCTTCCGATGCTGAACTTTTAAAATCAACGCATACTGCTGTATTCAAATTGCAATGTCTATATCTATATGGTATAAAAATTAATAGGTATATATGATATATCGTTTTCTACATGGTAGTTTGCGTTGAACTAGTCTTAAAACAAAAAAATGTTAAATTTTCCACTTTTCCGATACAAATTTCCAGTTTTCGCAATTTTCCCGTCGGTTTGGGTACTACAGCTATCTACATGCCCAATATCAACTTTACAGCATATCTGGAAGTAGCTCATAATTTTGATATCTAATACTTAAGTTTTTAAGGCGTTCCCGCGAATTTTGCATTTTTGAAGTGAAATAATTTTGTAACGGTTAATTCGTTAACGTTGATTGAAAACATTGGTTCTTATAATTTCGTAAAGTATCTATATTCGAAATATCAACCCTGTAGCTCTTTCCGTTCAAAAGATACAGCACCCAAAAAATGAGCCTAAATTAAGGTGTAGTAATAACACTGTAGTGAAAAGTCCGAAAGTCTCCCTTAAATCTCGACCTTGCGCACTACCGTGCTCTAGATATACATGGTATATTTAGTTTAGTCCCGACTTTGTAACGTTAAAATATTAATCCTTGATATAAATGCTTGTTTATAAAATGGCCCATTTAGGCTATTTCCGCATGTCCGTCCGTCTGTCTGTGGACGCAATACCCAAGAACGAAAACAGATAAAAAGCTAATTTTTGAGTGTATGTTCTAGAACAAAAAAGTAAGGTTAAATTCGTTAATGGAAAAATTTTAACTGAAAATCAGTTCCACCCTTCTTCCATTTCGATGGTGATTTTTTGGCGCCGAATCAAAATTATTTAGATATCTACATTAGTGTAGGATGTCATCTTAAATCAAATATGGCGGCCGCCGCAAATGGTGATTTAAAATTTCTAAATTCACACCTATGATATGGGTATCAAATAAAAGGGCTTGATGAGCGAAACACAGTATATAAAGTGACGTTATTCTAAATAAAATATGGTGGCCGCCGCAAATGGCGATTTATAATTACCCTCGTTAACCCGTATGATATGGGTATCAAATGAAAGGGCTTGATGAGTGAAACATAATAACTAAAGGGACGCCATTTTAAATCCAATATGGCTTAGATGTTCGGGACATCCAGTACCAGTGTGCTTGGTCACCGAGGCTGTTCATGATACTGCCGCTGTCGGGTTAAATGTTCGATGTAAATGTCACGTGACCAGCGGATCGTGTTGGATACCATCTAACGAGCCATGGTCTGCGTATATTTTTGGGCTATGCGCAGAGATCTTGCGACATGGTTGTTCTGCCCCAGCCAAGCTCCGAGCGCACCAACGACAAATGCATCCAAATAGACTCTATAGCCCTTCGAGGATAACTCAGCAACAAGTGGGTTTTATTTTTCAAATTTTTGCTGCCGAGTCACCTCTACAGCATCTGGGGCACCCTCAAATGGAATGCATATGTCGATCATCCTGATAATCTTGCTAGTTTCATCCAGAACCATCAGGTCAGGACGAAGTGTACAGCGTACACCGGGCACCCGTCTATTGGTGTTTAAGACAACACCTGGGGGTAAACGCACTGCGCGAGACAGTCGATCTTGGACGTCGTTGTGACGACGTTGCCACGCTGCTGAATAAACAGTACAATGGTTCAGTATGTGTGGCAGTGTCTCCTTGACATAGCCACAACGTGGATACCTCTTATCACCGTTCCCGAATCGACGTGCTCCATTTAATGGGACGACGTCGAGCCGAGCTCGGTGTACAAACCGGTAATCGCAAAACCGAGAGTAACTACCATTCAACAGGAAGTGGTTGCTCGCTTCTTTTAAGTTAGTACATGAATACACCTTTCCCTGATCTGGTTTTTCTTGTAATCTAGCCAAATAGTTTGCACTTATACATGAACGTGGAGTTCGAACAACCATAGATCTTGCGGTCTCCGATACTATTATACGCACCTGTGTTTGTCCAGGCCTGTTAATCATAACCTGCACGTTTCAAGCAGGGCCAAGCCGTTTCCCTGACAATGATGTCTTTGCAGGTCTGCAGTCTAATGGCATGAACCACAGTGCATACTTCCGCAGAATCAGCCAACGGCAAAAAATTTGAACCACCCTGGTAAGATGTTATGTAAAGCAGCTCTGGTGAATCGCGCTGAGCTAGGTTCATCCATTTCTTGGCCAGTCTTTTAATGGTCTTGTCTGCGTCAGTCAAGGACCTTTGGCGACATTGGCGCCACGCAGAATGAACTCTAGTCGAGAAAGGATAAACATATTCACAGCTTCTAACTTTTGCCAGGGAGCGAGAAGAGAGTCATGTACCCTTGGTGCGTCCTCCTTGATAGACCAAATGGCATCAAGGGGTGTTTGGGATACACGGAATCCCGTAGGAACTCCTAGATGTGAGTACTCTTCTCCCTCTTTTATGTCCGTAAGTCTTCCTCTTTGGTAGGTAAATTCTGTGGGGTAGACTTCCCGGAAACTTCCCTGCAATCAACATGCAACGTGGCGCATTTTGGTGGTTGAAACTTTAGACCCACCCATTCAGCGTTTGATCCTACTGAATCCAGAAGCATCCTTAAGGATTAAGCATTTTTGGCGACCAGAACCATATCATCGACATATGTTAGCACGGAGAAATGGTGGTCGTGAAGTTTATAACCATGCTGATTGGACTAAGTGGGCAACGTTCAGCTACCACATTTCTCAGCTTGCTGGGTAGCCGCATCTCTTCCAATACCCGCCAAATATGGTGGTGTAGTGCAGAGCCGAAAGCATTGGCTGGGTCAAGCCACGCCAATGCGATCTGTCTGCCATCTCGAGCACGTCATCCAATGCACTCTCCAGGAATCCTTTTTACATTGGAGAAGCATTGTTGGATAGCTTTGCTCAGCATGTGATGATGCGGTCGGCAATAATGCTGGCGTATAATATAACGATCGTACCCCCCAAAGTGAGAGGCCCCAAGTTCGACACGTCATCACGGTAACCCTACTTATACAAGAGTACACAGCGGGAGTCAGTCCAAGTCAGTGGCGTTTTTTCCTCGCGGAAACATCGGTCAAAGATCGCAGTTAGACAAATGCAGCCCGGGGCCATTCGTTTCAGAAATGAGTATCTTACTACATCTTTCCCGGGGCGGTTTTTGACGCTTTAGCTAATCGCGCACATGCTGATTCTTTATAGATGGAGTCCAGTAGCAACGAAAAGCGTTCATCTCCATCTGCTTCACCATTCTGTTCATGTTCGAATATTTGCCAGATCTCATCAGAAATGGGTGTTCTTTCCTGATCCTTCAAGACAAATATTCCATGGAAGTGTTCATGGACCGTTTCCGTGTCGACCTGGCAGAACGGTGAGCTTCCGGGGTCCCTCAGTTTGGCGTTTATAGCTTTCTTCTTATTTGTCCGGTATAGTTTTAGGATCTTCGCCACATCCATAGGATTAAACTGTGCACGACGATGACGATTTCTAGTAGATCGAGGCCTATTTTGGAATCGTTGCACTTGATTGGATGCTCTTTCAACCACTTGACCTGGACTGCCTCTCGCAAAGTCTGTCAAAGATCTAGTTTGGCTGAACGTTTGGCTGAACAAATAATCTGATGCCGGTGGGTCAAAATGGGTAAAATTGTCACTAGTACGCCTCAACACAACAATTCAGATGTAGTACCATAATCAGCCACTGTGCCACTATCGGTTTTAGGGGGCTGGGGCTGTGAGGTTTCAATGTGGGGCGGTGCTCCCTTGTCGACATCGCTGGCGACAAGGTTGGTTTTCTTTTTTGTTGGCAGTCTGCCTGGATGTGCTTGACTGGCTGCGGGCTGCTGTTTGAAGTGCCCTCTTCCTAGGTGTGGAACTTTTTGGTGGAGCAATGGCCGCACCAGGTTGGTGAGTGGTGTGATGTTTTATGCCTTACGTGCTTACAGCTATATATACTACACCTTAATTTACACGATTTTTGACCCCGATAAAACTTTGGAACGAAAATACCTTCAGTGGTGAGTTTTCGAAAATAGAAATTTTACGGAATTATAAGAGACTGCTTTTTCAATCATCGTTAAGAAACAAACAGGTGAAAAAAAATTTAAATTCAAAAATCGTAAGATAGCACGGGCACGCCCAATAATCGGACACGCCTAGAATTTACCATATTTGACCCTTCAATATTGTACCCTACTTCCCGATGTCTTTAAAAGTTGATATTTGGCAAACAGTTAGATCTAGTACCCAAACCGACAGGAAAATTATGAAAACCAGAAATTTCTATCCCGAAATTGAAAAATTTTTCATATTTGTTTTGATAAATATAATATTGTGAAACATATACCTTATAAAGTACGTTCTGAATGGTTGATAGTACATTCTGATTGGTTGACACATAAATCGCGTAGCATTTAAAAAGTCGTTATATTTTCGACATCTTTATTTGAAAAGCATTCTTTATGAATATTCCAATGGAGAAACAGTAAATTTTATAATTTAAAAAAGTTTGTAAGGCAACAATAAAGGATACATTTAGGATAGCTAAAGCAAATTATTTCAACCCGGTAAGCTCTGGAAAGTATCTGGATGCAAAAAGAGTGTACAAAAAATTAATCAAAGAAAAAAAAGCTTCTCACTATAAATCAATTAATGAAAATATACAAAATCTAAGAGACAGTAGTCAGTTTTGGAAGACTGTGAACCAGTTAAAGCGAAGGGTACCCACCGCATCCAATAACATAAATTTTGAAATATGACATAATTATTTCGACTCATTATTCCCACCTAGAATAATATCTGAGATATCCTTCTTTGATGTAGCCCATCCTTTCTTAGATGAAGCTCTTACTCTATGTGAGTTAAATCGTGCTCTTAGCCATATAAAATCTGGTAAAGCACCAGGACCAGACTCCATCCCAAATGAGTTTATAAAAAATCTGCCGAGCAACTGGCGCAACGGCCTGTCAAAAATGTTCAACGAAGCGCTTAACAGTGAAATACCTCCTAAAGAGTGGTCAATGGGCAAACTAATCAGTATATATAAAAAAGGTGATATCAACGATCCTAACAATTACCGCGGCATTACATTGCTGAATAGTACCTCAAAAATTTTTACTTATATGCTCAGTGAACGGTTACAAAAGTGGGCACAAATACATGATATTATACCTGAAAATCAGGCAGGATTCCGAAAAGGGAAGGGTTGCCAAGACAATATATTTGCCCTCAATTGTCTTGTACAGGCACACTTAATAAAAACTAAAGGTAAGCTGTTTGTTGCTTTTATCGATCTGCGGAAAGCCTTCGATACGATAAACCATACATTGCTTTGGGGGAAACTGCATCGACTAGGCATAAGTAGAAAAGTTATCTCCATTTTGAACAATCTTTACTCAAATGCGAAAACTCTATTTAAAGTAAATGAAGGTCAATCTCTGAATATTGACGTAACGCAAGGAGTTATGCAGGGAGACTCGCTGAGTCCTCTACTTTTTATTCTTTTCCTCGCAGATCTAGACAATTTCTATAAAGAAAATTTTGTTAAAGGCGTGGAACTACATGAAGGAAGTCGTATCTCTCATTTGCTCTATGCTGATGACACTACCTGTATAGCTGACTCTGCTAAGAATCTGCAAGAAAATTTAGACACCTTTGAAAAATATTGTCAAATTAACAACTTGCAAATTAATACAGAGAAAATAAAAATAATGGTATTCCGTAAAGGTGGAAGACTTCAGCGCGGTACGCAGTTCTTCATACAGAGCAAACAAATTGATATCGTCCCATTTTTCAACTATCTGGGTGTCATATTTTCGAGTTCAGGTCTATTCCTAGAGGCAGCGAACAACTCCATTAAAAAAGCAAATATGGCAAATTATAGCATCAGAGAGATATTTGTCAAAGCCAAATGCAACTCGTATGCTAGTAGGATAAAGCTTTTTGATGCTATAGTTAGAACTACATTATTGTATGGGGTAGAATCATGGGGTATGAGATATTTGAATGAACTAGATAAAGTCCAAAGCATGTTCTTCAAGAATACATACAGCTTACCTCGCAACACACCGCATTACATTATCCGCAGGGAACATGAGAGACCACATTTGGGGGCATGCGCATTCAAATCGATTTTGAACTGGTGGTACAAACTTCTAGCTGCTTCAAATGACCGATTTATAAAAAAGTGTTACTTACACCTACTATCACTAAGTAATGACAGGAGCAATATTCTAAAATTTAATTGGGCCTCTCAACTAAAAACTATCCTCCTGAATCTTGGTTACGAAGAATTATGGGAGAGCCAGAGCGCGCTTAGTGTAAGGAACAATATCGAGAATTTACTTGAGTGCTACATGGGTGGTATCAGGGCAGAGGATGAAAGTAGAATCTTAAATTCTACATATAGTTCCACCTACAAATATTTGTCACAGAGCTCAAATCAGTACCTCCTTTTAAATTTCAAAATAGAAAAAACTAGACTGATTGTGCAACTACGCCTGATGGGGGATCTAAGGGTAAGATTTTTAGTTTGTGGCGATCTTTATATTTGGAATAGCGATGCTGTTTGTAAATTATGCAACCTCCAGAAAAATGAAACGCTAGAACACTTCCTATTTATTTGCATAAGGGAGCTGCATCAAGGAGGAATCTTTAAACCCTATATCAGAATTGCTGTCTGACTTGAATTCAGAGAAGATAAATAAAATTTTTGCTTTTTGCACTAATGCCCTCAAATTGAGAGCATTTATAGCAGAAGAATGATGTATGGAACAAATCTATTTTTTAATTTTTGTTAATTTTTTAGTTATTATTATTATTTTATTCCATTTATTGTCGAAAATTTGTTTCTGTTTTACATTATTTGATAGAATTCTCCGTATAATTTTGTATTACCAATTCCTGTAATAATCGAAAGATTTAAATACAGTATTATTATTATTATTATTATTATTATTATTATTAATTTAAAAAAGTAATTTTTTTTAAATGTTTGAAAATTTTGTTTGGATCTAATCTATACGTAATTTTGTTAACAAAAATCTAAACCACTTCTAGACATGCTAGAAGAATGCGGATTACTGCATTCAACGCGGAATAACTTGAAACTTGGAAGAAAAATGGGAAAACTATAATTTTCCCAACGCAACGACCCCGAAAACGGAAAAAACACAAAAAATTTGCTTTTGGTCTAATTATAGTGTTTTCTATATGGAAGTTTAACATTACTTAGGCAAAACAAATCGTTTGGTCTAATTATAGTGTTTTCTATATGGAAGTTTAACATTACTTAGGCAAAACAAGAGTTTTAGCTAATCGAATATGTGTGTTATTTTATTTGTATCAATAGGGGTACATTTATTTAAATATTTAAATAATAAGTTTTCAAAAAACAAAAAGTTTTTGGATGCATTATTTAGAATTGGATAAAAAGATTAAAATTTTGTCTGGGCGTGAAAATTGAAATATCTCGTAAACCGATAGAGATATCGAAAAAATTACGCAAAATCTTTTGTATAATGCCATCATAGTCTACAGAACTTATATACTTCGTCTGAAAAAAATGTGCACGCCATGTAAATTTTAGAACCATGCTAAACGAGGAATTTCACATAAAAAGTCAAATAATTTCGAAACGATGTGTATTATCGGAAAAACAAGCCAAAACAATTCCCCTTCAAACCTCAATGATTTACCACAGAACCAAAATCTTAAGTTCTATTTTGCAATTTTTTTTTTAAAGAGGTTTTGTCTGATTTAATATCTATATACGTAATTTTGTTAACAACAATCTACCCCACTTCTAGACATGCTAGAACGATGCGGTTTTTGCATTCGACGCCAAATACCTTGAAACATATAATAAACATCGAAAAACTTTAATTTTCCCAACGCAACATCTCAGAAAATGGGGAAAAACAGCAAAAATTACCTTTTTTAATTCTAGTGATACTAGAAGGTAGCGGTTTTTTGTAATATTTCTAATATGCGAATCCAAGGCAGAAGGCCGCCTAGGGATTCAAGGGGTGGAACTCCCAAGAAGCAGAGCGATTTAATGTTATATAACGCAAAGCGGTCTCTTTTGTAGATGTGAAACTACTTAAAAAGAAAAAGGATCACGTAACGCGAAGCATAAAGTAACGAAAAGCATAAAAAATGCGTAGTGTTTTGTGCGAAGCCTTATTTAAGGCTTGCAAATGGCAGTTATATCCAATCAAAAGCAAAAATATTAAAAAAAACGGAGTTTTCGGGGAGATGATTCAAATAACAGTTGCTCCTTAAAAAGTGATTATATGGGATAGATATAGGGTTTACTTGGTGAATAGCTCGGTAAACTATTTACCAAGAATATAATGAGGGGTAAATTGATTAAAGGTATCAAAAAATTTGGTTGAAATTTAGTTCGTAAGTTTTTCCTTAGTATAAAGATTATTAAGATAATCAAAGCGAACTCTAGATTTTTTGAAATTAAATTTAAAATTTTGCCCCAATTCCTAGATCTATTATTTGTATTTTATAAATACGTTTTTCGACTACAAGGTAGTCATCGTCAGTATAAATTAGCTAATCGTAACTATCTCTGGGATATGGAGTCAGAGATGTGTTGCTTGTGACTAATTTGGGGCATGTCTCACATTAAAAGTTTTGTCTGTTATATGATCTGACTACGGTAGTACCTGATGGATTATTTGAGTTGACTGACCAATTAAGGGATTAATTGTGAGATGAACCCAACCCATTTATTGGAGGTATCCTTTTCATATCATGCAGTGTTGTTATTGTCAATAATGTGAGGGTGTTGATCGAAGCTATTCAGGTATTAAATTTTTGAAAATGGTTTAATTTTATTAAATCAGAATTTTGAATTGGGCTATTGTCTAAATTCATTATCTGTTTTCATAATTTGTGTATGTAGATACTTTCGTTTGCATCTATTTCTGTGGGGTTTTGTACCGATTTCAGTAGTTTTAAATTAAATTTGTCCATTTTGTGATTGTTCTCAATAACGTGCGCAGCTATAATAAATTTTTCGGTTCTCCCAAATTTCGCATGAGCCACATGTTCTTTGATTCGTGTTCCGATTTGGCGACGACTTTGACCAACATAAATTTTCGAACAGTTTTCATAACTAACACTATATATACCCGATTGTTTTTCAATGATTATTTTATGATACTATTTTTGACTGAGAATGAATTGAATTGGTTTAATGATTGAAATTTGGTCACTAGCCATTTTGAAATTTTGTAGATTGGAGAATTTGTGCCTGATACTATTGGTCGCATTGATTCATATTTTTTGTGAATTTAGGGTAGGCAATATAATCGCGTTATTGTAGAATTTGAACATTGTAATTGAAATTTCAGTTGTTTTGAAGTTAACTTTGGAAATGAATTGGATGGTATATTTTACGTCATTTATAAATGTAGACGTTAGCTCTGTTCTTTGGATTCCATATGAACCTTCGTGGAGCATTTTGTTAACATGATTCGAGTAATCGTGTTTACTCATTATTACAATGTCGTTGCCTTTTATGTCTTACTTTTAGTAATTTGACTGTTTTTGTGTTATTATCATGAACATTGTCATTCTTAATACTTTGTATTATTTTTGTGCAATTTTTTCTAGTTTGGTTCTTAGTTGCTACGTCTTTCCTTTTTATACTTGTTTCGATATCTACGGATTTACGGACGGACATTGTTTCTGTTGAATTGCAAAATTTAGGCCTTTATTCAATAATTTGGTTTCAGATTCTATGAATTTTTCAGTTGTTAGGTTATAAACTAACTGTTGTTTGTCAAGTTTACAAGTAAGTTTATTCGTTTCATAGCTACGTTTGAGAAATTTAAGCGTATGTAAAACTCCCTTATAAATTCCGAGTTTAAGGATGTGTTACATTGAGTTTATATACTAGTTATATCAGCTTATTTGTTTGTAAATATGATCGTAGTACAATTATGTTATCGATAAGGGTGAACTATATCAATGAGTATTGTTTGAACAATTGTGACGTTTTTAACTGAATACAATGTATCATCTATTATAAAGGTTGTTTGGATGATTCATGTTTTGAACAAAATAATATTTATAATTATAGTTATGATATGATGTGAATTTTTATACAATGACTCATAACTGACAATTTACATAACTTATAACATTTTAAATGAAAAGTAGGGCATATAATTCCTCCCTCCTTAAATGAAACTTTATCTAGAAGACGAAGTTTTAAAAAATTTGATTACCAAGTATTTCTCATAGATAGATACACTGTTGTGATTGTGCATTTTCTTTCATTTTGATTATTATTGGTTTGTTTATTTCTCTAAGTTGTTCAACTTCTGGTGCCGTAGGAACCAATATTATTTTTGCTACTTGAAATTTCCATTTATAGACTTCATACATTATCTATGTTACTAAATCAATAACCAAATTTATTATGATGAAGAATGACCAATGAAATGAGGTATCGTGATATTGAAGCGTTTTTGACAATTGTAAGGGATCAATGTTTTCCAGTGGTGAGTGTTGTAATTTATTAATATATGTTAATATTGAAGTTATTGTTGCGTTAATTTTGTTAAATAGAATTTGCTCTATTTCCACTTCGGTAAAAGTTTTTAGTAATGTACTATATTGAATCCCTTTAATTGTCATGTAACAGTTATTAACAATAACGTATATGTTTCCAGTGAATCCAATAATTTGTCCCCGCATGTTGATGTTATATTTAATTTTGCGTTGGTTATGATTACAAAATGTTATCTAATATTTCACAGATGTTATTTTCTCCTATATATTTTTCGTAAGTACAATATCCAGTTTTCTTTTCCAATATGTTTAATTCGCAATTATTATTTTCTGTTTTATATAGTTGTACTCGGTTGATAATCCAATCGTCTTCTATTCGCTTGTAATCGCTGTTTTTAATGAATGTGAATTTGTGTATATTATATAGGAGATATTCGGAAGGTACTTGAATTCTAGTATGATTTTCTGGGGTAGGAAAAAGTTTTGAAAATGTAATCAAACGAAATTATTAATATATCTTGCCATGTGAGTGGAGTGGTTCTTAATAAATCAAATCGAAGTAACGTTTTACAAAATTAAAAATCTTCAAACCATTTAGAAACTAATTACTTGTTTTAAAAAGGATATATATTTATTTCTTCATTATGTTAAATTATGTATCATTTTATTGTTTATTTCAAGTATTGATGACAATTTGGAATGTCAAGTCCAACGTTATCGCTATTGATACGGATCTCCAGCTTCAATTATTGTCCACGGAAATCGCATCTGAAGATAATCAATCTGTCTGAAAGTTTTAGAATTATACCACATTTAAAGTTTACTTTTTAACTGATCGAAATGAAAATCACTCTTCTTGTATTTTTACCATACGAAACAGTCTATCACGGCAAAATCAATGATATTTCTTACCGTGATTCAGAAAGTATTCAAATTATTTGTGCATTTATTTTTATCGTCGCGTTCATTTTTCGATTTCAAATTCTTATTGCAACAAAATTGTAAATTTTTTTTCTTCATAATTGCATTACACCATATAACAAATTGAAATGTATTTGAATTAGAAATATAAGCATATCAGAATTGGAAACCATATTATCAAATATGTAAAGTTAACGTTAATAGTTTGAGTTTACAGTCGAAGATATTTGGTTAGCCTGAATGAGCATATTTTTGTACTTTTAGAAATATCAAAAAGTATGAATCAAAATGCACACCGTTATTTCCAAACTTTAGGATTAAACCACTAATAATGTGAAACATACCGTTGTGAATCCTCCAAGTTAGTTGTAAAAATAAGGCTCTCAAAAGTATCCCTTAATTTTGATCGTACTTATCGGAAATGTCTAAGGCAGCCTTAATTCAATTTATATTTAAGTCATTGGGGTCTTTAGTAAGAGATCTCAATCTTTATGATTCGCGTTTCGTGGTTAATTTATTAGTCATTGTGCGTGGGTGGTTTTATTAAGAAATTAAACAACGATGTTAGGTCATTAACTTTGATCTTGATTGCAAGTGGACTGTATACTTTTCTTGATTAAATTAAATTTGAAATATTTAAAAAAAATTTTATTTATTACTATTTAATATTTAGTACAAAAATACAAAAAAGATGTTTTACAAAACAATTAATTTCAAAAAACTTTAAAAATCTAGTCGATATGGTCTGTAATATTTTGCGATGTCTGGCATAACTCTGAGTCAAGTTATTACAAGCTCATAATTATGCGGAACAACTTAAATTAATAAGCCGTTCAACAATATTAAGGTTTTTAAAGAATTGTCAACTTCGTTTTCGTATATTGCGATTTATTTTTAAACAATGTTGGAGTTCGTTCTCCTACGCGTATTTACACTCGATTTATTTGTAACAATATTGGAGTTCATTCTCCGACGTGTATTTTTAGTCTATTTATTTGTAACAATTTTGGAGTTCATTCTCCGACGTGTACTTAGACTCTATTTTTATTTTACAAAAATGTTTCTTAAATTATATTTACAAAAATGTAGGTGGACCAAACCTGTAATCCTATTGGTTTTCGCATAAATTATAAAATGCGTCTATTGGTCACTAGACGTGTATACTCCTCAAGGGACGTGTATACTCCACAAATTTCCAAACATATGCTTTAATTATAAAAAATACCTTAATCTCTATAATAAAATAAATATCACGAAACTCCGTTAAAGTTTACAATCAGCAAACATTTGGATAGAAAAAATACTTAAACTAAGCCTTAAATTAAACAGTGTCCTTTCCCAAATTTTTATGATGGGAAATTCCAAAATGTAAAGATGAATTCAATAATATTTCAATACACACACTAATAACTATAAATATGATATTAAATTAAAACTCGTATAACCATCCATATGAACACACTTAACGTAATATATGTATAGTAAGATACTATACATAAAATCCCTTATATAAAGTTATAAAGGGTCTTCAAATAAACATTGTACTTTCCCAAATATTTGTGATGGGAAAATCCAAAACGTGAAATGCAATAATAATACTCAAAACTGAACATCCCGCCGGCCTTGAACGGACCACGTTCAAAATTACGAATAATTAAATATAATGTGAACATTCTATGATTCCTTAACTATGCTGATAGGAAAATAAAAATATAAAATTAAACAATATAACTTAAACAATCAAATTAAATATAGAAAATCTATAACTTATAAATTATTTAGTGGCAGAGGTGCCACACGTGTGATACAACGCTTATAAATTCCTGAGTGAGACTTTACGGTTACCACTCGCGTTTTGCCGTCTTCGTGGTTGCGTCTCGATGATTCGCCCAAGAGGCCAATGAAGTGGTGGTGTGTTGTCTTCTTTCAATAGAACCATGGTACCAATTTTTTACTTTGCCCGTTGTTTGCAGTTGCCATTTTGATCGGGTATTTAGTTGATTTAAATACTCTTTGTACCATAGCTTCCAAAAGTGTTGTGTCATACACTGAATACATTGCCAAGTGGATCGACGATTGATAGATTCGTCCGTTAACTCTATATCAGGCAAGCCTGTGAACGTATCCCCTATAAGGAAGTGGGCAGGAGTAAGGACACGGAGGTCGTTTGGGTCTTCAGATAAAGGAGTGATAGGACGATGGGTTAAAACTGCTTCGATTTCAGTCGTATAAGTTTCTAATTCTTTATATCTAAATAATTTATCGCCTATTATTCTATGATTATGAAATTTAAGTGATTTTACTGCCACTTCCCAATGTCCGCCGAAATGCGGTGACCGTGGGGGTATAAAATGCCAATTCCGCGAAACAAACAAATATGGATGCGTGTATTTTAATTTTCCACGATTTCGAAATTTATTTTCTTTTGTATAAAACGGACCACAATAATCGATTCCAGTATTCAAAAATGGTCGTGTCTGAGTAACTCTGTTGCGGGGAAGATCTCCCATGAAATAAGTACAATCGGGTGGCCTTACTCGAAAGCGTATTATGCATTTTCTTATAATCCTTTTAATTGTGTTTTTACCCTTAATAGGCCCGTATTTCAATCGTACCCGATTCGCAACAAAGGTTTTTAATAAATACGGCTGCGTGTTTATCCGTTGTAACTTTATTGACGAATCTGACCATAAATATACTTCATTAATTCTTTTACGAATCGCGTTTAAAACTATTTTAATTAAGCGAGAAAGTAATGGCGCTGTGTATAATTCTAATTTTGGCAAGGATATTGTTTTTAAAAGAGCAGTTCGATTTTTTGAACATAACAAGTTTGTGCAGGCACCGTACGCCTTTTCACTCGCGTCACAAACCCCGTGTATTTCTGTACGAATTTCATTCTTTATAATTGTGTTTCTACAAAATTTGATTTCATTTAGTCTTGTAAGCTGCCCTTTTAGATCAAGCCACGATGTGTAAATGGTTTGTGGCAATGACTCATCCCATCCAAAATTACATTGCCATAAACTTTTCATTAAAATTTTTTCTCTAACTACTAATGGGCCTAACAAACCTATTAGATCGCATAGTCGAGCGATATTTGATAATCCGCTTCGTTTAGTGATTTTTGAATCAACTTCCTTCGTGATTTTATGTGTTATCTCATCGTGTAAACTATTCTTAACTTTAGTCGTCAAATTTGACTTCTTCCCTACAGGGTTATATGGCAAAACCCAATGTTCCTTTTTTATCTCACGTGCATTAACTTCTAACATGTGTGCTACTGTAATATTTTCGCGTATATTTTCAATATATTGTGTTTTTAATTCAAGATTTTTACCAAGTTCTCGTTCTAATGAATAAAATCGTCTTTCTGCTTGTTTGCGAGATTCTCCTAACTTTTTTATTTTTTCATTAAATGGCAATCGAACACTATATTGCCCAGTGGCTGAATCGCGTTTTGTATTTTGTTTAAAATGTTCTTCGACTTGCCATTCTTCCTCTGATAAGAACGTTTTGTTTTCTATTTCTTCAATTTCCCAAATTTTAGTTATGCTTTTATGCAATGAATTAAATGTTAACATACAATTACTCTTATTAGTTAGCTTTTCATTGTTGCCTACCTTCCCGGAGATAATCCAACCTAATTTCAATTTTTGAAATCGAGCTTTATGACCTAGTATTGAAATTTGGCCTACACATAAGAGGTCATAGAATAATTCAGCTCCTAACAACGCATCAATGTCTTTAGGCTCGTTAAACTGCGGATCGGCAAGGTTTATTTTTGGAGGAATTTTTAAATTTCGTTTGTCAATTAATTGATTCGGTAAGTAATTGCATATTTGTGGTAAAACAAGAAATTCTACCTTTTCACGATAGTCGTTATAGTTTGAATATATTTCTGCATTAACAGAATATGTTATCCGCGTTTCTAATTGATTTAAACCCTCCACAGGTTGATCTATATTTTTGAATGGTAATTTTAAACGATCAGCAAAACCTTTTGTAATGAAATGAGATTGTGAACCATTATCCAATAGTACACGTGCTTGGGCCATGTCACCATTTTTTCCTTGTACCTTTATCAATGCAGTTGACAATAGTACTTGAGTGGAGACTAACGCGCTATGTGCTTTAATGCTTTCTGCGTTAGGATTTGATTCTGTACTTTTTTCGTCTCGTTTTATTTCGTTTTCCTTTTCGAAATGAAGAAGCGTATTGTGATTTTTTCCGCATTTTTTACATCTTGACCATTTACATTCGTCATTCCTGTGCCCGGAATGAAAACAATTAAAACATAAACGTGCTAATTTTATTTTATCAGTACGATCCTGAATTGTCATTCGTTTAAATTTTTCACAACCGAATATTTTATGGGCCCCATTGCAAATAACGCATGTTGTCGATTTCTGAGTTGTTGTGAACGCTTGTTTTTTGTTTAAATTATTTCGCGATTTAAATGGAGTGTTTGAACTATTTGTACTGTTCGTATTTATTGCCGCGACCTGTAATACCTGACAGCGCTGTTTTAAGAATGTCATGAAATCCTCCATGTTTGGCATTTCGGTTCCTGACAGCGATTTTTCCCATTCTTTATGCGTGTATCTATCTATTTTAGAGGTAATTGTATAAATTAATAATGTGTCCCATTTTTCAACGGGTTCCTTTAATGATTTTAATGCACGTAACTGAGTTCGTATCGAGTCTAATAATTTTCTCAACTCATCAGCAGATTCTCGCGAAATACTGGGTAATTCCATTAATGTTTTTACGTGATTCTGAATGATTACTCTTTTTTTGTTAAAACGGTCATTTACTAATTTCCATGCGACAGTATAATTTTCTGGAGTTGATTCTAATGCATTTATAACAGAGATTGCATCTCCTTTTAGACATGATCTTAAGTAATGTAATTTTTGAATATTGGAAAGACTATTGTTGTCATCAACCATCGATTTAAACGAATTATAAAAATCTAACCATTTATCGTATTTTCCATCAAAGGTTAACAGTTCAATTTTAGGTAAACGAATGTTGTTTGAGTTAGTGTTCGCGTTCATGCTCGATTCTGGAGAAATGCTCGGTTGAAACATATCTCGGGCGCGACTTATTGTTGCATAATAAAGTGTTTCAAATTCATCAAATTCGTCTGATGTCTCGGTTACTAATTCATTTATACTTGTTTGTATCGCTTCAAACTCATTTAAGATAGGCTCAATTTTTTCTACGCGTAATTTGATTTCAGTTAATTTATTTATATTCTGCGAGTTATCTATAAATTGTATAAATCTTGTGAGCTTGGTCTTGAGGACGGCTCTTTGTTTCTTTAATTGGGACAATTCTTCCGTGTTTGTCATATTTATAAGATATTTAAGAACTATTTATTAATTAAATACTATCTGAATCCGAATAATTATACGACTGAATTGAGATAAAGGGTAAAGATTATATAGAGGAATGGAGAATATTTCACACTTATCTGATTGTAGCGTTAGATGATGATGCTCTGGAGCTCTCCCTGATCTGCGTGTTGAAATGATGATGTGCACTTCCGTTATTGGTCTCGAAGAAGCCTTAGATTCGTGTACTTCTTTTGTTTGATTTTGTAATCTACACTAAATGTCTTGTCTTTTTAACGTACTGCTCGCGCACTGCGATTTCACTGATTGTTTAATTCTTCACAATCTCACTGAACGTATAATTTTTCACTAAACGTATGACTTTTCACGACACGTGTAATTTTTCAATAAACGACTTTTCACAGTTGTGATGAACAAATGATTTCTCAGATGAATAGGACGTATTCCCAAATTGGCTTCCGCTTCATCCGGTTGTGTAATTTTTCATAATTGTAGTAAACAAATGTTTGATTTTGTTGAACGCATGATTTTTTACTAAATGTATAAATCTTCACTGAACGTATGACTTGAACAAATGATTTCTCAGATGAATAGGACGTATTCCCAAATTGGCTTCCGTTTCATCCGGTTGTGTATTTTTTCACAATTGTAGTAAAGAAATGTTTGATTTGTTGAACGCATAAATTTTTTACTAAATGTAGAATTCTTCACTGAACGTATAACTTCTCACTGTTGTGATGAACAAATGTTTTCTCAGATGAATAGGACGTATTCTCAAATTAGCTTCCGTTTCATCCGGTTACTAAACGCGTAATTTTCAATAAACGCATAACGTTTCACAATTGTGATGAATGAATGTTTTCTCCGATGAATTGGACGTATTCCCAAATTGGCTTCCGTTTTATCCGGTTACTAAACGTGTAATTTTCAATAAACGCATAACGTTTCACAATTGTGATGAATGAATGTTTTCTCAGATGAATTGGACGTATTCCCAAATTGGCTTCCGTTTCATCCGGTTGTGTAATTTTTCATAATTGTTGTAAACAAATGTTTGCTTTGTTGAACGCATAAGTTTTTACTAAATGTATAATTCTTCACAAAACGTATAAATTTTCACAAAACGTATAAATTTTCACAAAACGTATAAATTTCCACAAAACGTATAAATTTTCACAACTTTGATGAACAAATGTTTTCTCAGATGAATTGGACGTATTCCCAAATTGGCTTCCGTTTTATCCGGCTCGAAGGACCATGTAATATTTTGCGATGTCTGGCATAACTCTGAGTCAAGTTATTACAAGCTCATAATTATGCGGAACAACTTAAATTAATAAGCCGTTCAACAATATTAGGGTTTTTAAAGAATTGTCAACTTCGTTTTCGTATATTGCGATTTATTTTTAAACAATGTTGGAGTTCGTTCTCCTACGCGTATTTACACTCGATTTATTTGTAACAATATTGGAGTTCATTCTCCGACGTGTATTTTTAGTCTATTTATTTGTAACAATTTTGGAGTTCATTCTCCGACGTGTACTTAGACTCTATTTTTATTTTACAAAAATGTTTCTTAAATTATATTTACAAAAATGTAGGTGGACCAAACCTGTAATCCTATTGGTTTTCGCATAAATTATAAAATGCGTCTATTGGTCACTAGACGTGTATACTCCTCAAGGGACGTGTATACTCCACAAATTTCCAAACATATGCTTTAATTATAAAAAATACCTTAATCTCAATAATAAAATAAATATCACGAAACTCCGTTAAAGTTTACAATCAGCAAACATTTGGATAGAAAAAATACTTAAACTAAGCCTTAAATTAAACAGTGTCCTTTCCCAAATTTTTATGATGGGAAATTCCAAAATGTAAAGATGAATTCAATAATATTTCAATACACACACTAATAACTATAAATATGATATTAAATTAAAACTCGTATAACCATCCATATGAACACACTTAACGTAATATATGTATAGTAAGATACTATACATAAAATCCCTTATATAAAGTTATAAAGGGTCTTCAAATAAACATTGTACTTTCCCAAATATTTGTGATGGGAAAATCCAAAACGTGAAATGCAATAATAATACTCAAAACTGAACATGGTCATTGACGGACGTCTCTTTTTTTCATATTTTTTTAAAACATAAAAATACATATTTTTAAATTGATTTTTGTAAACTAGCGTCTATTTATTTCCACTGTTAGTATGGTCGCCTTTCGGTTATATTATACCAACGGAAGCGACTCGCGTTTACTTTATTTGACATTTAAGTAATATGTCTGAACATTGATACCATATTTTGACATCAAAAGCTTGATATGAAATATCATACACATCTAGGGATGGGGAGCGAAGACAGCTCAGTTGGTAGAGCAGGGATCCCCATCCCTGGATGTGAATGATTTTTCATATCTAGTATTTTATGTCAAAAAATGGTATTATTATTCAGACATATTACTTAAATGCTAAATAATGTAAACGCTAGTCGCTTCAATTGGTATAATATAACCGAAAGGCAACCATACTAACAATGGAAATAAAAAGACGCCAGTTTACAAAAAACAATTTAAAAATATGTGAATAGTAAATAAACAAAATTAATAATACAATGGCATCAAAAATGATAGTGAAAGATCTTAATCTCAAACAAATGGTAAAGAAATTATTTTTGTTATTAGATTATTCGATTAGAATTGTAAAATTTGCTGATGAGATCCTCAAATTAGAATTAGTGACTAATGCTATGTAAATGAGCCAATTTCAGGTGTCTCAAAAATTACTAATGTGAAAAATCAGGTTGTTACATTATATCGATCGAAGAATGGAGTTAATTTTATTTAATTCATCTGTCTTTTTTTTACTGTTTTTACTTTCCTTACATATTCATACGTTAAAATACAATGTTATATCGAAAGAGTGTAACGTGTGATTGTTTAATTTTTTTACTCTAATTAATCAGGGGAAAACAAAGTTTAACTATTAAAATATTTTTTGAAGTATCTTCAGCAAGTAGTAAGAAGTATCATCGTCATGACATAAATAAAACAAACACAAGCATATTATTCCGAATATCAAGTCATATAAAGGTCACTCCTTCATACACAGTTTCATTTACATTGTTTATTATATTATTATTATTATTATTTTTATTCCCTAATATGTTATAAAAGAACACATGCGCACCGGCACATTTCAAAATGCGAGTTATATATATTGTTGGATGACGCGAGTTGGTAGTACGAACAGCCTTCAGTTAGTTCTTATATACACTTCGAACTGTCGGCGTCGAAATTCAAAAGCGTTATATCAGTTGTTGTCGAAACCTCTGTTTGTTTAACATATCTAACATTAAAAAAATTGTTGTAATTTTTATGTATCTGTTGCTAATTGCTGGTTTTAAAGGTGGATATTTTCGGATTATAAAATAAGTGTTCTTATTTATTTTGTGATTGCTAAAAATCAGTTTGTTCTAATGTTTTTGGAACTATTTTTTGATCAGGTAAAAATATTAACATCCTGCTTAATGAAATATCTGGTTTAAATATTATTTGTTTTTATATCTTACTAATATGAATTTTTGAAAATATACAAATTATCTAAATAATATTTCGAATTTTCATCAAACTTGATTTTAAAATAATTACTTCCCAAATTAAATAAATGCATTTCCTTTTTATTTTATTTTAATATAAAATAAAATTTTGTTGGTTTCATATTAAAAAATTGTTTAGCTGTTTTTAAAATTATTTTCGTGAGTGATTTATTTATTTATTTATTTATTTTTGAAATTTTTTTTTCCCCAAAAAGGAAACAAAGGGAAAAGAAAACATAAAAAAATATTACAGATATTTTATGATAATTCTATTTAAAAAAAAGTGATACTAAAACAAAAAAAAATGAATAAAAAGCAAATTTACAATAATGTATTCGTTATTCAATTTAAATTATTTGTGAATTGTTTCGAAAAAGAAAAACTACAGGGTGTCGAATATTTTTATCCGGAAAATTGAATAGACGATAGCTCTCCCAAAAAACAATGGTGTACACAATGTTTTCTTCAAAATATCCAGCTAAGGTTCCCCAGCACCGCCCCTGGAATAATTAAATTAAATTACATCAAATTAAGTCACTTATTTATTTCTAAAAACATGTAATCGAAATCAGACAAGTAGCTTTTGAGACATTTGAAAAAAAATTAGTTTTTTTTAATTAACTTTACAACCCGTATCTCGAAAACGAAGCTTGAAAACACCCAAGTTCATAAAGTTTGAAATATCCTGTATATCGATGATGTTTTTTCTCAAACAATGAAAATTGAAATGTAAATAAAATTTGCTTATTAGAAGTCACTACTTAATAAATAAAATTTCAACTGAATTCAAATGAAAACCCTTTAAAAAATTATCATTCTATTTTTATTACACCGTTGATAGAAACGATATGAGCTATAGAATCAATATTTTTTCTATCTATCTATAATACGCCAGTCAGTAGAGGATCAAAAGAGTGGTATGATGCAAAAGGTGGTGTAGAATTTTTAGTTTTTAAATTGTGTATATGGGTAAACATGTAAAAAACAAAAAAACACCGGGTGACCTCGGGACAACTTTTGGCATTCAAAAAACCTCAGTATTTCAAGTTTTTTTCGTTTTGTTTTACGCTTATAATAATAATAATTAGCAAAAGGGGAGGGGGTACCGCAAATGGGTCCCTAGCACCTAAACCAAAAGGTCCTCTGCGCCCTCCTTGAGAACAACCAGTCACCCAAAAACGAGACGTCTCCGGGCAAGAGGTGCTATTTTAAGCAGATGAAGCTATAGTATTTTGTTGAGGCCAAATGCCACACAGAAGGCCCACAACTTCTCCACCGGGATTGCTCCCAGGATTTATGGATCCAAGGTTTCGGACCAAAACATTCTATATATGACATTCTACAGGTTTCTGCTGGTGTATATAACATGCATGGAGGTTTCATAGTCCTCCATACAGGCCCTACAAGTGGGATCATCAGTGATCCAAGTTATGAAGGTGGTAGTTCACTCGACAGTGTCCTGTCAAGAGCCCCACCACCCTCCTCAACTACATTCTATTGACTTTCAACCGCGCACAGTCGAATGGCCTAGCTGTGCTTATGCACAACTTGGCCTGTCGCATGCCTTGCGCAAAGTCCCAGTAATCGAGATGAGCTTGTCGCAGCCACACCTTGATTCTATAAATTACGGAGTATCTTGGGAATGATAGCCTCCGGTGAAAGGGGCGTTTGAGATGACCACTCTCGTGCCAATGAGTCCGTTACTTCGTTCTTTTTAACGCCAGATTGACCCGGTACCCAGATCAGTCTGGCTGTGTTATTCAGTGCTAGGTGGTTTAGTTCCTCGAAGCATTCATAAACTATCCTCGATTGGAATATTGACGCCTCAAGGGCCGAAGTGCTGCCTATGCATCTCTCGGCATGGCGAAGATATCTGATTGAAAAACCGTCGCATATTGACCAAGAAGAATCGATTCCTTTATTCTAGGTCCATAAACCTCCGCACCAGATAAATCTCCGGCCCTTGACCCATCCGTATAAAGATATGGTCCGGGAGGAGGTGAAAAGTTAGGTGCATCTCGATCCAATTTCCACAAGTGCCGTTTCCACAAGTGGGGTCACGGTCCCCAACCTGTTCATTATACCTGCGTGAGCTGTGTTTGTCCTACAGTGCCACTGTCTGCAACTCCTAAGTCGATAGGCAGCTGTCATGGCCTCCACTTCAATCATTCAATGATTCAGCAGAATACCTAGAAGCGCGCCCAACGCAGCAATAGGAGTTGTTCACATAGCTCCAGTGATACTAAGGTTAGCGCCTATAACTCCTATATGATGCATCCTAGCAAAAAAGTCATAGTATAACCAATTAAAAAACAATAAATTCAGCGTCGAATGAATCGGTATCAAAAACGACGATTTTTTCTCACTTTGTTAAAAATGAAGATAAATACTGTACGCGAGTCTGCAGCTTGCAAATGAGTACTCTTAAGGGAAATTAAAGTGGGAACTTTTCAAATGATCACATGTATAAATTTTTTGTTCCATGCATCTCTATTATGATCTATGATTTATACTGCACAAGATTTATACATAAACAAATATTAATATCATAAAAACATACAACTTTTGGTTGAAACTTTTTTTCGACCATACTACGTAATCGAATTATTAATTTATGCTATTTATTCGACGCAGAATTTATTGTTCTTTAATTATACCATGACTTTTTCGCTAGGATGCATCATCTAGGAGTTATAGCCACAAAACGATATTGCTAGAAATACCAAGGGTTTTGACATGTTTGTAGACAGATAGATTGTAGCGGCTGATCTGGACGGGCTACACTTCGACCATAAGGTCCATTGGGATGCCTAAGGATGTGAGGATGTGAGTGGAGTGGAAAGAATTTTTGTGTGTAGACTAGGAATTGGTAGGATCTGTGGCTGCAGCTGACTCTGATAGGAACTATGCAGATATTCACCTGAGGATCGTGAAGGAAGCTCCAGTAAACCTTCACAAGCATAGCCGGTTACTTCGTTCTTGTCCATAAGCCGACAATTTAGTCAATTATACAAGTGAAAACCCATATATACAAATGAAAAAAAGGCGTTAAAAGGAGCTGCGTCAACTTAGCGAATTTCCTTAGAATACATAAATATCTCTAGTCACAATTTAAGTCTGATCAAAATGAAATGTCGTATCTAATATCATTTGAGTATTTTCAAGGCAAATTTTATTAATAAATGGCATGCGTCAAGGGGAGAGGGAGGCATAAAGATAGAAGAAAACACAAAATATTAAATATTTCTCTTAATGTTGCAACAATCAAAAAATGTATAAGTAAAGTTGTAGAAAATCAAGTTTGTTATAATGTTATAATATTTCTGTATATATTAGTGTAACAGTGTAACAGAAAAATCATAACAAACAAAGTTACAGTAAAACTTTGTACCTACAACTTAACTCCTGATAAGTTTTTCGATTTTTCAAATATTAAGGGAGATATACCAAATTTTGTGTTTCCCCCTCTCTCTTAGCCCTCCTTTCCCCTTGTCCGATTTTACCCATTAACGAACTTGATCTGAAGAGTACCGAAAGCGTCTCAAATACCAAATTTCATTCCAATCGGAATAAAACATTAGTGATTTTTAACATCTCATAAGTAGGATCGATGGACATTTGAAGAAATTTTTACGAAATACCAACACTGGTACAAAAACGATAGCTGCATTTCCTTTAGTGGAAATTCGCTTAAAATACTACATCACCTTTTTCATCATACAATACCTCTACTGACTGGCGTATACTTTCTTGTTTAAGTTTACATATGGAAATAAAATTGAATTTGCATAATAAAAATATCGGATTGTGATTTTATTGATTTTGTACATCACGGAATTAGACGCTATAACATGATTTTAGCAATCGAAACAAAAATTTTCCCTATGAAAACATAATTTCACCACAAAAAGAATTGTTGTTGTTCAACACATAGAGTCTTCTTAAAATCTTGGTATAACTACCTAGCGTTTGTTTGTAAATGGTATTGGTCTAAATTACTCTAAATGTTCACAATATTTATATAATCATAAAAAATTATGTGCCAGTAGTAGATTATAGTGGGTGGTAGAATACGGAAATTAATTTTAAGGAATTATTGTGCATCGTTCAGAAACACCTAAATGCATAGTTGACACATTTCTTTGTTAATTATACCAGAATTCGAAATACATTTTAAAATTTTTCGATCAATAGCGCCAAATGTACACTATTTTAAAATACACTTAGTTTGATGTTTTAAGTACCAGAAACTGGCTTGTAGTTTTTAGTAGATAATCTATTTTAAGAAAAACAAGTTGTTACAATATATTCAAATTCAGAACTTCAGATGCTAACCCACATTTTGATTACAAATTAAAACTGTGACAAATTAGTTTAAAAAAAATTAATTTCGATAAAAGCCTCAAAATCGCTTTCAATCTTATAATTACATTACCTACATTGTGTAAAATCGAAAGTTCGCAGGTAGATAGTAGTTATCCCTACAATCCTATCCAAAATTCGAAGTGGTAAGAAAGTATGATTCTTGTTTGTTACATAAAACGTTATAGCCAGTAAAATTATCAACATGTTGTGTTAATTTTAGTTCACATATTTTAATGCCTGACAAATATATATTAGTCTACCAGTTTGAATGATCTCATTATTTTGTAAAATAGAAAAATCGTTTAAGTGGGATGTATTCTACTTTATGCAAATCAGTGGTAATGTTTGAATAACAATTATCTTTAAGTTATCTAATATTTTCAAAATGTTTTTAAATAGTTTTTTTTTTTTTTAAATAAGACATCCGTTCCTTAATTGAATGTTTTTGTATATATTTTTCATAAATAGATCATTGTCTGTCTTTTCACGATTAAATTTACGTTTGAATAAATATCTCATTCAGTTTTTTAACTTGCTTTTTGTATAAAGTACAAAATAAAATCAAAAGCTGCCAAACTGTTATTTGGATTCAATTATTAAATTTATGTTGTCTACTGTGCCTTAAGGATGCTCCAGCATGAAACCACTTTTCGACAGATTTTGCTCATTTTTTTCACAGGCTTAAAATAACGTTTTCTAATAAATCCCGAAGTTTCAGAAATATTGACCGTTTAGAACGCGAGATGATTAATAACGAAGTAATCATTCTCTCTCATTAGAAGCATGTAAAACTGCATGCCCGCTCAACTATTATCTGTTGTGTTTAAAGGATAGTAAAGATAAATATTTATTAGATAGATAGATTGTACAGGCTGCCCTGGACGGGCTTCACTTCGACCATAAGGTTCATTGTGATGCGTAAGGATATGAGGATGTGAGTAGAGTGGAAGAAATTTTTGTGTATAGACTAGGATTGGTAGGATATGCGGCTGCAGCCGACTACGATAGGAACTGTACCGATATTCATCTTTAAATATTTATTAAATAAATTTTTTTTAAATAAATTATAAATAAATCTCGTTTTACGGTTTTGTTTTCGAAATATAATAGTTTAAAATTATGTTTTATGTCAAAATTACATTAATTTGTTTATATGAATAATGAATATGTATGTGTGTATATGTATTTTTTCTATAATAAAAGCAAACCGGTTTTTTGTCCTGATTATATAAGACAGTGCTGGGAACTTCCTTAACACATCCTTCATTCAGTTTATGAACGCTATTGTGTAGTTTGTCCAAATCCGCTTTAGGAGCTAGAAAAAGATAGAGAACTTTTATATTTTGAACAAGTGCTTGATAACTTTCCTTTAGTGAGAGGAAAACTTTCAAATCCTTTGTTTCTAAGGTATAACAATTAATTCATCATAAATATTTCGACGATTGTTTATATTACAACCATGTTTTTTACGCCTGGTTTCTAAAAGAGTATAAAATTTAATTACCGTTGGACTTCAATTGTACTATTGTTTCTATAGTTATTTCTTAATCCATTTCAAGATGTATAATGCATTTATCGTAACATAATCTGCCCTATATCACTCCCATTGTACAAATCGATAAAAGCTTATTAATATTAATATTAATATAATTTTATTTATTTAAATCAGTCGATCATTAAGTAACCCATATAAATTTCGGAAAATCATCGTTTAAAGCATTAATTTTTTCAAGATTTTAAATCAAAACAGAATTAAATGTAACATGTTCTCTATTTTGATTGATTTCTATCCAAATAAAGGATTAAACTAAATTAATCCACATTTAAAAATGCTTTGTGGGTTATAAAATTTAGCAGAACATAATAATAAATGTAAAATTTGAATCACACAATCTGCTCTTTCAAATTTTTACTCGATTACTATAGGATGTTCCATTATAATTTCCCCAGACCACTATCTCGAGATCTAAGTAAGATAGTGATAAATGTTTCAAGCAAAAGATTTAAGGTTTCTCGGGGTCAAATAACTGTGACCTTGCCTTTCACCTTGAAACCAATTATCAATGTCAAAGCGTTTTTTTTAATGGAAACCTATATTTTAGCGAATTTCCTGAAAGGATATAGAGCTATTGGTCTCATACCGACTTCAAAATTTTGCAATCATCAGTCGAAAATCACCATCTGAAAAATTTATATATATATATATATATATATATAAAATTGGAACACCGAAAACAAAAATGCGAAATTTTATAAATATACAGGTGAGTCAAAAGTCATGGAGTTTTTTGAAAGGGTAGGTAGGGGATGAAATTCTAAGATGAAAAGTCCTTTTTGTACCTGATCCACCGTTAATTAGATATTAATTAAATAAAGTAACCAATTAGAGAAACGCGTTTACGGAATAAGAAATGGTGAGAATAAACCGAGCGGCAGCAGTGATACGTGGGGGAAGCGAGCTCTCAATTCAATGAAAATCTAATGATTCATTATACCTGAAAACTAAATTTTTCGTTAAAATATTTAAGCAATTTAATCGAAAACTGAGTTTTTATAAGATCTTGAATTGATGAGGTCCTAAAAAACTATCCTGACTATCTTTATGATAATCCCAAAAATGAAATATTCAAAAAAATATTTTGTTAAAGAACTTTGACGCTACTGCACCGATCGATTCCAAAATCTAATCAGCTTTTAACTTCAAACAACAACGTCAAATGCCGCCGTAAAATTTCATCGTAAGAAATCTAATAAAAACTGAATAATTTAGTTAATTAGATGTTTCGATTTTTTTTCCAATTTTTTTTCCAAAATTTTTTAAAACCCTTCTATAAAAACTGTACATGATTTGAAACGTATAAGTAAGACTCGCTCTACAGTAGTGGTGGGGAGAGCTCGCTCCCCTCATGTATCTCTGCTGCCGCTACTTTCCACCATTTCTTATTCCGTTAACGCGCTTCTTTAATTGGTTACTTTATTTAATTAATATCTAATTAACGGTGGGTCAGGTGCAAAAAAGCCCAAGGACTTTTCATCTTAGAGTTTCATCCCCTATCTACCCTTTCAAAAAACTCTTGACTTTTGACTCAACTGTATATATATTTATTAATATATATATATATATATATATATATATATATATATATATATATATATATATATATATGTATATATATATATATATATACATATATATATATATATACATATATTTATATGTATATGTTATATGTATATAACATATTAACTTGCTTTTTGTATAAACAACTATATATATATATATATATATATATATATATATATATATATATATATATATATATATATATATACATATATTTATATGTATATGTTATATGTATAAGACATATTAACTTGCTTTTTGTGTAAACAACTTTATATATATATATACATACACATATATATATATATATATATATATATATATATATATATATATATATATATATACTTATATATATATATATATATATATATATATATATATATATATACATATATATATATATGCATAAACTGTTTAAAAACGTTGCTTAAATTTCGCATTTTTCGGTGTTCCAATTTTTTTCTTTTATCTAATTTTTGTTCATTGAAGTAAATTATCACGTAAAAGTCTTCCTTTTTAAGAATCTCATTGATTTTTTTGTTTCCGACCAGCCAATCCTGACATAGTCTCCGCCATGGGACAGCAATTTTTTCAGATATACTTCCACAACACCTATACAGAAGACAAATAATGATAATGATTAAAAAAAACAATTTATTTTTGTCACATAAATACTATTATTTCATAATTATTTTACAAAAACTATTATAATATCTATTATAGGAGCTGTGAAATAAACGCTAAAAAAATAAGCTTAAAATCGCCTTTCTAAAGTTTGGGTACTAAAAATTTGCATAAAAAACATGAATAGTTTTTGTCGTAAAATACAAATCTGTAATTTAAAAAAATTCATTGCGCAGGAGCTGCGTCAACTTAACGAATTTCCTTAGAAAACATAAATCACTATCTACGGTCACAATTTTAGTCTGATGAAAATGAAATGTCGTATCTACTATGATTTTGGTATTTGCAAGTTCAATTTTTTAAATAAATGGCATTGGTCAAGGCGGGAGCGTGACATAAAAAACGAAGAACAGACAAAATTTAAAATATCTCTCTTCATATTAAAAATAGCGAAAATGTAAAGGAGTAAAGTTGTAGAAAATCATGTGTGCTACAATTCATACTTGAACATTTGTTCTCAAACTTTAATGTGTACAGAGATATTTAGGAATTTAACTTTCAATTATAATTCGTAAGTAACAGAAAAAATGATAAGAACCAAAATTATAGTAAAATTAATTATTTATAATTTAGCCTCTAAGGCATTTTTCGATTTTTCTCACATGAAGACAGATATACCAAATGTTGGCCGCACTAAAATTTTGATCGAAAGAGAGTGATTTATGTATTCTAAGGAAATTCGCTAAGTTGAAGCAGCTCCTGCGTAATACATTTTTTTTATTTGTGCAAAAAGATAGCCTTATGTAGTCTACTACTGCTACACAAATGTCGTATTGCCATCAGCTCATCTAATAAGCAAAAATAAAAAAAGGGTCATTTAGCATAATTTAGCATAAATAGCATATATAGCTTGTAGCATATATATCATGATTTTGCTATATATATATATATATATATATATATATATATATATATATATATATATATATATATATATATATATATATATATATATCAATTATAATTAGCAAAACATTGCGGATATATATACAGCAGCCATCCATTTCGAACATGTCATAAAATAATTTCTTATGACTGTAATTTAATTTAACACTGTATCCAATCCGCAATGTTTTGCTAATAATAATTGATTTCATACCTTCCATTTTCTGTGTAGTCTTATCTTAAGAAACAATCGATCGATTTAATTTTTCTATCATGGTTGAATAGAGAATTTTATGCCCTTTCAAACGATGTATCGCAAGGTAGGAGCTGCCATTTGAAATTTCAAAGTGGGGGTGGCTGGGGGCGAAGGGTTGAAACCTAAAATTCTCTAGGTACTATTTTTGAACTTCCCCCTCGATATCTAAATCGATGTGTTTTCACTCAAAACAATAATCACATCAGGTCAAGAGTTATTAAGGGTGGATACTTTTGAAATGAACACACTGTATATATATTTCTGTATATATTCTATAAAATTAATATTAACAATTAACTAAACTGTATATTATATGAGCATAAGCCGTCCAAAGTTTAAAAAAAAATATGAAAGGCTTTGTCTAACGCCAGTAGGCAGCTTTTATTAAAAAATACATATAAATATATTTGTCTACAAAAGCTGCCTAGATACTAGCATTGGACAAAACCTTTCATAATTTTTTTTAAATTTTGGACGGTTATAGGTGAAGTGTCTCATATAATATACATTTATGTTAAAATTGTTAATATTAATTTTAGAGAATACGAGTATATACAGAAAACTATTAACCAACTAATCTCGAAATATTATAGAAAATATGTCTTCCATTGTTAGTCCAAAACCACCATCCCACAACTATGAAATTTCACTGTATTGGTCTTATGTCCATATGAAACATTACGATAGAAATTATTCATAAAATAACTCTTTGAATAAGTAATCAGTAAAAACTTTTCGAATAAGTATATTTAGATTCGTTTTGTATAATATACAGTATATTTGTAGTAGTAAAACAGCTGTTATTTAATGCCTTTTTATTTGTCACACTTTTAATAATCATATTTAAAAAAAAAACAAACTATAAGTAACAAAATGTTGACGTATAATTAATTAATTTATTTAAATAATATTTTTGTTGAAGTTTTATTGGCAGTTGTAAAATCATTAAACAACGACTTATGTTATCATGATATTACTAAAAATATGGCATAAACCATTATAAGAATAGTCGCGTATAATTCATGTTAAATGCTTTATTTTGTTTTCAAAAATAACGATAGCAGTTCTGGATAGATTCTCAAACTTGTAATTCTATATGGTCTAAAATACGGCATTGTTGTCATACTGACAACAATATTATAAATGCATGAGTGCAATGTCTGCCAGCGTAGTCCTGCTGGCTATTAAGATTAATTAATTAATTAATATGATATAGTGTCTTTGTTTGTTGCTCGAACAAATATAATTGTCTCTGTCTCTCTGCGTAGAACACAGTTTTTGAAAATTTTATTACTGTGATATTATAAAATGTATTTTATGAAATAAATATAATAAATATATAATTCAATTATTTGCAGCCTATATAAAAAAAATTTTTAAGTAATAAAATTTTCAAAAAAATTTGTTACGCAGGAGCTGCGTCAACTAAGCGAATTTCCTTAGAATACATAAATCACTCTCTAGCGGTCATAATTTTAGTGTGATCGAAATGAAATATTATATTTGATATGACTTTAGTATTTGCAAAAATTAAATTTATTAATAGCCAAAATAGAACGATGTATAACGATTATAGTTTATAGTTACTATGGAAACGACAATCAAAATTGTTTACAATAAAATATATTTCATGTATTTATTTCAAACAAACACAAAATATTAAATACCTGTCTTAATATTAGAATAATCGAAAATTGTATAAGGAGTATAGTTGTAGAAAATCAAGTTTGATACAATTCATTACTTGATCATTTTTCTCAAACACTAATGTGACAGAGATATTTAGAATTTAAACTTTCAATCTTTAATTGTAAATATTTCTGTAAATATTAGTGTAACAGAAAAATGATAAGAAACAAAATTACAGTAAAACTTAGTACCTACAACTTAAATCATGATAAATTTTTTCAAATATTAAGGGAGATAGTCAAATTTTGTGTTTCCCCCTCGCTCTTAACCATCCTTTCCCCTCGTGCGATACGTAGAATACCAAAAGCGACTCACATACCAAATTTCATTCCAATCGGAATAAAACTGACCGCTAAAGAGTCCACAGACATTTATGAAAAGTACATATGTATATATGTTTATATGTATACAGTGTTTATATATATATATATATATATATATATATACATGTATACAAATTTTAGCGATAGTAAAGTCGGCTGCAGCCGCACACCTACCAATTCCTTATATGCATATGAATTCCTGATCCACCACTCACATCATAAAAATGTAATGTAAAAATTAATAAAGGTAGAAAAATAAAGATGTGGGTGGCCTCTGTTCTAGACCGTCGTGTCTCAAAAACGGAGGTTAAACCTCATTATTATTATTATTATTATTAATTTTAGCGATAGTGATTTTTAACATCTAATAGGTAGGATCGATGCAAAAACAATAGCTGCATTTCCTATGGAGAAAATTCGCTAAGAATGTGTTCTACGCAGAGAGAGAGACAATTATATTTGTTCGAACAACAAACAAAGACACTATATCATACTATTTAATTAAATAATTAATCTTAATACCCAGCAGGACTACTACATTCATTTATTGTATTGTTATCTGTCTTTTAAACATTATTTCATTCAATTAACAGATGAGGGAAGATTTTTCTAATGCCGGATCTTAGACCAATATACGAACTACAAAGTAATATGTCACTAGTTATTCTCTGTGTAACTAGTTGTAGTTTTATTTATATTAAATTTTTAGTTATTGTAATAAAACTTTTAGTCATTGTTCTATACCACTATACCTCTGTGTTGCTGGGTGTCTGTGAATACGATGAATTTAAATTGATTACTGCTTGAACATTCAAATTTTATACCTAAGACCATCACACTCTGCGGTTTTTGGTTGAGTATTCTGGCACTTTTCATTTTTCTGATTGACCGTTCAACATTTTTTTATAAAATTATTTCTTATTAATTTTGCCGTTTTACATCTACACAATATTCATGTATCGGGCGACGTTTATGCCGGATAAAAAAAATTATATCTTATATTTTATATTTTATCCTATTATCCCTCAAATTCCAAGCAAAAGCTCATTAGCATCATTTTAAACATGAAGGTTTTTTTATGTGTTTAACTGAAAAGGGTCAAGTTTGGTCAAAATCAGTAGAGAAGGCGTGTGACATGTGTGAAAACATATCCAATTTCCATATTTAAAAAGTAAATTATAATAGTCAAACTGTATATTTACACTTTAAATATCTTGTGTAATGGATAGCAGACTGAGCGCGGTCCAGGATTCAAGACGGGGTGAATGAGCTAATATTGTTATATCAATATTAATTAATAAAATATACGTTAAGTTTCATCAAGCATTTATCCGGAATGAACATCAAATAAATTAAAAGGATCATTTAAGTTAAGTGTACACATAGCAGGAAAATTTACACACGAAAAAGCAATATTACCAACCTTTATGAATGACGGTTACTCTGCAACTGAAACTAGCAAACATCCCTAGTAGCATGCTATCACATCAGGCACTACACCTAGTAGAGTGGTCTGCTCGCGCATTTAAAAACTATAACGCATTGAAATACATGTATAGAAAACTTGGCGTTATTTACATATTTAAAAACACAAAACCACAAATTTTACTATCTACCATCAAAGAATGAGATCTCTTTGTTTCATCCTATAGGTAAAAATACCCCTGAAAGCTTTTAAAATTTAATACAATTTTTACAGATTTGAAAGAACTATTGCTAGAACTCCCAGTGCACCCAAATCACTTGGAATCAATTTAACCAACGATCTATTCTTTTTTTCTTTTTATTATATTTTTGATTTTATCGAAATATATATATATATATATATATAGATTTAGATATAGATATATATATACATATATATATATATATATATATATATATATATATATATATATATATATATATATATATATATATATATATATATATATATATATATAATATATATATAGATTTTATAACTATGCATGTTAATATAAATTGACATATACTTCCGACATCGGTTTCCTTTACAATCCTTTTTTTCCGGATCACTAAATTATCATACATTTTATTGTTTTTATTTTATTACATTTTTTCAACATTCGTTTTTTATTTTTGTATTGGTTCGTTTAACCAATGGTTCCGTATAATAAAAACATACTGTTAAAATTACTGTTTGTATTTTGAATCAATATGACCTAGGATCTATTAATATTTCAAAATGTTATACATGCAATTAATATTTTTTTAAATGGAATTCAGATAAATGGTAAAAAAATGTTTATATGTGGAAAATTGGATGCCACCGCGTATTCATTTGAAAAATTACCACCTGAATATTTTTTTAAATATGCATTTTATGAAAAGATGTTTCAGAAAAAGTTGCAAAGTTTAATTGAGGGAGACATATGCAATAATAATATAATAATTATACATATTATTTGTGTACGAGGTCTGTCCGAAAACTACCCGACTTAGCTTCATATCTCCGCGCTGGCGTTATTTTTCGTCATCGGTCGAGTGGCATCCTTCAGAGTTGTCCCCATTTGATTGAATTACATGTGCCGAGCGATTTTACCACCGTCCTGGTAGTCAGTTTTTGGAATAGCCTTGAGTATACCCTCGTCGCATTATCTTCAACCGTCTTTTTGTCGTCAACCAATAGTCACAGGGGGCTATGTCAGGAATATACGGTGGTTGACGAAGCAGTGCGATGTTGTGTTTAATAAAAAACTTCTGCACTAGATTCGATGAGATTTCCCATCGCTCCCATCGCTTCCACTTTCGCAATTTGAGGTTAAAATTTCCCAAATTGTACTTTTTGGTATTCCAAGATCATCTTCTAATTCACGCACAGTCAAACGTCGATCCTCTTCAAGTGTTGTTGTCGTCGAAGATCGGACAGAACGAGCATCACTCTCAATATAAATAATAATAAAAATAATAATGTATGTATTCTTTTGACAATTACAAAGATTGTATAGAACACGTCATTCGAAAATAAATTAAAAAAATAAAATTTTATTAGGACAGATGTGCGGTCACATTTGAAACGATTATATCTCTCTTTTATTTATGTTTTGCCCACTCACTCATCCCCAAAAAGCCTTCTGCATCATTTGAATAGTTTCCGAACTAGTTTTTCCGAGTTTGAAGCAAAATTTGATGCAAATTCGTTGATCAGATCTTGTAATCATTTTTAGCAATAACAAATCCGCAAAACGCAAAAAAGGCTTAGTAAACAAATACACGCTGCGCATGAACTATACGCCCTGTAGGTGTTGAGAGAAGACTTGTAGAACCTCGGTCAGAGTCGCCTTTGGTGAGGTGGTAAGCACGCTGGACTAGATATCCAGAGGGCCGAGGTTCGATTCCCGGTTGCCGAGATAATTTTTTCATATCAATATTGAATTAATATCTATTATATTTGTGTTCTATGCACCCGCATGGTATAACTTATCTTTTAAACGGTACAAGATAGGAAAAATCCTTAAATACAAAAAATTTAAAAAAATAAATAAAAGTATGAGATTTTCTTGTTGCTATTGCCTATGCCATGATTCTTAACATTTTATCCCGGAAACCTTTGAAAGCTGAGGTATACCTTGCACTTTTCAGCGCCTCCAACTATAAACCAAAAACTAGAGGACCTATGACTAAGCTGAAGGTATGTGAGTTATTTGTTAATTTTTTGCAAACATAGCCATATAACAAAACGAAGCCGGGAAAGCTGAGAAATAGTTTCTATTTCCCAGCTTCAACACCAAAACATATTACATAATAGGTATAAATATATTATATACTTTTATAATATATTCTTTGCTTAGCATTATTAAACCCAATTCGTATCTGTTATGTTTGTTTGGCAATTGTATATTGCTAAAACCAAATTATACCACCATACTTTAAAAAAAATTAATCTAGCAAGGAAATTTTCTAGCAGGCTACAAATCCCAAACATATTTAAGTATATCTAATTTAAGTATATATTTGATCCAAAAAAAAAAATGTTTCCCCAATGCAGGATTTGGGATAGAGCCTAATGCTCCACCAGAACATTTTTTATTCACTAACAGTGATCAAACTTTTTCTAGTACAGTGTTTCATACGATACTCGTGGCTGTGTTACACAAATGCGATACCTTGACTTATTATTTAGCATCCTTCAATAAACTTTATTGCTTCTGCTGTCATCGAGAAACTTAACTCCCTCAAAATATTAAATTATAAAAAAAACGTTTCATTGTACTAAGCTGTGAATATTTTATAGAAGCAGAAAAATCAAATGCATGTTATCGATGTACTTATTGGTTATCAATCACTGCCAACACAGAAAAGTTTGTGTGATTATCAAAATATACATATATATATATATATATATATATATATATATATATATATATATATATATATTTATATATATATATATATATATATATATATATATATATATATATATATATATATATATATATATATATTTATATAAGAAAGATATAGCTCTTCACGACAATTGAATCAAAATTTTTATTGAGAGAAAAAACTATATGATATCCAAATCTAAATAATTTTATTTGAACAATAGTAATTTTTAACTGGTGATAATAATCCATCAATAATGATTTTAAACTGAACAAATGTCAAATTTTGACTTGATAATCGAATGACTCATTTGCTTGGTTTACATGTTAACCCATGCTGTTCTAGTCTTTCTAGTATAAGATCCAGGTGGTGTAAATGTTCCTTGACTGATCGACTGTATGTTAGTATGTCATCCAGGTAAACTTGGCAGAAATCTTCGATGTATCCAGACAAAACTTCGTTCATTAAGCTCTGGATCGTAGCTGGAGCATTCTTCGATCCAAACGGAATGACGCGAAATTGATAGAGACCTCTTGGGGTGGTAAATGCTGTATACTCTTTCGATTGTGGATCCATTTCAATTTACCAATAACCAATCGGAAGATCCAATGTAGAAAATATTTTGGCACCATTAAGTTTTCTCAACATCTCCCGTTCAATTTTTCATAATCGACGCACAATCGAAAGGTTCCACCTTCTTCTTTGGTAATACGACAGGTACGTGCCAGGGCGATGTTAATGGTTTTATAATGCCATCGCCTTCCATTTCTTCAATCATTTCTTCCAGGACCCGTTGCTTTTCATTGTTATACGAGTATGGTCGTAATTTTATGGGGGAATTCTTCGTTATTTCAAATTTGTCCGTAATATTTTTTGTCCTTCCAACTGTGACGAAAACGTTGGGATGTCGCCGAATGACATCTATGAAGTGCTCTTGGGTCTCAAGGATTTTTATTTGTAATTCTCCAATGCTCCGTAAAATACTGCCATTTCACTATGCACTCCATCAGGTTTTCTCGATGCAATGAGGACTCTATTTTCACACCCCAAGGAAATTTACCACTCCGGTTATCAATACTCACATAATTTTTTTATAAAAATTCGTGGCCAAGTATCAAATTGTTCCGTTGGCCAGGTACAACCATTACTTCCATATTGAACCTCATTCTTGATATCATCACAGCCATGTACATTTTCCCAAGAATCTAGAAAGTATTATTGCATGTGGCTTCAGTCACTATTCTATCTCTGACAGGATTCCATTTATCAACACTTCTGGCCAATTCTTCACTTATGAAATTGTGTGATGTTTCACTATCGATTAATGTCAATATTGCTTTACCACATACATCAACTTCCACAATTGGCCATTTCTGGTGTGAGTTCTTGGTCTCACACCAGAATTTTGTGGAGGTTAAAGTCTTCTCCAGAAACAATCTCCTCCTTCATTGATCCTGGCTCTTCGTCCAGTGCTCGAACCGGGGTGCGGTACTCGACTACCGATCTCGTATTGGATATCTTTACCAACGCACGTTTGTTGTCCCGTAACAGATTTAAAATTGTTGGTACCGTGTCATCAATATTTCTGTCGGCGTGCACACTCCTAAACAGCTGCACCTTCATGTTAACGAACGTGTCTGTTTTCAGTCCTGTGGGTTGGGAAACGGTCATCAATTCTAGCTCGGCTTTTGCTCTTCTTACCACACTATGGAAGAAGCTTTCCAGCTACCGCTTCCATTCGTCCAAGGTAAAACCCAACCCACGGTTCATTGATTCCCAAATTTTGTTTGTTCCCGTTACCTTTTTGACACCATTTCGACCGAACAATCTACTGGCAGATGGGTTTGTTGTTTAAGGCCGTTGCTCTGTTCAAAAAAACTTCTGGATCTTCAGCTGGTCTACCACTAAACTTCGGCATGATTGACAGAAGCATCCCCTCTTCACATTCCTGAAGTCGATTTCTGATTGGTTCGTTCACTCTCACTGCAGACTCCTGAAGTTGGTTGGCCATCCTTTCTGCACATCCTTGAAGTTAATCGGCCATTCTTTTGTCAAGATCATTGAGGTTAGTCATCAATGCTGAAAACATCTTCTCCACTGTTGCAGGCTCTTCCGGGTCCGAAACGACACTTCGCCGTCTGATGTGGGGTTGGCTGTCAACGGTATTCCTTCGTTCCTACTTTAGTGTTCTTCCCATCTCGCCGTCAGAGCCTCTCTGATACCAGTATTGTCCAACCCATCTTAGTCTAACATCTTCCGAAGTCGTTGCATGGGAAGGCTTTGGAGTACCATTGTGGTTGCTTCTTTCTTTTATGCGTCTCTGTCCCTGCTCGGGCGCCACTGGTCGAGGTATCTTGACTCACTTTGGTCTCCAAAAGGAGCCCTGTAAAATCTACAACAAATTCCGATACTCGACACCACAAAAAAAAAACACAAAATATTTGTAAAAGTTTACTTAATATATGTCAAATGAACAACACGCACTTAAAAAAATAAAAATAAAAAAAAAACTTTATGATATCCAAACCTGAATGGGTTGAATTGAACCAAAAAAAAATTGAATTTTAATAATTTTCCTTTTATTTTCACGATTATTAATTGAGTCTTTTATCTCTGTTTAAAACAACAATGTACACTGACTTTACTTGAACAATAGTTAATAAAGATTATTAAACTAATCAAAGAAGCTTCAGTAAGCTTAGTGTATCGTCTTGACTTATTTTTATAAAAATTACTTAACAAAATTTAATCTATCAAAACAGTTTGTAAATAAATTATCTGCTTTTATTTTGATTTAAAAAAAAAATTGATTAAAGATAAAAATAAATAAATCAAAACTTGATTTTATTATTTTCTTTTTATAATATTAATATAAGAAAAAACTCCTTTTTTCAAGGAGAAACATATTTTCTCTTAAATATTTTATAACACATATTTATAATTATTTACTTTTAATAAAACTATTATAATTTATTATTGAATGTATAGTTATGCAATCGTACAACAAATTAATTTATAAAAAATTAACTAGGTAATAATATATTTGTCAAATCAACATACATGCATTTAAAAGTATCTTTGTTGATAAAATAAATATATGTATATATACATAAATATATTTTAACTGGGTCAATTGAAGGGTTATTTTTTTAAATTGTATGGTAGTAAAATTTCTTGTTTAGCAACATTAAAGAGTAAATAGACTAAATTAAAGAGTAAAATAGTTATGTCTCAGCTAACGAAGCTTATATTATGTTGGTGCTGGGAAGCAAGTGTATCTAGAGCACGGTAGTGCGTAAGGCCGAGTTTAAGGGACACATTGGACTTCTCACTACAGTGCTATTACTTATGGCTAATTTAGGCTCAATTTTTAGGTGCTTTATCTTTTGAACGAAAAGAGCTACAGGGTTGATATTTCGAATATAGATACTTTACGGAATTATAAGAACCAATGTTTTCAATCAACGTTAACGAATTAACCGTTAAAAGGTTATTTCACTTCAAAAACGCAAAATTCGCGGGAACGCCTTAAAAAACTTAAGTATTGTAGATCAAAATTATATCGTACTTCTAGATATCCTGTAAAGTTGATATTTGGCATGTAGATAGCTGTAGTACCCAAGCCGACGGGAAAATAGCGAAAACTGGAAATTTGTATCGGAAAAGCGGAAAATTTAAAATTTTTTTGTTTTAATTTACTTAAGACTATGTCATCAGCAAACTACCATGTAAAAATCGAAAAAAACACCCCCCAAAATTACGTTTTTCAGTTTTATATATGATGAAATGATGGAATTTTCACCAATCGACCCGAAATAAAGTCAAGTTAACAGAACATTTTGAAAAATCTCTTTACCTATAACGCAAACCTTCGAAAATGGGAAAAACACCCCTTAAACTGCCTTAAGGCATTTTGATCAGACTAAAAATATGACCGCTAGAGAGTGATTTATGTATTCCAAGGAAATTCGCTAAGATGACGCAGCTCCTGCGTAACGAATTTTTTTTTTGAAGTGGAGCCAGCGGGTCAAGTCATTTCTTCAAAGACTCTTACGTTGATAATCAATTGTCTGTAATAAACGATTAGTTTAGAAGTCATAATCGAAACAAATCAAGTAACATCTTATATATACTAAATTTTATATAGCTATTTTAATAAAAAATATATCACTCTTATTTCACATTAATTTGTGGCGTTTTAATAAAAGGCCTGTGATCGATGAATATTATTATCAAAAATCCAATGTATAAAATTTATGCTTTCTTTTCAGTTTTCTTTGGCAACAACACTGCTTGAATATTTGGTAATATATCACCTTGAGCAATTGTTACACCAGATAACAATTTATTTAATTCTTCATCATTACGAATTGCTAATTGAAAATAAACTTGTTTATTTTTAAACAACTTGTTTACTTAAAAAAAGTAACATTGTAACAATACAATGAAAGAATCAATGTTTTCTATTTGGAGTATTAAAACATACTGATATATCAAATAAGCTATTTTTATTTAAATACTAAATGTCAATCTAATCAAAAAGGAGGCGGTAACCATGTCAACAAATCAGATCGATATGTGCTTCATATGTTATTTTAATTACAGTTAAAATTGTTAAATTTTCCGTTAGTAAGAAAAGTAAGTTTTCGAGAAAATCTTAATAAAATAGTTGCTTCTTAATAAGTGATGATATGGGATAAAGGACCGAGCTATTTTCAAAATAAATAGATCCAGACTTCATATAATAGTTGCTCCTTAAAAAGTGATGATAAACGAGAAAGGACCGAGCTATTAACAAAGTAAATAGCTCTAGACTTCAAATAATAGCTGTTCCATAAAAAGTGATGATATCCCATAAAGTTTCGAGCTATTTACAAGCTAAACAGTAAATTATTAACAGTAAACAGTAAACGGTAAACTATTTATTAAAAAATAAATGAGGGGTAAATTATTTAAGTGTAAGAAAAAATTTGGTTGAAATTTATGTCGTAAATTTTCCCTTAGTATGTTTTTAAAATTTTATAACGCGGCAAGTTTTAAAATATTTGAAATCATCAGAAAAATTAACTTGCCGCGTTATAAAATTTTAATAAAAACATACTGTACAGAATATTGTACAGAATCTCATATATGTTAGGTATACAAGTGTTACACATACAAGTGTTACACATTTAATTGTTTTATTAATAAAAACACAAAAATTGCAGGACAATTTTTAATGCTTGTTACCTCAGAACTCCGTCATTTACGAATCGATTTTGAATTTTTTGTTTTAAAGGGTTTGATTTCCCATTGTCCCCAATATTATACTACAACCATACTATATTGATGTTTTAGCCCTTCAAAAAGCGAGCAGAGCCAGTTGACGTAATATAACGCGAAGCGGTCACCTTTGTAAATGTGAATCTAAAAAGAGTAAAGTATCACGAAGCGAAAGGAACGCATAGCATACGCGAAGCATATGCGAAGAGTAACAAAACGCTACGCGTTTTGTGCGAAGCCTTCGGCTTCGTATATTTAAGCCTTTCAAAAATGATTGATATCCGACCAAAAACATAAATGTAAGAAAGGGCCGAGTTTTCGGGAAAATCCTTAATGTAATAGTTCCTTCTTAAAAAGTGATGATATGAGAGTAAGGACCGAGCTATTTACAAAGTAAATAGCTCTAGACTTCATATAATAGTTGCTTCTTAAAAAGTGATGATATGGAAGAAAGGACCGAGCTATTTACAAAGTAAATAGCTCTAGACTTCAGATAATAGTTGCTCTTTGAAAAGTGATGATATCCCATTAAAGAGCCGAGCTATTTATAAAGTAAATAGCTCGGTAAACTATTAACTAAAAAAAATAATGAGGGGTAAATTGATTAAATGTAAGAAAAAATTTGGTTTAAATTTATTTCATAAGTTTTCCCTTAGTATGGTTTTAAAATTTTATATAACGCGGCAAGTTATTTTTTCTGATTTCAAATATTTTAAAACTTGCCGCGTTATAAAATTTTAAAACCATACTAAGGGAAAACATATGAAATAAATTTAAACCAAATTTTTTCTTACATTTAATCTATTTACCCCTCATTATTTTTTTAGTTAATAGTTTACCGAGCTATTTACTTTGTAAATAGCTTGGCTCTTTAATGGGATATCATCACTTTTCAAAGAGCAACTATTATCTGATGTCTAGAGCTATTTACTTTGTAAATAGCTCGGTCCTTACTCTCATATCATCACTTTTTAAGAAGGAACTATTACATTAAGGATTTTCCCGAAAACTCGGCCCTTTCTTACATTTATGTTTTTGGTCGGATTATATTTACACGTAGTATGTACTATTTTTTGGTGTTGGCACAAGGATATCTGTTCGCAAAAAGTTAGCAAATAATTCACATATCTTCAGATTTGTTGTAGGACCTCTTGTCTCGGCTTTCAAAGCTTTGCGGATTATTTTTTAGGCTCAACGACTAGGAAATTCACATACTTTTATTTTTTTATGAATATTTTTTTGTATTTAAATATTTTTCCCATCCTGTACCGTTTATAAGTTATACCACGTGACACGGATGCATAGAAGTAAGTTTTTTCTATGACTTTTAGTTATCGCAAAACTTTAGACTTAAGATAGCATGGTCTAAGGCGTTATGTCAACGCAGTTATGTCTACGCAGTATGGCAGTATGTCTATGCAGTATGGGTTCGAATCCCGACATCGGCCGTTTGCCAATTATTAAAAAAAAAAAAAGGGGCGGTTAATTGACTAAACTGTCAGCGTATGGACAAGAACGAAGTAACCGGCTATGCTTGAGAAGGTTTTTGTACGAACTCCAGATGAATTTCGGCATAGTCCCTAGCATAGTCGGCTGCAGCCACTTATCCTACCAATTCCTAGTCTATACACAAAAATTCCATCCACTCCACTCACATCACAATGGACATTATGCTCGAAGTGTAGCCCGTTCAGCGCAGCCTCAACAATCTATCTATCTATCTCTCTCTCTCTCTCTATATATATATATATATATATATGTCCTTATATCCACAAATCATCTAAGTTCAGGTTTAATATTCGAAATATGTATTTAGGCTTATTAATACATCATGTCATTTGTAAAATAATTTTGTCTCGCTATTCCAATTTAAAAAATGATTATTGTGATACCACAAAGTGGTAAGAATTTTTTTGTAAAATAGTGAGGGCTTGCATCCTGTTGGGTATGGCTTAACGTAAGGTAGGTTTTGGTATTGATCTTTAGCTAATTCTATTATGCACAGTGGTATACATAAATCATTGAAATCATGCACTTTGAAGATATTTAGAAAATTAGAAAATTCTTTTTTATGTTCAAAGTTTCGTTTCGTTTCAATATTAATATAAATAACAAAGTTGATCTTTACCATTAAGTTACGTACATAAAAGTTAAAAGTCTAGCAACGTCGATGTGCTTTAAATAGAGACTTGGAGAATTTGTTTATAATAGTATGGTGTAAGCGCCACAAAATCTCTATATACTAAGTAATATTCTATAAAAGAAGGAATTGTGTAGCATTCACACAAATTTTACTACAAATTAAGCCATTTAAATAGAGGTTTAACAAGAAACATTTGGTACTAAAACCCGAAAAAATTGTTTTAGCATGAAATTGTTTTTAATCAATTTATTTTTTTTATCTAATGAATCCTGTTTAAAAATCAACAATCGATTTTTGACAAAATTGTTATTTGTCATTAATAAATTTCTATTGGACATTTAGTTTTGTGACAAAATTATTTTCCAGGCAATCTAAAATATTACTAATACATGTTATTACAACAAAGCTTGTTGTAAACTTAAGCTAAACAAAAAAAGCTTTCATATTTTGTTTCACACTGTTTTATATTTACTTAAAAAGTCAATGGCATGTTTGTCTATACCGTGTGTGTTGGACAGCTTTTCCTATAGGGAATCAATGTAAAATATTATTTACTATAATAACTATACACAATGTGTAATAAAGATATAAAAATAGTGGGGGTACTCTGTGGTGTATGGGATGTGTTGTGTACATAATGCTGACTGCTGTCTAAAGTCGTCAGTACTACATAAACATCAAATTAGAGTGCGTTAAATATATTCATTATTGTCTTCTTAAGTTTAGCCATTACTTCTAACAATTGAAAATTATTTTTTGAATATCCCTAATTATTTGTATGTGGAATGTTTGAAAATAAATGATAGAATTCTATTAACGGTATAACATAAAACAACAATCCACACAAATTAAAAGAAAAATAAAACCCCAAAAAAAAAATAAAATAAAAATAGAATTCTGACAAAAAAAAAAGTTAAACCAACGGTTTGAATATTCCTCTTTTATTTGCTAAACAATATCCGAGTCGATTGTAGAAATCTAGCCGGGTATTTTCTAGCACTTTAGGAGAAATATTCGCACAATTGTCACCAATTCTTTGCCTTAATTGTTGCAAATTTTCAGGCCTATTCCGCGAATAGATCTGTGTTTTGAAAACCCCACAAAAAAAAGTCGTTAGGAGATACATCTGGCGATCTGGCTGGCCACTTTAAGGTTCAAAAACCACTCATAAGACGTTCCTGGAAATTTTGTTCCAGGAACAGCCTTACTATCTTGGCATTGCGTGCAGGGCAACCATCTTGTTGGAACCATACAGATTCCAGGTCTAAATTAGGAAGAGCATTAACAGTTATGTCTGTATTTTTTTTTTTTTTTTTTTTTTTTTTTTTATGTGTGTCACCTCAGAACTCCGTCATTTATGAACCGATTTTAAATTTTTTGGTTTTGTTTTAAAGGGTTTAGTTTCCCATTGGTCCCATTGTCACCAAATCGCATTCTGATGAGGGGATCTCCGGGAAATCGAGGAAAATCCTCATTTTATATGTGATAACCGATTTCTGCGAATTTTTTTTTTTTTTTTGGAAGGGTATACTCATTCATAATGGGAAAATAAGAAAATTTTTTTAAAAACCGACTTCAAAAAAATTTTTTACAAAAAAAAAACCGACCCCAAAAAAAAAAATTTTTACAAAAAAAAACAAAATGCTTGTAAAAAAATCTGTTATAAAAAAATGCACTAAATATTATAAAAAAAAAAAAAGGGTAAAAAAAAAGTGTTATAAAAAAATACACTAAAAATTAGTAGGTCGTTTAGTAGGTCTACCCATATTTAGACAAATAAAATCAGTTATAGAACTTCAAAGTCACTAAAAAGCGAGAAATAAACCATATTTTGACAAAATGGAAACCCGACTTCAAAAATCAAATATTCAATAACAAACAATGCACTAAAAAGTAAAAAAATAATTGCATATTCTTGTGCCAATTTTAGTTCACCTAAGCAAAAAATTTTAAATATATATGTACAATTATTGTTATTTTTGGAGGCGGTGTCCAAAAGTTATGTGAATTTCTCTATGCTGACACCGCCTCCAAAAATATGATCACCCAATATTCCAGTCCAGACATTCAGTTTTTGTGGAAAAGATGATTCATCAGTAAATAAAATATTTCTGATGAAATTATCTTCTCGATTCGCCTTTTCCATTACAGCTTCACAAAACTCCATCCTGCGATAATGGTCCTCAGTCAATATCTTTTGGGTTTTTCTATATTTATAACAATTAAAATTGTTCCGCTTCTAAATGTTTGCAACTGTAGAGTTTCTAAGGCCCAATTCTTCACCAACTTCTCTTGTCGATTTTTTATCGTCAATAAATAATAAACTACAAACTGCTATATCTCTCTCTTCACTTTTTTGTGGGGCTTCATCATCGTTATCTTTGTTATCTTTGTTATCTTTGTTTATCTTTTTTTCAAAACAGCTAATCATATGAGTAACTGTTCGAATGCTTGGCGATTGCCTATCCTCAAATGCCACAATAAATAAATTAACACATTCCTTTGCCGAATGTCCACCAAAGTACCATTTAATAATTTGCACTTTTTCTATTGTTGTGTAATAATCCATTGTTGGAATACGATTATACCATTAAATAAAAAATAACTAAATATTTCCTATGCATTCACATACGAAATGAATAATAATATTATGAATCGAGAGTGCAGCACTAAATCCTCACTCTTAAATGACATCAAACAAACATGATTCCGCAAGTAGCATGTAAGTATGTATATATTATACGGTTAGTAAATGTGTCATTTATATATTTATCATTGATTCCCTGTTAGGAAAGCTGCTGAAAACGATCTGTATGTAGTATACGCCAGATCTTCCATACTATGTCTTACGTAACCTTATAATGGAGCTTGACAAGTGTTGTGACGCTAAAGTATACACAAATAGTAATATGCGTATAATAATCTTGATATTTGACAACAGAGACAATGATATACTGTCATTGATATGAAAAAAATGGACTCTTACGTCAGAATCGTCTTTGGTGCAGTGGTAACCAAGCTTGGTTAGAAATCCCTAGAATAATAACTTAAAACGAAAACCGAAATATTATAAAGAATGTAAAGAACGCATCACGCGTTTGCAATTGTATTACTGGAATTGATCTATAAATAAAAAAGAAACTCTGGAGGAATTATCGTTATTTCCTGTTTCTTGTACTAAATATTTCAGAATAGCTCTGTTTTAATGGGTTTATGTTATACCTTATAGTAGAATGTTTAAAAACCTGTATAGAATATTGTTATACAGGTAAACCTGTACACCCGTTTAGATACATCAACGATATCGAGGAAAAAAAACAATCTAAGAAAAAACATTTTTATCTTTATATACTGTTATGTATAAATATTTAGTATATAAACCTACGATGTGAGATCGTGTGTAATGTGAGATGTAAACCTAAAAACTAAGTGCCATATATTCAACTTTTATAATTCAAGACCATTGAAAAACTATCGATCGAAATAACTGAAACATATGTCTTTTTGATCAGTTTTCAATTTACTCTATTCATAGTTGTTAGAGTCATTATGGATATACTAAAATATAGGACCCAAAAAACAAATTGGGTACGCAAAAATTACAAAAATCGGTTGTATTGCGCTAAATTATAATACAATATGCTTATATAGTAAAATGCATAAGTAAAAGAAAGAAGTAGGCTATTTGATTTTTTTTGGCATTAAAGTCAAGTATGAAATTTTTTTGTTTCCTTCTGCAAATATGTTCACCCCCCCCCCCCCACATGCAGGAACAATTAAAAATGGTATATTTGGCATCATGAGACCCTTAAGCAGGGGTGGCCAAACCAAATGATCTTGCGATAACTTAGGAAATGCATCATAACTCCGCGGGCCGCATAAATTTTTTTTTTTGAATATGTGGATGCACAAAAAATGTTTTTTTTAATACATTGGTTTTCTTTACTACTTTGGCCATTATCAAAGAAATATATTTTGTGGGTTGGCCACTCCAGCCCTAAAGCATAAATGAAAAACAATACCGAATGTTATAGTGTGTATATAGAGCTAAAAATTAATTCACATCATAAATTAAAAATAAATAATATCGAACCGTTAACACAGACACATTATTCATACTTGATCGGTGAAAGTGTTTATTTAATCATCCAAAAAATATACAAAACAAAAAACGTGTACCGTATTATCGAGAAAGCTTATATATTTATATACCTATGTATGGATGAACAGAATACAAACTAAGTAAAAATAATTGATACTTAACCATTGTTGCTCTTTGTACTAGCATAAAGAATATTAATAAAACATTTCATTGAACCACACATGTATTGATTTTTATGTCAAAAATATAAAATTCACATATTGAATTATTTGGTACACTCTTTTAAAAAGGATTCATTTGGTAGTGTTCAAATTTTATCCGGTAAAATATTAAAATTTTAACGGTCTTAAAATTATACTTTTTGAAAGAAAGTTTACTCACCTTACTCCTTGCGGCCAATGAGATCCACACACCTAACTTCCCAGTACGATGTAGCGGTTAATATTATTGATAATAGAAACAATTTATGATTATTTGTTACATTCGCGATAAAACAGTTATAATTGATCCAAAAATTGAAATCAAAATTTGTAAAATATCAAAATTTGTATGCTTTCCTTAGCATAGCAATAGAAAAGGTAGGAAAAAATCATTAAAATCAATATTATTAGTTTTGTTCGCTTCTTTACTTCTATTTATATAGACCATTTAAAAAAATGATGTTTTATTGAATAAATTTCCGATACTTAGAGGTATTGATAGCCAATAAAACCACTAAAAGAAAATAGTTCTAATTAACCCGTTTCGCAAAATTCTAAAATCAATTTTTTACCGAATTATGTAGTTTTATTAACGCAATGCGTTAAATCAATGCGTTTCTTTAACGCAATGCGTTTAAACAAATATGATGTGAGTAAATATAGTGGAATCAACCGTACGCTTACAAACGGAGATGGCTGATTAGAAGCAAGCCGGCCGACAAAATTTCTAAAATTTACGAAATTGTCTACTTTTTACTAAGAAGCTAAGATCCCGAATTGAATGAAATTTTGTGCAATGATTGGTTATAATATCATTATGATCTAATGTTTTTCTTGAACCGAACCAATTATTTTAAGGAGGGCCAAAATTTATGCATCTGCCTTTCACCTCTTTAATAAATTCCAATCATGTTCGATTTCGGATGACGTGCGGCAGACAAACGAAATTTGTTTAAGGTTTTCCATATTTCAAAAAATTTTGAACATAGAAGACCCATAACCTTTTCTGAAAGTTATAGATTAGAAGAAAAATTTAATTTCCTATCTCTTTCCTAAACTTGCTTTTGATTTATTAACGATTACCTAGAGGAAATTTCAAAAAAACTAAACCACTCGTTTACCTGTGGTATATATAAATCAATATGTCTGATTATTGATTTCGAATAAAACCCCTACATTATACGAATACGAACACACATGTAAATAATATAAATTTTTAAATTCAAAACTAGGAAATGTCATATCAATACATACACTGACATATATAACGTACGCAGATATTTTTTCAGTGTAAAAGAGCTTTATTCCCGTTCTCTTGAAATACCTAAAATCACCTCCATTGAAGGGAAACCTTTTTCGTTAAACCCTTTTCATTTTGTTAATATATTTCTGTATACACAATTTTTTCATGTGCCAAAATAATGTTGCAGTCACAAGGTAAATTCAGTCAGATAAATAAATTACTATACTGTGCTGAAACGACCCTGTTTAGTGATTTCTAAGTATTCTAAAAAAAGGTTTATTAACCTGTAATTTTATGATTTTTTTATAATCCTTTTTTAGGCATCCTTTTTTAACAAAAACAATACATGCAAACATTGGCAATCCCTGTAAAGGTACATTGCACGTTACCCGACGATATATTGAATAAATCAGCGGTTAATAGAGGTGGGTGTTTAAAAATTTATAAAATAATCCTGTCCATTCTCAAGGGACAATTGAAACTCATAAAATAATAAAAACTAAAGAAATATATGGATCTGCCCAATAACCGCTGATGGGGAAAGGATTGAAATTCAAAGTGTATATATTTACCACCATCTTCGTCAGAACTTGTGATGGCTGATTGTACTTGGAATACCATCATTCACTTTGTAAGAGTCACTAGTGAAATAATTTATCGGGTGTGTAACAATCACAATGCGAGGGGTGATTAATATTATCCAGCGAGATTATAATATAACTGAATTTACAAATGGAAAGTAAGTATACAATATACCTACATACATACAGCATGCGAAAATTCCCTATCGAATAACGAATAGTGTCATGAATTGTACATGTATGTACGACAGACTGCTAATCTCCGTTGTGTCGAGAACTAAATATACAGACATTCATAAACCCCCTATCACATATTTTAAACACATACAAAATGCCGTGTGTTTAGAAAATATCGAACCCTAGGAAAGAAACTACTGAACTTTAAGTGCAGTGGGTTGTTGTTTATGGTTTCTTAATTGTATAATTTTTAAGATCATTTAAGTTTGAATATTTTATATAATAAATGATAGACAGCACAGGCATTTTTAGTTTTCATTGATTTTGTATTCAATTTACCAAATCTTTGATTTGAATATTAATCAAAATTTTACAATGCTTCTCTTCTGAAAAGTCGTCTCACTGCAGTATGAAGTAAAAGTGCAGTTTTTTTTCAAAATCATGTACAGTTTGAAATAATCCGAATTGGAGTGGTGGAAATTGTACATAATGGTACCTTAAATAGTATTAGTTAATTGAACTGTTATGAGTAGGTAAAATATTTGAGTCATTAAAAAAAAATTATTTTGCGACTTGTTTTTAATTAAGTCAAACACATTAAAGCAGGCAACAGGTTTTCAGAAAGACGCTTATGTTGACATTTACACCTAATTGTTTTTTGTATACATGTTTGGTTTACCTGTCAATCCTAAGTAATATTGGAAAAGTTTCCATGTATGTAAAATTTTCACTTTAACACTGAATCATCTAGAAGGAATACATGTTATAGATGCCATAAACTCTTGCTGAGAATAGAAAAGGTAATCAGGTATTTTAAATTCAGAATGAGCAAACCTATTATTTCACTTTTCCGTAATCATTATTTTATGAATTAGGGCACACTTATTCATGTTTACAATTAGATATTCCTAAAATTACATAAGGGATCTTGAACACCTACACTTTTGTGAAATATTTTCCGTCAAAATGTTTTATAATATATGCTCACGTTCCACGAGGTGCCTTGAGCCTTGATATAATGCAAAAAACCGCATCCTGTAAGCATTAAAAGAAATAAAAAAGGTAATTTTGAAGAGTTTTTCCCATTTTCGGGCGGCTTGCGTTGACAAAATTAAAGTTTTCTGATTTATCTCGTAAGTTTGAAGTTTTACCGCGTCGAATGCAAAAAACTGCAACCTTCTAACTCACTACTAGACATGCTGAAGTGGGTTAGAATTTGTATACGTCAATCTGTGAGTGAGTGAGTAAGTTACGCAAAGGGATATATATATATATATTATAGAATTAAGATATCAAAACGGTAAAGTATGAACAAAATATTAAATTAATATTAAAGATTCATATTAGTATAATTGCTTGTTTTGAGAATTGACTTTTTCAACTATGGCGAATTAACTAGCTACTGCTTCGCAATTTCATATACTTGAAAAGTAATTATGCACACTCTGGCAACTGCGATAGACTCTTAAGATTGCATGAGATTATTAAAATTATTTTTTCCCAAAACTGTTCATCCATATGAAAAAGCTATCACGATTAATTATCAAATGGTTGAATCGATATAAGAGATTTTAAAAATACATCAACCTTTTGGTGACATATATTTTAACACATTTAGTAAGCAGTTCATCATAAAGAATAACATACAACCTTTTAATAAAATATATAGGTTCCATTTCATGTACAGAATATATTGTATATACATCTATCTCACAAACAATATAAAGTATCTGTACACGCATAATGTTACAAATTTGAACCTTTAATATACAGCAAGTTACAGTCATGTATGTAATACTCCCATATGGACAGTTTCTATAAGTGGGAGCTGTCCCAACATTAGGGTTCCGATTATATTGATTCTCTCCATCCTCCGAGACACATTGTCTATGCTGCGCATGCCCGTGCATGTTGTCCCTAATATTGGGACATTATTTTCTATACCTCCTGACCATATAAGGAGTATTACATATATGGTTACACTTTGGTATACAACTTACAGGTACAGAGTGAATAGGTTACCTAGCTGCAGAATAAGGTACTTAATTATACATTGAGAATTAAGAAACTGCATCGGTAAAGTTACAGGTACAGCCTAAAAGTACGCACCTTTTTTTGGAAATTTACTCTTTTTTTTACATTATTAAAGTCAATTTATCTTATATTATCTTCTATAAGTGGTTATGGGAAATCAAAGATTACTATAGGAGAAAATAAGTAATAAGCTTTATGTGAAACGTCCATGAATTCTGACTATGAGAGCCAAACATTTGGCAGAATATGATATCTAAATTCACCAACATAAAATATAACACTGTAAACAAGTGAAAATAACAACAGAGTTAACTACTTAAATACCCGGTATATACTGAATTTATGGAAAAAAAAGTTTCAAACAAAAATTGCCTTTTTTTCATAATAGCAATTTTTATTTAGTTTTTGTTCTATCACTTACGATTTCAGCAGACAGTTTTGCCCATTTGGCCCAAACATGGTCGGATTTTGCCCGTTCACTTTCCGTTCAAAATTTCAGCTCGCTATTGCTTTTCGTGTTTGAGTTATCGTTGACAGACAGACATCCGTTACAAAGTCGGAACTAAACTTATTATACCCTGGTATATATTATATACCGCGTATAAAAAAGGAAAATTCAAATTAATAATAGTATATGACTAGAGAGTGTTCTTTTTCAGAGACCTCTTGTTTTGCTCTATCGAGAACATCGTCGAAAATATGTTCAATCAGGGAGTAGTAGAACCCAGAAGGATTAAACTCTCTCCTACAACTAACCTTCAACAAGATTGATTTTCCAACAACGGTAGATGCTGGCATTTGCAAGAAGATCCCCGTACGTGCGTACATTCCATAACCTATGTGATGCAATCGGTTCAGAGATACGGACACACGCCAGGTGGATGTTAAATACCTCAAATATGTATCTGCGGGATCTGAAAAAGATATCATGGGATCAATATATCTCGGCCATCAATACCTCCACAACACCTTCGGTGGTATGGAGGAGGGTGAAATCAATTTCGGGGAAATTTTCCTTATTACCAGAGCCAGTCCTCCTCAATTTGGATGTCCGGGTCATATCGCAGCGTGCAGAAATCGCTATTTAGCGGAGCACTTTGAGCACGACTGTAGTTCCCAAAATTATGACTTGGATTTCCTGCGGGTAAAGATGCATCATGACCAAAATGATGATCTTGACTTTTTCTCGGATGAATCTCTCCAGTAAAACATCAACTTCACAAAGAATTACTGGAAGCGCTAAAGGGGTCAGTAGATCACCTGATCTCGATACAATACATTATACCATAATCTAGAATCTGCCTCAGCAATGGCGTGAATCCATTATTATCCCGCTGCTAAAAGAGGGTAAAGATTCATCGCAACCATCTTACCGTCTTATCGTCTTACCGCTACCGTCTTAATCCTTGTCCTTGATCCTTAGCTTATTGCAAGATATTGGAAAAAATGGTGAACAGACGTCTCGCCTAGAGGTTGAAAACGTATTGTCTGATAAGTAAATATCATAAAGAATGATAAAATACCATAAATATCATAAAAATCATTGAGAATGCCATTCACGACAACTTTCGGGGTTATCACTATGTGGAAGTGTTCTTCGGCCTGGAGAATGCATACGATATGACTTGGAGGTATGGCATTCTCAGGAAGCTGCATGACTGGAGGCTAAGAAGATCTTTTCCCCACTTCATTAAATGTTTTATGTGTGACCACAAATTTCGTGTCCGGGTGTGTGGCACGGACAATGTGATCGACTCCCAGGAGAATGGTGCTCCCCAGGGCTCGGCGTTTAGTGTCACCCTTTTTAATATAGCGGTCAATCACATCGCAGCTTCAGCCCCGATTCTACATTGTCTGTATGTTGATGACTTTGCAATTTTCTATGGGGCTCCTTCAATGACTGCAATTGAACGAAGACTCCAGCAGGGCATCAAAGAAGTGGTGCATTCTACTGACGGTGTTTGTTTTAGTTTTGCACTATTTAAGCTAAAGTGGTCCATCTCTGCAGAAAACGCAAGGTACATCCTAATCCAATCCTTTACGCTAAGGGATTTTGCCTTGGATGTGCCAACTCTATTATATTTTTGGAACTTGCCTTTGACAAGAAATTAACGTGTCCACACCTCCAATGTCTGGCAGTGAGTTGTCGTAAGGCAATCCATATGCTTAAAGGATTGGCTGTATACATCGTGGATTGCGGACCAGAAGATGGATTATGGCTGTGTTGTATTCTCCACCACCCGGACGTCTTTGCTCAAAATCCTAGATTTTTTTCACCACACAGGCATTCGACTTGCTACAGGAGCCTTAGGAACGAGCCCCTGTATGAGTATATGTGCAGAGTCAATATTGCCCTTACTGAAGTTGAGGCGTGACCGCCTGCTTCTGAATTACGTCGTGAGAGTATGGACCAAGCCCATTCATGTGAACTTCCCGGCTGTCTTCAGAAAGTCAATATTTCTGAGAAGACTCTATTCAAGACGTGCAACGGTGATCGCTATTCTCACTCATATATCGCATGCGTATCTTTTCTGCGGTAAGGATCAACCAAGGTGCACTGTTTGCAGTAGAATGCAAACCGTGAAGCATATTGTTGAGGGATGTGCAGTCTTTGAACTTTTACGGCAAACGCTACGGCTCCGAATGCGTGTGCGCGAGCGTTATAGTATAACGCGAGCTCCGTGGAGAGGATTATTGAATTTTTAAATGAATCTCATCTTCTACGGAGACTCTAGGGTTTACATCACTTATTTAAAAAGTCGTCTCGTTTATTCGTTTTTATGTACCAGCCTCGTACAATTTTTTTTATGTTTTGTGTTTTGATACGTATTTATTGATTTTAGCTGTGATATTGTGGGCCCTTTACACCCAAAATACCTTTTTCTTAATATTTATTTTTAAGTTTTACCATTTTATCAGTAATGGTGTCGGCTCTTTACACCACCCACACTATTAAACGTTATATCTTTTGTCTTAAACTTTTTATTGTTATGTAGTTTTTAAATATTTTTTTATTGAATGAGTCGTCATTTGACGAAAATCTATTATAATTATTACATAAAACACATATTTGAAATTCTAGTTTTGAAGTTTTTTATCTGTTGCAGTGAAGGCCTTTTACACCTGCAACGCTGTTATATTTGTTGTTGTTGTTGTTGTTTTTTGCTATGGATTTTTTACAAAGTTTGCATAGTTTTGTTGTTTTCTTCCTACGTAGTCAATTCATTTGATTAGCTGTGTTGTGATATTTGTTTTAAGTTGTTATTGTTTTTTAATTTTAGGGGTTAATGAGCGAGTTCGGGAGTAGGTTTAAATAAGAAGTCTGGCTGGCCAGAAGTCCAACACTCTGTGCGTCAATGGATTTCCCACCTCCATGTCACAAAAACAAATTAAAAATGAATAGTTTATATCACAAAAACGTGATATATACTATAAACATAATGAAAGAATTAATTGGTGAAATAATAATAAATAATATTCTATGTAATTTTGTAATATAGACCATTAAGGAATCAGTCATTTTTAAACAATTTTAATTTGATTTGTACCTTATTCATTCCGTTTTTTTGAAAAAGTTTTGAATAAAAGTTTTCAGTATATTTACAATGAACAACTTTAACCGAATCATTTTTTCGAAAACAGAATAAAAAGGACATAAAGCATTTGTATAGGTACTTACGTACCCAAAAATAAAAATTCGTTACGCAGAATCTGCTTCAACTTAGCGAATTCCTTTAGAATACATAACTCAATCTCTAGCGGACACAACTTTAGTGTAATAAAAATGAAATATCATAACTGATATGATTTTAATATTTGCAAGACCGATTTTATTACTAAATGACATAGATGTTGTAAACTATGTTTGCTACAATTTATTACCTGATTATTATTTCTCAAACTCAGTACATACAGAGATATTCAGAATTTTTCTTTCAATCTTAAATTGTAATAATTTCTGTCAATATTTGTGTGACAGAAAAAATGATAAGCAACAAAATTATAGTAAAACTAATCATCTACAAGTTTATATCTTATAAATTTTTCGATTATTCGAATATTAAGGGAGGTATCCAAATTTTGTGTTTCCCTCTTCTTTTAAACCCTCCTTTCTCTATGTTCGATTTTACCCATTAACTTGACCTTTCAAATACCAAAAGCGCCTCAAATACCAAATTTCATTCCAAGCTTAATAAAAATGTGATCGCTAGAGAGCCCACAGACAAATATACGTATACATTGATATATATATATATATATATATATATATATATATATATATATATATGTACATATACATATATACAATTTTTAACGATAGTTATTTTTAACATCTAGTAGGTAGGAGCGATGGACATTTGAAGAAATTTTTACTACATTTCATAATCGGTACAAAAACAATAGCTGCATTTCCTTTGGAGGAAATTCGCTAGAAGAAATTTGGTACAGGTAATGTTATATTCAATGGAAATTATTTAGGTTATACATCTAGGTAGGCGATTATGTTGAATAACTACCCGAAACTAGTTAAAAATCGGCTGCACAGTTTTGGTATCATATATTAAAAGAATATAGTTTTCGATGTTCAAAATCGTTGTGCATATTTTCCCAATATTGTGAAATTTCTTTATTCAAGTCATATACCAATAGATGACAACATATATAAGTTTTAGACGAAATATTCAAAATGGTAGATTTGTACTTTGCCTATTTCAGGACCCACATTTTGATGTAGCATAATTGTTGGTCTATTATGCTAGGTAAACATTTTTATCTAGCTGCAGTAAAATATCACATTAGCATCCATTCAACTAATAGTTTAGCATAACCATTTTACACTAAAATAAGAAATAAATTTTTGTACTAGTATTTGTCAAATGCTTGTTGCTAACAAAAATTTTTTTAAACTACAGTATTCCCAAAAAAAATGCAAAATTTCCCACCACCAACACAATATTGTATGATCCTAATATAAAACTTTCCAAAATGTGCTGTAAAAACTATCTTGGAGAAGCGTCTACGAAGTTGTTTACAAGCATTCAACTATATCAAGTGTCCAAATTTTCACAAATTAGTTTTGATATTGTAATCTCCGCACAAGCTGCGTTTGTTGGTCTGTGTGTTAATATGTTGGTTTGTCGAACACACAGACTAGATTGTGAATATAATATCAAGAGAAAACTAACAAATGGTTGGGTGCTTAAACTTGTTATAGTGAGTATTTGTTTAACAACAGCCAGAATTTTTAAACTTAGTAAGATATACGTAACCAACAAAAGGTTAAATAATTAATTATCATCATAATATTATATGTCCTATGTATGTGTATTTACAAATGTTGTATAGAACAATAATCATATTTTCCTCATTTTTTATCACTTCTTTTTGTTTATTATTGTTTGTTTATTGATACTCTCGGAGGTATGACACATATGGTATCTCTCTCACACTCTTTTTAAGCTTAAACACGTTTTATGTACATACGCACGCATAGACATGTTAACAGTAGTCTTCTTTATACGCTTTTATATTTGTAATAAATTTTTTTATATCATTGACTAATCCAATTCGAACATTAAATATTTAACCATACACTCACATTTATCAAAATTATAAAAGGTGAATAAAATGAAATCAATACATAATGTCGTTTATTATTGTATTTTACGTTTTTTTTATTTTGAGTCATGAATATGTATTGTCATAACTATATTAACATATATTTTAATAAATAAGTTCTGTAATTGTTATAAAAGTGTAATATAGTAATTAATTATACAGCCATCAATTAAATGTAAGGCGAAAAATAGACCATAAAACTATCTATCTATGGTCGAAGTGCACCTTTTGGGAATTTTCACGTGTCGTTCATCAAAATGTATTTTCAGGTTTGTTGGATTCTTTGTTTAAACTCTAAAATTACAATAATAGATAACACGATGGGAGAAGTATGGATATGCAAATTTTCTGACATACATAAAAACAAGCGAATGAAAGTGTAAAAATTAAAATTGACAATGATTTATTTAGGAGAAATTTATATGTTTAGCGAATTTGGTCCAAAGAAAAAGCAGCTATTGTAAAAGAAAAGAATTTGAAGTTATTGTAGCTATTGTAAATTTTTGAACCGATGATGGAATCTCGTACAAATTCTTCAAATACCTATAGATCCCACCTACTTGATGTTAAAAACCGTTGTGGTCTTTTTTCTATGCGTCTCTGTGTCCTGTCACAGTCGCCAATTGTTGCGATATCTTGGCATCCTTTAGCCTTCAAGAGGAGGGCTGTAGAACCTACAACAGATTCCGAAATTCGACACACAAAAACAACAGAACATATTAGTAAAAGTTTACTAAATCTATGTCAATTGGAAAACACGTACTTTAAAAAAAATTAAATAAAACAAAAACTATATGATATTCAAACCTGAATTGATTTTATTTGATCCAAAAAAAAAGAATTGTGATGCCTTACCCCGTGCAGCCATTGTTAATTCATAATATATATACAATTTACAACATAATACTGCCTGTAAGCAAGCTTGCTTTGAATTGTTTACTACATGTTTTTTTGACCAAATTATGCCGGTCTATGCATTTGCTTTTGAACAAAATCATACTTGTATTTTTATAAAATGAATTGTATTTTATTTCATAATTTATTTGATTTCTTGATTTAAAAAAAACTATGTTTTAAATCAAGCATGTAGTTGGTAAACATTTCAATAAATCAAACTAGATCTTATTATTTTCTTTTTTCAATTTTAATAAAAAAGAAACTTCTCTCTTGAGGAGAAAAATATTTTCATCTTAAATAGTTTCGTTTTATACATTCTTTTATATTTAGAACTTTTATTTTCTATACTTGGAAATATGTGTTGGTCCAAAAAAATTATGAGAAAACTCAATAGTTTTCTCATAATTTGTGATTATATGTTCCTCGGAAAGAATTGTTAACATTTACAATATGCAGAATTGTTAACAATTCAATCATTGATATAACTCAGTATATACTGGGTAATCAAACATGTAAATCAGTTGTTACATTACTTCACAGTCGAACATAGAATCTCCACCCTCTTTTTTTGGAGTTGGTTAAAATAAATTATAAAATTATTTTATTAAAATTTTGTTTTCATTTTGAAATGTCAATTTTGATTGTCGTTTCCACAGTAACTATAAACTATAATCGTTATATGTCGTTCTATTTTGGCTCTTATTAAATTTAATTTTTGCAAATACTAAACTCATATCAGATATTATACTTTGAGCACACTGAAATTATGACCGCTAGAGAGTGATTTATGTATTCTAAGGAAATTCGCTAAGTTAACGCAGCTCCTGCGTAACGAATTTTTTGTAAATTAAAGATCCATAAAAAATCTAGAAGATAAAAGAAAAAAAAGTTTATTCAAATAATTTCTTAACTGTTTTTTTATTTTTTATTTGTTTATAGGGCGTTATAAACAAATTGAGAAATAAAAGGTAAAATTCAGTTAAAAAAATAATTTTCTTTTTCATTTTATAGATATTTTGAAGACCTTTCATTTAAAAAAATATTTTTTCGTCTCGGATCAAATGCATCCTTTTTTATTTATAAAAATAGGTGTCAGTAGTTTTTACATTTATGTTTTTGATCGGATATGACTACTTTTTGCAACCTACGCGTTTTGTTATGCTTCGCGTTACTTTATGCTTCGCGATACTTAACATATTTTCTTTCTAAGTAGATTCACATATACAAAAGAGACCGCTTCGCGTTATATACCGTTAACTCACTCTGCTCGCTAGTGCTTGCTACCTTCTAACATGAATAGAAGTAAGAAGTTAATTTTAAGAAGTAGGTTAGATTTTTTAAATCAAAAGTACGTTCAGATATTCAATCCCCACAATATTTATTTTTTGGAAAAAAACACAAATATTTGCAAAGTGGAAGTTCCTGCATTCCTTTGAAGTTCCTGCAAGGAATTTTTTTTTCTTATTTTTTCGATAAAACACACCGTTTCGAAGTTATTTAACTATTTATGTAAAATTCCTCGTTAATATGGCATGGTTCTGAAATTCATATGCGTTCTAAGGAGTATGTTGACTTAATACGAAAGAATTTGCAATTATTTTTTCGATATCTTTGTTGGTTTACAAGATATTTCAATTTTTTGGCCCACAAATGAGTTTTCTAGAAAACTCATTATTTGAATATTTAAAATAATGTACCCTTATTGTTACAAACTAAATGATTGATGAAAATTTTTATTCTAATTGTTGAACATAAATGACATATTCGATTTGCTAAATCTATTGCCTATGTATGTTTAAACTATCATGTAGAAATCACTATAATTAGACAAAAAAGGTAATTTTTGGTGTTTTCCCGTTTTTTGGGAATGGGAAAATTAAAGTTTACCGATTTTTTTTATAGGTTTCAAGATATTCCACGTCAAATACAAAGAATCGCATCCTTCTTCCATGCCCGGAAGTGGATTATTATCATCATCCAATAGGAATTGATCAAGAACCAATAAGATAGACGTATTAAGTATATGGTCTTACAATGTTAAATTTATCAAAACAAATATGCAAAAATTTTTTATTTCGGGATAGAATTTTCAAGTTTTCATAATTTTCCTGTCGGTTTGGGTACTAGATCTAATTGTATGCCAATTATCAATTTTACAGGATATCTGGAAGTAAGGTAGAATATTGACAGGTTAGTCGTTAAAAATCCGTTCCCGCTATTTTGCATTTTTCATTAAAATAACTTTTTAACGATTTATTCGTTAACGATTATTGACAAAACAGTATCTTATAATTGCGTAAAATTTCCATATTCGAAAACTCACCACTGAAGCTCCTTTCGTTCAAAGGTTATATCGAGGTCAAAAATCGTCTGAAAGAACGGCTAGTAATAGCACGGTAACGTACACAGGCAAAAACCCGTTCAACTCGGTCTATCGCACTACCGTGCTCTAGATATATCAGATACTTATATGAATTACATACGATACCATTTATTTAATTAAGCTTCACTTTTGTTATTTATTTCTTTGGTAAATAAATATTATTTAATGGAATTTTATGCTACAGGCTTTAATTGTAAGAAGATATACAAAAATCGTCACGCCATAGCAGAGTAAACTAGGCGCATTTCCTCGGAATTTAGTTTAGTATTCTCCCATTTAAATATATCTATTTATGGAAAATGTCTTTTCATTTTATTTCTTATAATTTTTAGATCCATACAATTTTCATACAGCATTTCAAAATCTGCTACTAATTTATATGTCATTCTTTCCAGAAAAGTCATTTATGTTGAATTGAGTTAAGAATCTAAGAAACTCTGCTTTGTGGAAAATGTATCTCCGGCCATGGAAACGACTGTTTCCATAACTGACATATAAATGAATAATAGTTAATCTATTATATTCTTGAAAAAAGTATTGTACCGTTTACACATTTATTAAATATTAATAAATATATAATTAATTTAATTCTCTGCGTGTGATTATTTATTAACAATAGGTTATGGACTCTTATCGCCCAGTGCGTTAGCTAAAATATTCTGAATAGTATTTTAATCTTTTTTTGTGTGAGTAAAAATACAAAGCGAGCATTAGTGCCAGGCCATACATAACTTTACACTTACAGAAATGTTGAAACTCCTACGGGTTGACTGGGTTGATACGTTTATCGGGTTCGTGTAAAATAATATAATGGCTGATATCGAAGCTTTGAAATTGCAAATAGAGCAATTAAAGCTGGAAATTCAGGCCAGAAATGTTAGAACTGTGGTATCATCATCAACGGGTGGATTACCAGAGTCTTAACATGTAACATAAATTATAACGATTGAAAGAATTACATAAAAAATTTCCTAGTAGATGCTGGTTTATGGAAATGGGTAGTAGCGGAAAAAGGTGAGATACCAGATTTTGATACCGACATGCGACCCTTAGCAAAAATTATTATGTCAATACATCCAAATGTTTGCTCCGAATTGAAAAAGTCAAAAACTTCAAAAGAAGTATGGACAATGTTGGAAAGGATGTTTGAGGACAAAAGTACGATGTGTCTCGTGAATTAGTATGCGAGCTTATTTAAAGTAAAATTCGACTTACTTAGCTCAATTGAAGCTTATATTGAACGCATTCTACAAATATCCGAGCAATTAGAAAATATTGGAGAACCGTTACGTGACATCGCAGTGGGCGGTATAATTCTTGGTGGCCTTTCGGATGAGTTCAAGCCTTTAATTTCGGGATTTCAAGAGTCAAACCAAAAAACTACTACTGATTTTGTCAAAACGTTATTATTTTCTAGATGGGGTAAAAAAATCTGAAACCAACATTAAGTTCTTCTAATAGTGATTCGGTATTTCTAACAAAAAACCATTCGAAGAAAAATAAAGGGTTTAGGTGCTATTCTTGTAACAAATATAGGGACACAAAAGTAACGTTTGCACTAAAAAATCATAAAAAAATAAGAAAAATGATCAAACGAACTGAATTGCCATGTGCAAAATCTTAGCATACTCAACAGAAAATAATTGGTACCTACATTGACTGAGGTGCTACTACGCACATTGTATCTTGTCGGTCAATTATAAACAATTTCAAACTTGAAAATGATGGGAATATAAATAAAGCCAATGGTGATTCACTGGAATCTAAAGTTAAAGGAACCGTAAAACTAAATTTAAACAATAAAAAAATTTAACTTTTAACGATGTTGCATATGTTTCTAATATCAAATTAAGTCTACTATCCGTCAGTCAGCCGATGAAAAATGTGGGAATTTCCCTGCTGTTTAATAGTAGTAGGTGCGTTTTAACAAACGAAAGAATTAAATTGTATCCAAAGCTAATAGTAGGTTCTGCTTCTAACAATAATGGAATTTATCGCTTAAACCAGGCAAATGAAATGATTTGCTTCGTTGAGTTTGAATAACCAAACGGAAATTTGGTATAAAAGACTCGGACATCTCAATTTTTAATCAATGAAATATTTAGAAAAGGGCTTAAGACTTGGTTTTAAACTAAGTAAAAAAGTTATTGAGCAGTGTGACGTTTGTGCAAAAGCTAAGCAATGTAGAAAACCTTTTCCCAAATCCAGTTTCAATCGCAGTAAAAGAATACTTAATCTCGTGCATACTGATGTATCTGGTTCAATGGAAGTACAGTCAGTTGGAGGAGCAAAGTATTTTGTTACCTCTACATATAATTTTATTAGAAAATCACATGTTTACTTTTTACGGCATAAAAATGAGGTTCTTAGCAAATTTTTAGAATATAGGTCTTTAGTTGAAAATGAAACAATAAACAATAAAATTAAAGCACTTAGATCTGATAACGGCACCAAATATTTTAACAGAGAGTTTGAAGTTTGCTTGAAAAACTTCGGGATTAGTCAACAATTCCTTATTCGCCTGAACAGAACGGAGTTACCGAAGGGCTGCACTGAACTCTAGTAGAAAAGGCACGGTGTTTGCTTATAGAGTCTAACCTAGACACAAAACTTTGGGTTGAGGCTATAGGTACGGCAAATTATCTCAAAAACAGGTCTCCAACAAAAGCCTTATTAAATATGACACCAGAAGAGGCTTGGTGTGGTAAAGAAGCCGATCTTAGTAATTTGCGTATTTTCGTATTAAAGTTTTGGTGCAAATTCCGAATTCAAAACGTAATAAATGGGATCCAAAAGCTGAGGAGTATATAGTCGGGGGATATTGCGAATATTCAAAAGGGTTCAGAGTAGTTCACTCAAAAACAAAGGTTCGGGATGTAATTTATTTTGAAAATACATACATGTCAAACAAATCTGATCCACAAGTTTTGTTTTATGATAGTTCGTTACCGAGCTCTAATAATGATGATCAACAAAATGTCCGAATTATAGAAATATTTGTTGAAGTGGGAGATAGAGTGAATGAAAATACCGTGAACGATGGTGATGATAGGCAGGAGCCAGATATAGTGAACGAGAGAATGTCTCAGGGGGAACCTGTTCGAAGAATATTACGGAAACGAAAACCTTATATACATCCTGAATTTATACATTACAAATTCTGAAAGTATTGCAGATCCAGTAACTTTTGAGAACGCAATGAATTCGCAAAATGTTATGTTTTGGAAAAAAGCAATTGATGAAGAGTATAAGTCATTAATTGAAAACAATACTTGGGTTTTAACAGACATACCACCAGACAAATAGGTTTTAAATTCAAGGTGGGATTTCAAGACCAAATCCATATCGGATGGATCAACACGATACAAGACGCGATTAGTCATCAAGGGTTGTTCCCAAAAATATGGAATTGACTATGAAAAAACTTATGCTCCAGTAGTACGATACACTTCTATCCGGTACCTTCTCTCAATGGCGATTAAATACAACCTTGAAATCGATCAAATAGATGCGGTTACTGCTTTTCTCCAAAGATTTATTCGAGGATGTGTACATGACCCCTCCAGAAGGTTTTTCAGATGGAAATAAGGTGTGCAAACTAAAAAAAAAAATTCGTTACGCAGGAGCTGCGTCAACTTAGCGAATTTCCTTAGAATACATAAATCACTCTCTAGCGGTCATAATTTTAGTGTGATCAAAATGAAATATAATATCTGATATGGCTTTAATATTTGCAAAAATTAAATTTAATAATAGCCAAAATAAATCAATGTATAACGATTATAGTTTATAGTTACTATGGAAACGACAATCAAAATATTTTACAATAAAATATATTTTATGCATTCGTGTCAAACACAAAATATTAAATATCTCTCTTAATATTAGAATAATCGAAAAATTTATAAGGAGTAAAGTTGTAGAAAATCAAGTTTGCTACAATTCATAACCTTATTATTTTTCTCAAACTCTAATGTGAACAGAGATATTTAGAATTTTAACTTTCAATCTTTAATTGTAAATATTTCTGTAAATATTAGTGTAACCGAAAAATGAAAAGAAACAAAATTACAGCAAAACTTAGTCCTTACAACTTAACTCCTTATAAATTTTTCGATTTTTCAAATATCAAGAGAGATAATCAAATTTTGTGTTTCCCCCTCCCTCTAAACCCCCCGTTCCCCTCGTCCGATTTTACGCATTAACGAACTTGACCTTTAGAATACCAAAAGCGCCTCAAATACCAAATTTAATTACAATCAGAATAAAACTGTGACCGCTAGAGAGTCCACAGACATTTAAAAAAAGTATATATGTCTAAAATTTTTATATATGTATATATATATATATATATATATATAAAATTTTATATATATATATAAAAATTTTAGCGATAGTGATTTTTAACATCTAATATGTAGGATCGATGGACATTTGAAGATATTTTTACGAAATTCCAACATTGGTGCAAAAACAATAGATGCATTTATTTTGGAGGAAATTCGCTAAAAAGGCACTTTATGGGCTAAAACAAGTCAACAGAGCTTGGAATCAAAAATTCAGTCAGTATTGATAAATTTGGGTTTGTAATGAAAATTATTGAGAATAATTTTTCTGGATCCAACACACATTTTAATTATGAAATAGAAGACTATTAAAGATGTTGCGAAAAATTTTTAAGAAAACGATATTTTTCTCCTTGGAAAAATAAGAAGTTTTCTTTTTCTCTAAGTACAAAATGAAAATAGTGTAGTTCGATTTATTTTTTTCTTAAACTAGGTTTTTTTAAGTCGAAAATTGAAAAGTAAAAAAAAATTGAAAAAAATTATCAGATATAATTTAATTTAAAAAATATCAAAAGTCATACAAATTGAATGTTTTTGATAAATAACATAAATAGATACACAAATAAATAATTTTGTAAAAACAAGATTAAGTAAACTTAATAAGCATGCTTTAATTACATTTAATTAAGCACATTTTAATTATGAAATAGAAGACTATTAAAGATGTTGCGAAAAATTTTTAAGAAAACGATATTTTTCTCCTTGGAAAAATAAGAAGTTTTCTTTTTCTCTAAGTACAAAATGAAAATAGTGTAGTTCGATTTATTTTTTTCTTAAACTAGGTTTTTTTAAGTCGAAAATTGAAAAGTAAAAAAAAATTGAAAAAAATTATCAGATATAATTTAATTTAAAAAATATCAAAAGTCATACAAATTGAATGTTTTTGATAAATAACATAAATAGATACACAAATAAATAATTTTGTAAAAACAAGATTAAGTAAACTTAATTGTAAAATTGTTAATTGTAGAATTGTAAAATTGTGTATAGATTTTGAATTCACACTGGCCGTGTTCATTAAGTCGGTAGTTAAATATCAACCAAGCGGGGTGTGATTATGGTTCAAACCTAGGAGAGGTATTATAATTTTTAATTAATTTTATAAATAATCTAAACACTCCGATTAAAATCAACTATTGTCTGATTAGTTTCAAAGTATATAATTATCTATCGCTCGATTCAGATCAAGTTAACGATTAAGTTAAAGTTGGCATTTGTACAAGTAATTTAAAGTTTGACATTGTGTTGACAAGTATAAAAAATTGTTGAAAAAGAAATTGAATTCTAATAATTTTTAAAAGCAATAAAACCAGGTTTTTTTGTTTCGTGGAAATTTTGTTTAATTTAATTTTTTTTAAAAAACGTGCGTGTCATTTCAATTATAAAATATTTAGTTAAACCTTTTACTAATATATATATATTTTTTGTTTTTGTCGAGTATCGGAATCATTTGCAGGTTCGGGCAGCGCTCCTTTGAGGTATAAAGAGAGCCAAGATACCGCGACAATGTTCAAAGACAGATCCATATGTATATTTAAAAATGGATTCTAAAAACATTTTAATGATTGCAGTCTATGTAGACAATTTTCTGATTTTCTCTAACAGCCATGAAGTCAAAGAAACCGTTAAGCATCAATTGTCTTCTGGATTCAAAATGAAAAATCTTGGTAAAGTTTCAAATGTCTTAGGGTTCCGTATAACTCAAAATAGATCAAAGGGGAAATTATGGATTGACCAAGAGGCTTATCTTAAAGATATTTTGAAACGTTCTCATATGTGAAATTGTAACTCAGTTTTTACTCCTCTTGATCCCGGTCAACGTTTATCAAATAGTATGTTTCCAAAAACTGATAAAGAACGATCAGAGATGCTAACCATCCCTTATCAGCAAGCTGTTGGGAGCTTACTTTATGCTGCTCAGGGCACAAGGCTCGATATAGCCTATGTACGAAGTGAACTTAGTAAGTAGATTTAACAATAATCCAGGTTGTGCACATTGGAATGCAGTTAAAAGGAATTTTAGGTATCTAAAAGGTACACTTTCTTCCAAACTAGAATATTGTATGTCCAAAAATGCTAGCCTGGTACGCTTTTCTGACGCAGATTGGGCTGCTGACATTGATAACAGGAGATCCGACACAGGATAACTGTTTATGGCTCAAGGCGGTGCAGTACTTGGAATTCAAGAAAGCAACAGTTGCGTTGTCAACTGCTGAAGCTGAGTATAAGGCATTAGGCTCGACAACACAGGAAACATTATGGTTGCGAAATTTTGTAAGCAAACTGGAACCAAATATTATGGAGCCTATGGTCATTTATTGTGACAGTAAAAGTGCGGTCGACTTATGTACTATTTCGAATTTTAAACCAAGAACGAAGCACATAGATATTCGACACCACATCGTTCGACAATATTTGGAAGATAATAAAACATCGATTAAGTGTTAGTACCAATGAAATGGTTGCAGATATATTAACAAATGCACTACCGTGTCAAAAAAGTGAAGGTTTTGTTCAAGGGATGTGATTAAGGTATATTCTCCAAACCAGCTGTGCTAGTGGGAGTGTTGAATTGAATTAAGAATCTAATCTGCTGGAAAATGTATCTCCGGGCATGGAAAAGACTGGTTCCATAACTAACATATAAATAAATAATGGTGAATATATTCTATTCTTGAAGAAAGTCTTGTACCGTTTACACATTTATTAAATATTTATATATATATATAATAATAATAATAATAATAATAATAATAATAATAATAATAAAAATATATCTTATATTCAATAAAGATATATCTTATATATCTTCATTCAATAATATCAAGAAAGGCATTGAATGCGTCTGATATAAAAGTAAAAATACAATAATAAAAACAATGGGAAAAGTAATACTAAATAACAATCAATAATATAAATATCAGTTAATAAAAGAATCGGTAGTACAATAATCAGTAAAATGATAACAAAACCATTATCTCCATAACAAAAAGCAGTGAAAATGATCTTAAAATCAACAATAAGAGAAATATAACAAAAATATAAGAATCTTATAATCAACAAGGTTAAAATTTATGAAATATGGAAATATTTCACTGATGTTCATTTTCATTTAAATATTCATTTACACTGTAGAACACTCTGTTTAACAAGTATGCTTTGAATTGCCTTTTCAATGAATTTAGGGGAAGATCGCGCAAGATCTTGGGAACAGAGTTCAAAACAATCAAGAGATTTATATAAACTCCCCTTGACATTATTGCATAATTTGCTTTTGGAACTTTGGAACTTGTTAGATAGTTATGGCTATTCATATGCGTTTCAAAATAGGAAAAATTCCTCTTAACAAAACAGATTATAAGATATAAAATATAAATACACGGTTGTGTTAAAATGTTGAGTTCTTGGAAAAGAGGTTTGCAGTGATATCTGTAGCGTTCTCTTTTCATAATTCTTAGGCATTCTTTTTGAATTTTCCCAAAAGACAATCCCATATCTTATATTTGACTCAATAAATGCTCTGTAGCACATGACAAGAACGTCCAAGGACACAATAGGTCTAAGTCGACGAACTAAATAGACATAATTTGAAATTTTCAGACGTATATTGTCTATATGACCCCTCCACTTTAGCTGAGGATCCACATGTAATCCCAGAAATTTGACCCCGTCGTTTGAAACTTTTATATTATATTTTTCATTGCCTAAAGTTTGAAGCAGATTATATTCCGAATAGTTTCGAAATTGGATACACTGGAATTTCTCCAAGTTTAGCATTAAACTGTTTCTTGTACACCAATCCGTCAAAGTGTTAAGCATAAAAAACAGATTTATATGGGATACTCGCAGGTAGGTCATTAATCATTATTAAAAATAAGAAAGGACCAAGAATTGAGCCTTGGGGGACTCCTCTCAGTATAGAGAGCCAATCAGAGCAGGAATCATCTACGACGACACGTTGCCTACGGTCCAAGAGAAAAGATTCAATCCACCTCAGTACAGTTCCTTTTAACCCATATTGCTCAAGCTTATGTAACAGCATTGCATGATTTATACAATCAAACGCTTTGGAAAGATCGAAAAACATTCCAAAGCACAAATTTTTGCTATTAACTTCATTTATTTCACGAAGTGTTTCGAATATAGCTAAGTTTGTTAATGTACAAAATTTGCTAGTTTGCTTGTATCACTTTCGAAATATTGGACGTGAGTGATATTGGCCGATAATTTCCAGTTTCTGTTTTATCTCCCTTTTTAAATATTGGTTTGACGATAAAATTTTTCAGTTTTTCCGGGAAGATACCATTCTGAAATGATAGATTGGTAACATGGGCCAAAGGAACCCATATATAATACCATATGGGAATAGGTACCATATATATATATATATATATATATATATATATATATATATTTATATATTAATATATTAATGTATATTGAAACGAAGTTTATTAATACTTGGGTTGTTTCAACCCACTTTTTAGTCCAAATCAAATATGGTCTTCGTTTGCTATTTAATAGATGATCCTGATCGCAACTTCCACTTAGTTTCCCAAATACACAAGGTTCCAATTCAATCATTAATTCTTATAATAATCGTACTGTATTTCCAGATTCTCCTTGGCACAGGTTGTTATATTTAATAATCATAACAATAAACCATGCTATTATTTTATTAAACAACTTAAACAACGATCCAACTCTGGACAAATATTACGTGGTACAAATAAACGTTTAATCATTTAACATATCTTCCGAATTTAAATTTGTAGTTCAACACTCTAAAACTTCTCTTGTTTTTCCTTCATGTTCGCTTTTGAACACAGGATTCAGCTGATAGTTATTTTAGAGTGATGTTTACAATTTATGCGATGAATTGGAAGTATCCTTTTGCTAGATTCTCTATTCGATGAAATCTCGCATTTTGTAAAGTTGGCAGCATTATCAACTATCGTGTTTTTTTTTCTGTTACAATACATTTGAAATTTATTTTCACAAACAAACAGAAAACAAGTTTGTATCAGATTATGGTAAATATTTGATGTTTATTTTTATACGCTTTTTATTAGTTTCACCTGTATGTATGTTTGTATGTATGTATGCAACCGACCCTTTTGGGCTCGATTTTCTCCTACTTTGCACACCTGTCCTATTTTGCACACCTGTCAATGACCGATGACAATGTAATAATTCGATTAAAATATCCGATTATCCTGATTAGATTCGCCAGGATTCATAAATTTCTTTCCGCATCCTTTGCATGAGAGTAAAAGAGATAGAGCTAGTGCGCGAACTACACATGCGTGCATTTCCAGAATAGCAAACCGAACTAAAAAGCGAAAAATAAATTATAGTTTAAAAAACTAAAAAACACGCTTTTATAGAAAATTCAACTAAAAAATGAAAAATAAATAATAGTTTAAAAAAACTAAAAAAACACGCTTTTATAACAAATCCAACTAAAAATAGAAAATTAATCCAAATTTAATAAATTTGGATTAAGAAAAGTGTAAATCAAAAACAAATGTATATTAATGGAAAAAGCGTGGGATGCATAGTGTCAATACATATATATATATATATATATATATATATATATATATATATATATATATATATATATATAAATTTTACTGATGGTGATTTTTTACTTCAGTACGGGACCAATAGCTCTATTTCCTTTCAAGAAATTCGCAAAAATCCATTAACCATGGTGATTCATTTGTAACATTCACTTTTATGAGCATTATTTAAATTCCAAATACTTCTGTAAATATTAGAATCACAGAAAATATGGACAGGAAATACTCAATTTATCGTGGATTCGTCAATAAATACAAAAAAACTAAGAATAATCTTATTTAGCCCTTAATTTTGTCTCAAATATGCAGTGTGATAAAAAATTATATAACCATTAAAATTTTACAATCCCTATCAGTGTTTGTTATACCCACCTTACGAACCGTGTAACGAATTTTGACCTTATGCTCTTTTGCGCTTTTGTCTACATTACTTTAATATGTTTACAAATTTTGAATAAAGTTTATTTTATTAATTGTATCAAAAAAAATTTTCAAACCAATGATTGTAGAAAATATACTTTCAAGATATCGAACCTAATATTTGTTCAGTTGTGACAGCATACAAACACAAAAATAAACTACTGGTTTACTGGAATAATACCCATAGCTGACAAGAGGTACAAATTAGACATTAACGTAAATAACAAGCCCCATAAAGTTAACTAGTTGCTTTGAGACTTTAATTTACATTAGTTGTTTGGGTGTAATAATTTTAATGGGATTGTTTGAACGAACGTTACACTTTTCATCAGACAGAAAAACTACGGTTTTGTAATTGACTCATGGATGTTCCAGCATGAAACCACTTTTCGACAGATCTTGCTCATTTTTTTTTACATGCTACAAATAACTTTATTTTGCTCATTTTTTTCACATGCTAACAAATTCCGAAGTGTCAGAATTTTTGACCGTTTAGAACGCGAGATAATTAATAGCAAAGTAATCATTCTCTATCATTCTCTCTCATTAGAAGCATGTAAAACTTCATGCTCACCCAACTGTTATTTGTTGCATTAGAAAAAATACTCGACAGAATTTAAAAAAAACTACGATAGAAAAGGTAAATATTTATGAAATAAATTTTTTTTTAAATCGCGTTTTACCATTTTGTTTTCGAAATATATAAGTAAAAAAAAAGTTTTTTCAAAGTTACATTAATTTGTATATATGAATAGTGAATAATATAATAGTGAATAGTATTTGTAGAATGTATATGTAATTTTTCTATCATAAAAGCAAACCGGGTTTTTTGTCCTGATTATATAACACACTGCTGAAACTACCTTAGTGTCTTATGCCATCTTATTAAATGTCAACAAGAATATTCGAATATGTTGATTGAGATTCTTTATGGCAGCCCTTGAAGTTTTCCAATGTTTCCCGTTAGTTTAAAGTTATTTCGCGTCGAATGCAAAAAAACGGAATCCTTCTTGCATGTTTAGAAGTGGGTTAGAATTTGTCTACGTGATTCAGATACAAATATAACGAGTACATATTATAGGATTTATACAAACTTTCAAATTAAAGTTCACGATTTAATTCCGATAAGGCCTGAAATACATTTTTACTTCACTAATGAAATCGAAGAAGCTATTAAATATGAAGATGAAAGTTCACGTTTTGTGTATCGTTTAAATGTCAATAAGTGAATGTCTTTCTTGTGTCATATTCAATGAAATTAAGTTCAAATAAATAAATTAATTAGTGGTAAATAGACAAGTATTGGTCAATGAAAGACATATTTAAAAGTAATCTACCAAACTATCTAAAAGCAAAAATACTAGAATCCTGCCTGATACCATGTCTTACTTACGCTTGTCCAACTTTGCCAATAACAAAAGCGTCGACTCAAAAACTTCAAGTGTGTCAAAGAGGCATTGAGAGAAGCTACGTTGGCTTAAAGTTAAAAGATCGCGTTCGGAATACCTCAATAAGAAGCATGACGAGAGCAAAATATGTTACGAAACTTATACTTCGAGCGAAATGGAGATGGGCTGGCCATTTACAAAGAGTAAAAGACGAAAGGTGGTCGAAGAAATTAACAAATTGGTACCCCCTGGAAAATAAGCGCAGACGATGTAGGCCAATCAAAAGATGGAGTGACGACTTAACAGCTCTTGTGGGAAATCATTGGCGCAGAATAGCTACAGAAAGGGAAGAATGGAAACAATTGGAGGAGGCTTTTACCGCTCGCTACAGCGGTCCTTACATTATAAATAATCAATAAAAAAAATAAATAAAACAGAAGAAAAATTATTTATTAGAGTATTTAAATATCTAAATTTTTAACTTTCAATATTCAGTTGTTTAAAAATCTTATTTATTTATTTAATTTTTTTAATTTAAAAATTGAGAATATATTGTTAGTTTTTTATTTTTTATTTTCTATTTGTTTTTTTTTATACAGTTTTATTTTATTTTTATTTTTATTTTTTATTACATAAGTTTTATATATATACAGTAACATGTAAGGAATTAATCTAATAAAGCTTATTATTATTATTATTATAAATAGACAATTGTTATTCTCACTTATTATAATATCCCTTGTTTGCTGAATAAGCTTTACAGATTTCTTGAAAGTAACTATGTGATAGAATTCGAGAAGAGAAATACTTTACTTTAAACATACTGGACAGTTGTAGAAGATACGATGTTTTTTTTCCTTCTGTATGTACCTTTATTAATGTAGTGATTCATTTAATGTCGTTAAGAGATTTAAACCTTTTATTATTGGTTAGATTTTTCCTGTTCCAATTCAAAAAAAAGAAGATTCAAGAAACAAATGTTTCTACTAAACAAAAGTTTTTCTATTATTTTTTTGTCTGCCATAAAAGTCTTTAAGAAAACTTTGTTTATATACCTATAAAAATTTTTGGTTAAGAAAAATACAGATATTTTATGTTATTTTTGTCAAATGGTTTAATTTTATGGTTTCTTAGTGATCTGTTACGGTTAATATTTTTTATAAAAAATATGCGATTGAATCAATCGAAGTTCTAGAGATATGTACAATTTGAAACGGTAGAAATATACAAAAATTACACAGAATTGTTATCCAATAATTTTCTCCCGTGTTTTATAAAGTTTTTACCGAATTGTAATGAAAAATATAAAACTTATTGTGGGCTGAGAAATATTAAATGTGTTTTTTTTTCATCTAGCGAGGCATAACCTCTAAGTGTACGAAAACGACTGTCCTATAAATTTTCAATTGTTTACACGCACCCTTACCTCCGTAAGTCCCTGAGGTTTTTTTAATCACTTTAAAGCCTTTTTTCATTTAGTTAATAAAAATGATTTGTATATGGGTATCGTAGATTTTATGGTTTTTTTGAAGATTAAAAAAAAATATTTGTATTGTTGTACGAAACTTCACATACATGATTTTAAATCATTACACTAAGTCAAAAAATAAATTCATAATGCAGGAGCTGCGCCAATTTAGCGAGTTTCCTCAGAATAAATACACCACTTCTCTTAATATATTAGAGTCAAATTAGCATTTTTCAGGTAGTTCGTTGGAAAACGAAATTTTAATCGATTCATTTTGACGTCCGGAATATCACTCTAAGTGGAACTCACGACGGAACAGGGTCAAAATTGAATTTGGTTCTAACAAAAAAGCGTTTTTTCTTAATATCTTTTTTAAAACGAAAAATTTTAAAAACGACAAAGAATATTAATAAATTATATACAAAACGAGTAATGTAACAACTAACTGAGTTAATTGTTTGAATACCCAGTATATACTGAGTTGTATATCAATGTTTGAATTGTTAATATTTCTGCCTATTCAATGTTTATAAAATATGAATTATTTGTAAATGTCTGTTTTGTGTTAATAGTTAATATTGAAACAGTAAAAATGTTCTTGCATTTAAAAAAATTTATAGTAATGTTTTTGCGATTTTTATATATTTAAATATTTATATAATTGAGTTAATCAACGCAAAGCGACTGTTAACGCAAAGCGTTGGTCAACGCGAGGCGTTAGGCGACGCGAAAAGTTAGTCAACGCAAAGCTTAAGTAAATCAACGGAAATCGTTGGTAAACGCAAAGCGTTAACCAACGCGAAACGTAAGCTAAAGCGAACCGAAAGTCAGCCAACGCGAAGCGTTGGTCAGTGAGAAGCGTTAGTCATTCAAAGAGAATCGTCAGTGATTCAATGCGAAGCTCGATTTTATGCGAATCGTTAACGCTTAAAGTAAGCGTGAAAAGTTAGTCAAATCGTAGTGTTAGTTAACACGAAGCGTTAGCAAGCATAAGTTATACAACGCGAAGAGTTAACCGACGCAAAGCGTCAGTCGAATCAGTGCACTACCTAACGCATGGAAATTAACGCGGTGCGTAAGCAAGTTAACGCAAAGCGTTAGTAACATTGGGAAACGCAAAGCGATAACCAACGCGCAACGTAAGCTAAAGCGAACCGTAAGTCTGCCAATGCGAAGCGTTGGTCAATCAGAAGCGCTAGTCTATAGGAAGTCTCAGGACAACGCGAAGCGTTAGTATATCAACGCGAAACGTAAGCTGAAGCGAACCGTAAGTCAGCGAACGCAAAGCGTTGGTTAATTTGAATCGTTAGTTATTCAAAGCGAAGTGATTCGTCGGTGATTCGCGAAGCGTGATTTCACACGAATCGTTAATTAACGAAAGTTGTATATCTCATTTTTTTCAAATTTGAGGACAAATTTTGAGAAAACTGTTGAGTTAATGAAAAAATTTGTCAAACAAAAGTTGATTATTTTAAAGAGAAGAAGATTTTTTGTAAAACAATTTTTTTTCTATCTCTTACGGTTTCAAAGATGGATATTTCCCCCCTCCTAGTGGGAGGAAACATGTTCCGATTTTGCCCATTAACGAACTTGACCTTACTTTATTGCTCTAGAATACACACACAAAATTTCAGCTCGTTATCTCTTTTCGTTCTTGACTTATCGGCTTCACAGACGGACGGACAGACAGACGGACATATGAAAATGGCCGAATTAGGCCATTTTATAAATATCTTTGTGAAGCATTTTTGTCAAGGATTAATATTTTCAAGCGTTACAAAGTCGGGACTAAACTTAATATACCTTGTATATTTACATATACAGGGTATAACAATACTATTTGATGTATGTTATGTTTCTACATGTGCCCGTCTTCCATCGACGCATTTTCAAATATAAGCACAAAATTTGAAAAAACAGTTGACTTTATGAAAATAGTTTTCAAACAAAAGTTGTTTATTTTAAAGAGAAGAACATTTTTTGTATACAAATTTTTTTTCTATCTCTTACGGTTTCAAAGACGGATTTTTCCCTCTCTCCTAGTGGGGGAAAACATATTCCGATTTTGCCCATTAACGAACTTGACCTTAGTTTTTTGTTCTAGAACACACACACAAAAATTGCAGCTGGTTATCTCTTGTCGTTCTTGAGTTATCGGGTTCACAGACGGACAGACGGATATGCCTAAATGGCCAAATTAGACAATTTTATGAATACATTTGTGAAGCATTTTTGTCAAGGATTAATATTTTCAAGCGTTACAAAGTCGGGACTAAACTTAATATACCTTGTATATTTACATATACAGGGTATAAAAAGAAAAGTTAATATTTTATTTATTTATTGAACATTGATTCTTTATTAGAAATGCTTTTGAAAACGGTCTGTATAGGTACAGAGATAGTTGGGATTTTATTTTGCAATCATAAATCGTAATTATTTCTATTAGTATTACAGTTGCAGAATAAATCATGCGCAATGGAATTTCGGTTAACACCTCAGTTTCGGTCGAATCTTTTTTTTTTAGTAATTTTTTATTTCAAGTCTACGTATTTCATTTTTTGCTAGCTGTAAGTCTTTTTCGATAAATGAATATTACGTACTTAATAACCTTTCTGAGATCGAAACCGAATCTTCGTCAGACACTATATGAATTTTCTATAGCTTTACTTTTTATCCCTTGTTTTATCGATTTGCCAATAAAGATATAAAAAATTGTGGTTCTCCCACCCTCTACCACTTATCCGATTTTGCTTATTAACAACTGTTTGTATTTAAATTCGTATGTAGTTTGTATTGTAGTGAAACTTCATATCAATTTCACAAATAATTAAGAAGAGTTATTTTCTTCGATGTTGTTCCTGGTTATACTCAATATATAACATATATGTGATATACCCAATCCATATATATAAAATTCTTTGTCCTGAATGACTGACGGACGGATCAACGCACAGCCTAAACCGCTGTCCGTAGAGACCTGAAACATGGAGGGTCTGTTCTTTGTATGACGTAGGCATCCGATAAGAAAGGATTTTCCGAAATTCTACCTCTAAGGGGGTAAAAAACGGGGGTAAAGTTTGTATGGGACAACGTGATTCCTTGGTCCAATCTACTTCAAATTTTGCATAAACATTCAGTGTATTTACTTAAATACTAAGCAATATAAGGTCTGTAAAATTACAATTTTCGTGGACGAAGCTGCGACGGGCAGTGCTAGTCACAAAGAAAATTCTATATGCTGTGTATGCTTCTTAACTAAGACGTGTACATTATTTCAAGGATTTATATATAAAAACATTTATATTTTTTCATACCTTATAATAATAATTATAATAATAATAATAATAATAATAATAATATATTTATTTATCCAAAAGAGTACATAGAATAAGTTACAATAATTGTGCATCATATAGCAAACTCTTCTATACTGTATTAACTTTGTTGTACAAGCATTTTTTTTACATTAGATCTAAATTGATTAATTGGCAATGATTTTAACTCATCTGGTATTTTATTAAAAATTTTTATACAATTGTTAATCGTATTATTTAATATATACTTTTTATTTGTTTGAATGGTAGTCATTTTATCTTTATTTCTTGTCAAATAACTGTGTTCACGCTGATATTCGTCAAAGAGTCTTGGGTTTTTCTTTACAAAAATTGCACATTCAAGAATATATATATCAATAACTGTTAAAATTTTTAATTCTCTAAACAATGGCCGGCAATGTTCTAAGTAGCCCACATTAGATATAATCCGGATACATTTCTTTTGTAATTTCAACACACTATCGATCATCGAAGAGTGTCCCCAGAATAGAATTCCGTATTTCACAATAGAATGGATGTTTGCATAATAAACTTGTTTAAGTTTTTCAAAGGAAAGTACGTTTTGCAGCTTCCTTAGAGTGTAGGTTTGTTTAGCTATTTTTTTATTCCAATTTTCAATGTGTTTTTTCCCATTTAATTTGTTATCTAATATTAATCTTAAAAATTTTGTGTCATCGGTGACAGTAATTGATTCATTAAAGCTTGGCAAAGTAATTGTATTTATTTGAGTATTCCTAAAACAAATGGCACTGGTTTTCGAAAAGTTAAGCTTTAGGCTGTTTTCAAACCACGTTTGTAAATTACTCATAGATTTTCTTATATCTTCTTCTGATATATTCAAATTTTTAGCACGATAGAATATCGAAGTATCATCTGCGTACAATATTATTTTATCACTTGTTCTAGATGGTAGATCATTAATGTAAAGTAAGAACAGGAGAGGCCCAAGAATTGAGCCTTGAGGAACTCCGCGTGTTGTAGCTTGCCATTCCCATAAACTGTCATTAATGATGCCGTCTACACTAGTTGTCATTTTGACACATTGAAATCTATCCGACATGTACGATTTTAACAAGTTCATAGCAGTTCCTCGAATACCGTATGAATGTAATTTAAATATTAACAAATCTTTGTCGATACAATCAAAAGCTTTTGACAAGTCTAGAAAAATTGCCATGGCTATTTCATTATTATTTAATGCATCTAAAACGTGAACGAGTGCCTTAAATATCGCTTGATCAATTGACCGACCTCGTAAAAACCCATGTTGCTCAGAAGCAATGACGTTTTGGTCTGAAAAGAAGTGCATAAGTCTTTTGTTTATTATGCTTTCATATATTTTTGACAATGTTGGCAGCAGCATGGTATACCGTCCCACCCACATGACGCTTTATTTTTTAATTTCATACATGTATGAAACACTTCTAATTCATCACAAGGATATAAAAATATAGTTGAATTTGTAATAGATATCTTAATATCTTCGTAATTTGGTTGATTAAGATTTAGATTTACCGACGTATTTACAAAGAAGTTATTGAAACAATTCGCTAAATCAACAACATTATTTATTATTGTACCATTAAAATTTATTTCATTAATTTCAGAACTATTAGTATTACTTCGATTAAGAAGTTTATTAATAATAGCCCATGTTGCTTTAGTTTTGTTGTCAGTGATATTTATAATGTTATTATAAAATTCCTGACGTGTTTTTTTAACAATTGTTTTCATTTTATTACATACAATTTTGTATTCATTTTTTAATATTGCAGAGTTGCAATATTTGAGTTCATTCCACAATTGTCTTTTCTCAAGTGACAGCTGTTTAATTTCATCAGTAATCCATTCTTTAGTATTTTTGTTATTATTATAATGTTTAACATTAATAATTGGAAACGCTATATCGAAAAAATATTTAAATTGTTCATGAAATAGTTCGAATGATTCATTTGCATCATAAACCTGAATGATACTATCCCATGACGTATTTTGTAGCAATCGTAAAAAGCTGTTAGTGTTTTCCTTTGAAAAAACTCTTTTTTTTACTAGTTTAAAATTTCTTTCCAAATTTTGTGTCATTTGAAATCCTAATACTTGACAAGTGTCATCTGACATAGTGTTTGAAAAAACTTTGGCCCTTTACAAACTCTATGTTTGTAAAAAAGTTATCGATGCAAGTTGCCGATGTATTTGTTATGCGTGTTGGTTCCCTAATTGCAATGTATAGATTATACGATAGAAGAATTTGCTGAAGACTGCGTACAGATCTATTACATTGTAATATATCTATATTAAAGTCTTCACAAATCACTAACTTTTTATTTTGGTTCTTTTTAGTGAATATTAGATTTAAACACTTTTCTAAGCGATTAAAAAATACATCGATATCTCCCTCACGTGATCTATAAATAAATACAATTATTAGTTCTCTCTTAAGTAGATCAACTGCCGCGCACTCAAAATCACATTCTATTGATAAATTTTTAACATCAATCAAGTCTTTAGCTTCGTTGTTTTTTTTGGTTAATATACAGCATCATCCGCGGTATTTTTTAATTCTCGTAAAATATGATGAAATTGTGTATCCTGATATATTCAATAGTCTAATTTCATATTCTTTGAGCCAATGTTCTGTAAGACATATGACTTGAACGTCTGAAAGTAATTTGTTTTCATACATTTCATTCATATAAATTTCTAAAAAATCATCTTTTCCACTTAGTCCTTGGATATTCAAATGAAGAATTTCGAAAAGACGTTCACTTTTTTTATTTTTATATATATTTTGTTTAGATCTCGATTCTGCCAAGGGATTTTCGAAAAAAATATCGCTTAATTACTGCTCCTTTTGGCCAAAAACTCGCATCATATAGCTTTTCTTGTAATTTAATGTTTGCTTTTATTTTGAAGCATGCGTTAACACCGTTAGTTTCTAATTGCGTCACTTCAAACTTATCTTCCGGAAGTTGCTTTTTTTAAAAAGTATGTACTTGGTCCGCGGTTGTACTTTTGTCCATTCGGCCCAGAAAAATCCCAATGTTCCGCTCTGCGACCGAAAGAGTATTGTCTTTATCAGAGTTTCCAATGATGACATTTCTTGTTTTTCAAATTGTTTTTTTTTTTGTAAACTAGCGTCTATTTATTTCCATTGTTAGTATGGTTGCCTTTCGGTTATGTTATACCAACGGAAGCGACTAGCGTTTACTTACTTTGACATTTAAGTAATATGTCTGAACATTGATAACATTTTTTTTGACATCAAATGCTTGATATGAAAAATCATACACATCTAGGGATGGGGATCCAACCCACGACCTCTGGCATTCTAGACCAATGCTCTACCAACTGAGCTACCTTAGATGTTTTGGTAGTACTTTGCATATGATCTTTCACTATCATTTTTGATGCCATTGTATTATTAATTTTGTTTATTTACTATTAACATATTTTTCAAATTGTTTTTTTTTGTAAACTAGCGTCTATTTATTTCCATTGTTAGTATGGTTGCCTTTCGGTTATGTTATACCAACGGAAGCGACTAGCGTTTACTTACTTTGACATTTAAGTAATATATCTGAACATTGATAACATTTTTTTTGACATCAAATGCTTGATATGAAAAATCATACACATCTAGTGATGGGGATCGAACCCACGACCTCTGTCATTCTAGACCAATGCTCTACCAACTGTTGTTTCTTGTTTTTCTTTTTCTTCTTCTGACTTCTGTAAAGCCGTCAGATTCATCCTGCTTAACTCTCTGTTTCATCAACTCAATTTCAGGAACAGGCATTACTCTTGCTATAGCTAAATCATTTATTAGCTTTTGGGCATAACTGACTTGTTTCGTTTGTCTAGGGTCACTCGATTTTTGTTTTTGTCTAGTTGACAAGCCAGCTCCACCACAGTGAACATTTGTTGAACCTTGCATATCATTATTTTGTTTCATGTCTTCGCTTATTGCTTTCAGCTTATTCATTCGGTTTTTGGGAAAATGTTTCGAATAAAAGATGTTAATATATTTATAATGATCATCATTTAGTAGAAGCATTTTTTCGAAACCCAAAAGAAAAAGGCACAAATCAATTACAGAATTTTGAATAATCAGCATAACTTTGGTTATGTTCAAAAACAGACTTTTTAAACTTCAAGTAATTACAGAAATTTGAGCTCAAAGTTTGAAAAAACCATTAAGCTAATTTGAAAGTTTCAAACAATAATTGTTTGTTTTTCTAAAAGGGGGGTTTTTTGTGTTTGAACTTTTCTTCTAGCCATTACGGTTTAAAAGAAAGAAATGACACCGCACAAAAACACATTGATTTTTTTTAAATTTTATGATGAGTCCATCAAAAAAGTTTCTTGGCACCAATCCAACAAATTATTATTTTTTATTCTGGCAAGCTATTTCTTGAATACTACCTGTTTTATACCTCAAACAAGCTGTAAATATCATCATCGTTATAAAAATCTGACTGAAAAACCAAAATGTGAAAAACCAAATGTGAAAAATTAGTTTATAATAGTTTAGATAGTCTGTAATAAAGCCCTCCAAGAGGGAGAGGAAAAGTTATTTTTATGGACATAAAAAGAGGCAGGTAAAGAGATGAGATAAAACAACAACAATAAGTATAAATGCAGCAAATAGCGGCCCTTTTCAGGGCCAAATGGTGTGCAAAATCGGATCACGCAACCTCTTCGTTGTGTATAATGAATTTTTTTCATTTTAATTTTTTGTTAATGTTTAGAAAAATGAACCATTCTCTATTCATAAGCACATCGCATACATAACCCTCTCTGAGACAAACTGGGTTCTTTTATGATTCATGGATACTGCATCACTTTTCCTAAATCATTGTTTTTCTTAATAAAAAAAGATTCAAAAATATAGAATCAAATAGGTTTTCTTTGTCAATGTACCACAAGCCAGCAAGAAAATCAAAGAATCAGCTTGAGTCAAAAAATCATTTGTTGGATGAACTTTTACGATCGCTTCAAAAATATTGTTCATATTAACTGTTGGATAAAATTCTATCTTTTGGTGCGGTGTCATATGCGTTGTCGTTATTTATTTTAGCTTTTCTATCTATCGTGTTGACGACATTCGGAAAAAGATTGATAAGAATATTTTTGATTTTAAAATGAAACACCTTTTTTTTCATAATTAATATTTTCAACCGTTCCAACCGTGCAAATATTTTAGTACTTTTAGTACTCGCGGTTTCACCCGCATTAAATTTGTGTATAGACTATAACCATCATCAAACACCGGGCTATCGAACGCAAAAAGAATTTTTAAATCGGACTGGTACTTCCTGAGAGATTAACCCCTCCTCCCATGTCTCCTCCTTAAACAATGAATTTTCAAAAATCCCTTCTTAGCTTACGTTTACTATCTATAAACTACCTACCTGTGAAATTTCAGCCTCATGAAGACAGTTTCTCCATATTATCTTTACAACCCCTTTTAGGGGTAGTTAAAAAAACAAATATGCAACCTTGTTCTAATGAAAATTATTGAGAATAATTTTTCTGGATCCAACACACATTTTAATTATGAAATAGAAAAATATTAAGTAAATTATTACGGAAAATATTTTATAAAACAATATTTTTCTCCTTGGAAAACGGAGAAGTTTTTTTTTTCTAAGTACAAAAAGAAAATAATGTAGTTCGATTTATTTTTTTTTCTTAAACTAAGTTTTTAAGTTTTTTTCTTAAACTAAGTCAAAATTGAAAAGAAACTAATAGCTGCTTTGATTTAAAGTTGTTCTTTTTTTTTAATTAAAAAAATTATCAGATCTAGAGCACATTCGGACTCCTCACTACAGTGCTATTACTACACCTTAATTTAGACTCATTTTTTAGGTGCTGTATCTATTGAAGGAAAAGAGCTACAGTGTTGATATTTCGAATATAGATACTTTGCGGAATTATAAGAAACCATTTTTTCAATCAACGTTAACGAATTAACCGTTAAAAAGTTATTTCACTTCATAAACGCAAAATTCGCGGAAACGCCTTAAAAACTTAAGTATTAGATATGATAATTATACGCTACTTCCAGATATCCGGTAAAGTTGATATTTCGCATGTAGGTAGATATGGACGGGAAAATTGCGAAAACTGGAAATTTGTATCGGAAAAGTGGAAAATTAAACATTTTTTTGTTTTAATTAAACTTAAGACTGTCTCATTAGTAAACATCCATGTAGAAAACATAAGAAAGATCTATTTCATATATACCTATTAATTTCTTTACCATATAGAAATAGTCATAGAAATTTGAATATAGCAGTTTGCGTTTGTTATTAAAATTTAACCACATATGTTTACAATTATTTGTTGGATGGGTGACCCAACACTGTGTGAATTTGTTTTTTTTATACGCTTTTTATTGTAATTTTGTAAACATTAATTTATATTCTCATTTTATTTTAACATTTTTATTATATTTTGCATTGATCAATTATTATTTATTACTAGCATTACCCGTTGCAGCTTCGCCTGCAAAAATTTTTTAAAGCCATTATAACCAAGCCCTTATGCTAGAATGATGATTTGACGTGAAATTGCTTCAAACTGACGAGAAAAATCGGTAAACATCAATTTTTTCAGTGCAACCTCCCGGAAAATTGGGAAAACATCCTCCAAAATTACGTTTTTCTGTTCTATAAATGCTATACAGTTGACGTTATATAACGCGAAGCGGTCTCCTTTGTATATGTGAATCTAAAAAGAGTAAAGTATCGCGAAGCGTAACGAAACGCAAAGCATACGTGAAGAGTAACAAAACGCGTAGCTATTTGTGCGAAGCCTTTGGCTTCGTATATTTAAGCCTAACAAAAAGGATTGATATCCGACCAAAATCATCACTTTTTAAGAAGGAACTATTACATTAAGGATTTTTCCGAAAACTCGGCCCTTTCTTACATTTATGTTTTTGGTCGGATATAATTTAAGTATTAATTTTTAAAAAATCAAAAGTCATACAAATTGAATGTTTTTGATAAATAACATAAATAGATACACAAATAAATAATTTTGTAAACAGAATAAACATGCTTATGTATTGTAAAATTGTGTATAGATTTTAAATTCACACTGGCCGTGTTCATTAAGTAGGTAGTTAAATATCAACCAAGCGGGGTGTGATTATGGTTCAAACCTAGGAGGTATTATAATTTTTAATTAATTTTATAAATAATCTAAACACTCCGATTACGTCCATGGTTGTTGATAAACTAAAATATTCTAGAAGCCTCCATGCAAAAATATATTGTCAAAAAAAATATTAATTCAGAAAAACAACCATGTTCTCGAAAGATCTTTGGCGGGTATATAAACCGGTGACCAGTGTTGATTCAAATCAGTTTAAAATCGACTGTTGTTTGATTCGGTTAAAAGTATAATTAACTATTGTTCGATTCAGATCAAGTTAAAGTTGGAATTTGTACAAGTAATTCAAAGTTTGACATTGTGTTGAAAAATTAAAATAATTGTTGAAAAAGAAATTGGATTCTCATGTTTTTTAAAGTAATAAAATCAGGTTTTTTTTGTTTCGTTTCTGTGTTTAATTTAATTTTTTTTTTCTTTTCTTTAAAAAAAAAAACGTGCGTGTCATTTCAATTATAAAATATTTAGTAAAACCTTTTACTAATATATTTTTGTTTTGTTTTTGTCGAGTATCGGAATCATTTGCAGGTTCGGGCAGCGCTCCTCTGAGGTATAAAGAGAGCCAAGATACCGCGACAAGCTTCAATGATTTGTTATAAACAATATTTTTGCAAAGTTTGAAGCACATAGGATTACATACTAAGTTTTGTACGAAATTCATCCATCCACCCCTCTTTTGATCGATTAAATACTAGGGTAGATAAGAGTGGATCAAGAAAATGATGATTACTCTATGTTGTATTACTGCACAGTCAATGAACATAATAGTGATGTTCTCAATGATGTACAGAGGCTACATAGTTCATACAATCAACTGGTTCTCAAAAATGGATTTACCTGGAAAGTTTTCCGGGAGTTTTGAAAATTGGTATTTTTATAGACTTAGACTATTTTTATAGACTAGTAATATAACACCTTTAGATAATATAATTGAAGAAAATGAAGTGGAATATGCTATTCTGGAGAATAATTTTTTTTTAGTACTCCACTGTTTAAAATTTATTATTATTTTGTGTTCATATTTTTATTATTCAAAAAATAATAATTTATATAATTGTTGGTTTATGCGAGTTGAGAATTTACATAATTTCAACAAGCATTTACTTAGATCGGATGTGACTTGCGTATATCCAAGCTTACTTCGATATTTCTGCACATATTTCAAATCAGTTACAAAAAGAAAGCAGTTACTAAAAGTACTTCTCTCAGACAGTTACTAAAAGTAATTGTCTCACATGAATTGGTCAGATGGTGTTTTGAATTTTTGTTTCTTCAATTTACAAGTTGAATATTTATTATGGATTGTGCTGAAGTATCGAATGGGCGAATTAATGGTTTCTATCTGATTGTATCTAAGTATATTTTTTTTGTATAATTTATTTAATTCACTATTCCGAAACTTGTGGTCTCTCAAACTTGTCACAATTCAATACACATTCTATACACATTTTTGCTGTACAATTTATATTTTATGTGAATATGCAATGACTTTTTCAATTTATAACTATATTGTTTGTATACGCTTGGCGTTTTCGGCCGTGTATTTTTTTTTTACAGAAGCGTAATGTCTCTTTTATATACAACTATGTATCTGAATTAAATTTGTAGTCCATATTTATATTTTTGCAAATCAGACATATTTGAACATATTTTTTTTTTACTGTAGTGTCGTTTTTTTTTTTTTATACGATATTTCTTTTACTACAGTTCAATCTAGCACATATTCATGTAATCTTTTTTTTTATAACTTGTACAACCAAAGTTAGTATTTTAAGGATAGTTATACTATCAATATATTAAATTAAAAATTATTTATTTCAAATATATTTTATTTTAACATATATTTTGTTTTGTTCTTTTTTTTTTGTACTTTTTTATTTTTTTCAGATTCGAATCACTTGTCGATAACTTAGACACTTACTGGATAGTAAAGATCTTACTACCTCAATATTATCTTTTTAATGGGCCCAGCTTTTATTGAAAGACTTTCGGTTCAACGTGTTATTTTTTTTTTTTATATTTACGTGTATCGCGTTAGCATCGATCGTTTTCTAATTTTCATAATTCCACATACAAAATACTCTGCTTTGGATTTTTTTTTCTAAAGTACCGTATATTTAGTTTTCATTATTTTTTTTTACATCATAATACCTCTTTTAATTAAAATTACTAAATTAACAAAATTCCAATATTTATGAAAATAATTGATAATTCAATTATTTTCTATAAAGTGTTTAGTTTTTTTTTAAAACTAAACACCAATTTTTTTTTAAAATTTTTTTTTTTTTTAAATACACATATGGAAGCAGAGCAAATATCCATATGTGTCTTTTATTTTCGATAGTTTTCACAACGCTCAACTTGTGATTCTGAAATTCTTTTTAAATTTTCTGATTCAAATCAAGATTCAGGCAAAAATTTTATTAAAGTTAAATAGTTGCATAGCAATGATCCAGGTTATGCAAACCTTTTAAAAAAGATAACCAATACTTTGGATCTAACTGACTTAGAATCGGTGAATGAAGAAATCAGGAACAATGCGCAACTGAACTTTATTAACGTTTTAGCTAATACAAATTTTGATTACCTTTCTGTTAAAAGCGAGCAACGTAACTCTCCCGAATGTAAAATCATTTATCAGAACCTTAAGGCTCAGATGAATGTCCCTAATTTTTGCATAAAGGATGGGTTAATATATAAGTTCGTCGATGGGTTAATATGAAGTGTGCCAGGCTATAAGGCCATATACACGTAACGATAAGGTTCAGTTGAGTAGTTCCGTGCCGGAGTATACACTACATACTTTGTACGTCGACTTTATCGGTCCTATTATTAGATCAAGTGAAGGTTTTAAATATATTTTTTCTATTGTAGATGGATTTTCAAAATTTGCTTTCGCCTTTCCATGTAAAAGGCAGACCAGTGACGTTGCTATTTCACTGATACAGAAGACTTTCCTGCAAAACGGATATCCGACGGTTGTTGTAGCCGACAACGGACCAGCTTTTGCGTCGATCAAGTGGAAAACCTTCTTATTTAATAATGGTATTAGAGCTGCCTACTGTTCGAGCTATACACCATCTTCGAACAAGAGCGAGTGCCTCAATCGACAGATAAAATATAATTTAGGATGCATTCTCAAAGAATATTCTGTAGAACATAAAAATTGGTCAAAATTTTTGAGTTTTGTAATTTTCAATTACAACAACTCCTACAAAAGTACAATCGACTCAACACCAGCTGAAGTTTATTTTGGTAGAAAGTTAATGACGCCGTTTGTGATTATAAACGAATTAACTGAGTTAATCACGAGTTCTGCTAAACCATCACAAGCACATATACAAGATGCGTTAAAGATTGCTCACCAACAACGAGTCAACCAAACTTTAAATAAACCAACGCTGTCTAAATATAAAGTGGGTCAATTGGTCATGGTAAAAAACTTGGCCCAGAATATGAACAAGAATATCGCACCTAAATTCGCTTCAAAATTCAATGGACCGTACAAGATAATAAAGTTCACTACACCAACTTCAGTTAGGCTAAAAGCTCCAAAGTCTAATAAGAAAACCTTCGGCATGTCGATATACAACATTCGGCCATACTATCTCAGAGGATATCAAGGGAATGGTAACGTTACTGCATCCTAATTAAACATCTAAATGTATTTAAATCTTCACGTCTAATCCACTTTTGTAAGATTTTTCATTCATCTATTCGTGTCATTCTTGCTTTAATATTTTTCAATTAGCATGTCGCTAACTTTTTTGGCCCCCTGGAGTGGAGAATAATTTTTTTTTAGTACTCCACTGTTTAAAATTTATTATTATTTTGTGTTCATATTTTTATTATTCAAAAAATAATAATTTATATAATTGTTGGTTTATGCGAGTTGAGAATTTACATAATTTCAACAAGCATTTACTTAGATCGGATGTGACTTGCGTATATCCAAGCTTACTTCGATATTTCTGCACATATTTCAAATCAGTTACAAAAAGAAAGCAGTTACTAAAAGTACTTCTCTCAGTACAGTTACTAAAAGTAATTGTCTCACATGAATTGGTCAGATGGTGTTTTGAATTTTTGTTTCTTCAATTTACAAGTTGAATATTTATTATGGATTGTGCTGAAGTATCGAATGGGCGAATTAATGGTTTCTATCTGATTGTATCTAAGTATATTTTTTTTGTATAATTTATTTAATTCACTATTCCGAAACTTGTGGTCTCTCAAACTTGTCACAATTCAATACACATTCTATACACATTTTTGCTGTACAATTTATATTTTATGTGAATATGCAATGACTTTTTCAATTTATAACTATATTGTTTGTATACGCTTGGCGTTTTCGGCCGTGTATTTTTTTTTTACAGAAGCGTAATGTCTCTTTTATATACAACTATGTATCTGAATTAAATTTGTAGTCCATATTTATATTTTTGCAAATCAGACATATTTGAACATATTTTTTTTTTACTGTAGTGTCGTTTTTTTTTTTTATACGATATTTCTTTTACTACAGTTCAATCTAGCACATATTCATGTAATCTTTTTTTTTATAACTTGTACAACCAAAGTTAGTATTTTAAGGATAGTTATACTATCAATATATTAAATTAAAAATTATTTATTTCAAATATATTTTATTTTAACATATATTTTGTTTTGTTCTTTTTTTTGTACTTTTTTATTTTTTTCAGATTCGAATCACTTGTCGATAACTTAGACACTTACTGGATAGTAAAGATCTTACTACCTCAATATTATCTTTTTAATGGGCCCAGCTTTTATTGAAAGACTTTCGGTTCAACGTGTTATTTTTTTTTTTTATATTTACGTGTATCGCGTTAGCACCGATCGTTTTCTAATTTTCATAATTCCACATACAATACTCTGCTTTGGATTTTTTTTTCTAAAGTACCGTATATTTAGTTTTCATTATTTTTTTTTACATCATAATACCTCTTTTAATTAAAATTACTAAATTAACAAAATTCCAATATTTATGAAAATAATTGATAATTCAATTATTTTCTATAAAGTGTTTAGTTTTTTTTTTAAAACTAAACACCAATTTTTTTTTTAAATTTATTTTTTTTTTAAATACACAATTCATATGCTCATAAATATAAAAAAATCAGGGAATTGACAGCTACAAGCTGAATTTCTAAAAAATTCTTTCAAATGGGAAAATCTAAATATAATTCAACTTCTGACTGATTTATTCAATTCGATAATAGAAACAAAAGAAAATAAGAGTTGTTTGTAATGTGTATAAGAATAAGGAATAAGGACAAAAATGGAACCCTTCAAACTACAGAGGAATCACACTACTACCAATGTTTAGTAAAATATTTCTCAAGATATTGGCCGATAGATTGCAAAAATGGGTTGAGGAAACTGATATTATGCGCGAATGACAAGCAGGATTTAGATTGGGTTATGGTATCATAGATAATCAATAACACATTATCTAAGAAAAGTCTATTATACACCTGTTTTGTAGACCTAGAAAAAGCCTTTGATTCTATCGACAGGGAATTATTATGAAAAAAATTGAAGAGGATGAGAATCTCTGCTAATATGCTAGATGGATACAAATATGATAACAGATACTAGACCCACAAGTAGAGGATTAAGACAAGGGTGCCAATTGTCCGCGATTCTTTTTGCACTGTACATAAACGGTTTCCCAGACCACATTGAAACTATTGAAACGCACGCACCCTTTGTAAACGGAAAAGATATAAGCATACTTTTATATGCAGGCGACATGGTTTTAATAGCTCAAGCATGTTAATAGCTTTAACTATCTAGGGGTGCGTTTCAATTGGAATGGGAAGTGGGATAAGCATTTTGATGATTTAAAAATAAAAGCTGATTGTATATATATATATATATATATAGATGTATATATATATATATATATATATATATATATATACATATATATATATATTGTATCAATTGGAATGAGAAGTGGGATAAGCATTTTGATGATTTAAAAATAAAAGCTAGATAGTATATATATATATAGATGTATATATATATATATATATATATAAATATGTATATATATATACATATATATATATATATATATATATATATATATATATATATATATATATATATATATATATATATATATATATATATATATATTTATATATATATAAATTTTACAGATGATGATTTTTGACTTTTTTGCTTTTCAGTTACTTTGTTCTTTCGTCGGTTCTGTTTTTTGTTAAAAAGTTTTTTTAACATATAGATCTTTAATTTTAAAAAAATATCCCGATATGTAACATTTTAAGAGAGTTATAATATGTTTAGAGATAGCCTCTTAGATGCATTCCGAAACAATATTGCCATATACAAAATGATACACATTGGACTACGCACTGCTGGCATATACATTCAGGTGACGCCTAAATGGGTGCACGACATATTAAATATTTAATATTAACACGTAGTGATCTCTTTGAACACAACTGTCTATAAATTAATTAATTATTATTTTCAAGCTAAGACCCATGGATTTTATCCTACTTTTCATTAAGAAATAAATCATATGGCTCGGTAAATTTTTTTGAGTTTCAAGTTAGATAGGTAAGTGTTTAAGCTTTCGATTAAGTCTTATTTATAAAACCTAAAAATATTGATTTGTTTATAAGTATATTAGCAAAATGTAAAACATATGATAACTATCTTAAAATGTTACGTATCGGGATATATATTTTTTTAAATTAAAGATCTATAAGTTAAAAAAAATTTGTCAGGGACCTAGTTTTTTTTGAGAGCTAAAATTTGCCATATTTTTTTTAACATATAAAACGCATACTTTGCAATAGTTTTAAAAACATGAAGTAATTTTTTATTTTTATTTAAAACTTTTGCGTTTTTGGAACTTTGGGAATGTTATAATATTCATTGTCATTTTTAAAATTTTTAATTTTAAAAAAGATATTACGAAAAACTGCTTTTTTGTTATTAACAAATTCAATTTGAACCCTGTTCCGTCACGAGTTGGAACGTTAATACTTTGGGTGATATGCAGAACGTCAAAATTAATCGATTTAAAAAAAAGCTGTCCCCAACAACTTGCCTGAAAACCCGTTTTTGAAGTTAATTTGACTCTAGTAATAATCATGAGAAGTAAAGTTGTAAAAATATCATGCCTGATAATGTTTTGTAAAACTCTAATATACCGTGTGTAATATAATGGTTATTGTGTGAAGTCAGTCAGTACACATGTAATGAGAGTGGGTTAAATATGTTCATTAAATTCTTAACTTTAGTATATGCATCACAAAATCCCCACTATTTAATGACAAACAACCATACGCATATAGTATACCTATACACTATCCAGATGTTTGTATGTATGTGTAATGTTTAGGTGTAGTTTATAGTTTTATAGTTAATATTTTATTTATTTATTAAACATTGATTCTCTATTAGAAATGCTTTTGAAAACGGTCTGTATAGGTACAGAGATAGTTAGGATTTTAATTTGCAATCATAGATCGTAATTATTTCTGTTAGTATTACAGTTGCAGAATAAATCATGCGCAATGGAATTTCGGTTAACACCTCAGTTTCGGTCGAATCTTTTTTTTTTAGTAATTTTTTATTTCAAGTCTACGTATTTAATTTTTTGCTAGCTGTAAGTCTTTTTTGATAAATGAATATTACGTACTAAGTACGTAATTATAGATATAGATAGGTTATTAAGTAATAACCTATCTGAGATCGAAACCGAATCTTCGTCAGACACTATATGAATTTTCTATAGCTTTACTTCTTACCCCTTGTTTTTTCGATTTGCCAATAAAGAGATAAAAAATTGTGATTCTCCCACCCTCTACCCCTTATCCGATTTATCTTATTATCAACTTTCTGTATTTAAATTCGTATGTAATTTGTATTGTAGTGAAACTTTATATCAATTTCACAAATAATTAAGAAGTGTTATTTTCTTCGATGTTGTTCCTGGTTATACTCAATATAACATATTATATGTGTTATACCCAATCACAAATAAAATTCAATATGCTGTGTATGCTTCTTAACTAAGACGTGTACATTACTTCTTGACTTTCAAGGATTTACATATAAAACATTTATATTTTTTCATACCTTATTCATTCGGTTTTTGGCAAAATGTTTCGAATAAAAGATGTTAATATATTTATAATGATGATCTTTTAGTAGAAGCATTTTTTCGAAACCCAAAAGACAAAGGCCCAAATCATTTATAGAATTTTGAATAATCAGCATAACTTTGGTTATGTTCAAAAACTGACTTTTGAAACTTCAAATAAGTAATTACAGAAATTTGAGCTCAAAGTTTGAAAAAACCATTAAGCAAAGGTGAAAGTTTCAAATAATAATTGTTTGTTTTTCTAAAAGGGGGGTTTTTTGTGTTTGAACTTTTCTTCTAGCCATTACGGTTTAAAAGAAAGAAATGACACCGCACAAAAACACATTGATTTTCTTAAATTTTATGAGTCCATAAAATATGAGTCCAGAATATGAGTCCATCAAAAAAGTTTGTGGGTGCCAATCCAAAATATAACTTTTTTTACTGTGGCAAGATAATAAAATATCTTCCTAATTCTTGAATACTACCTGTTTTATACCTCAAATAAACTGTAAATATCATCATCATTATTAAAAGTCTTACTGACGAAAAACCAAATGTGAAAAATTAGTTAGTTTTAAGTAGTTTAGATAGTCTATAATAAAGCCCCCCATGAGGGAGAGGAAAAGTTATTTTTATGGGCATAAAAAGAGGCAGGTAAAGAGATGAGATAAAACCACAACAAAAAGTGAAAATGCTACAAAAAGCAGCCCTTTTCAGGGCCAAATGGTGTGCAAAATCGGATCACACAACCTCTTCGTTGTGTATATTGAATTACGCGAATGTCGAAGGTGGATTTTTCATTTTAATTTTTAGTTAATGTTCATAAAAATGAACTATTCTCTATTCATGAACATATCGCATACATAACCCTCTCTGAGACAAACTGGATTCTTTTATAATTCTTGGATACTGCATCACTTTTTCCTAAATCATTGTTTTTCTTAATAATAAAAGATCCAAAAATATAGAATCAAATAGGTTTTCTTTGTAAATATACCACAAGCCAGCAAGAAAAATATTTTTTATTTCAATTTATTGTATATCAGCTTGAGTCAAAAAATCATTTGTTGGATGAACTTTTACGATCGCTTCAAAAATATTGTTCATATTAACTATGGGATAAAATTCTATCTTTTGGTGCGGTGTCATATGCGTTGTCGTTATTTATTTTAGCTTTTCTAACTATCGTGTTGACGACATTCGGAAAAAGAGTGATACGAATATTTTTTATTTTAATATGACACCTCTTTTTCCATAATTAATATTTTCAACCGTTCCAACCATATAACGCAAAATATAACGCAAAAAGAATTTTTAAATCGGACTGGTAGTTCTTGAGAGATTCCCCTCCCCCCCCATGTCTCCTCCTTAAACAATGAATTTTCAAAAATCCTTTCTTGGCCTACGTTTGCTATCTATAAACTACCTGCCAAATTTCAACCTCATGAAGACAGTTTTTCCATATTATCTTTACAACCCCATTCCACCCCTTTTTTAGGGGTAGTTAAGAAAACAAATGTTCAAGCTTTAATGATTTGTTATAAACAATATTTCTGCAAAATTTGAAGCAAATAGGACGACATAATACGTTTTGTACGAAATTCACCCCTCCAGCCCTCTTTAGGGGTAGCCTATAACCTTCATCAATAAACGAGCTATTTAACGCAAAATTAATTTTTCAAATCGGACTGGCAGTTTCAGAGATTAGCGCGTTCAAACAAACAAAAAAACTCTTCTTTATTGTATTATAAAGCAAACACTATGAATTATTGTTTGTTATTTCCAAAAATGAATAAACCCAGCATCAAGAATTAAATAAAATTATATCATTTAAAAAATATTTATTGTATTTCATAATGTAATTGTTTGATGGTCGGCATTTTTTAATATACATATTTAAATGAAATTAATTATATATTTTAATTATATAATTAAATGTAATAATTCATTTGTCAATGACCTTAAATGTCATCATATTAATTTACAACATAATTAATAGGCATTCATACATGAACTGGCTCTATTTATTTTAGTTATTATTATATTTAGAGGATTCCAGACTGTATCATATTCTATATACAGTGTGTGTCATATATAGCGCCACCAAATGTTTTAAAGGAAAATAAAGGTCTAAATATGACGCATGAAACTTTCAGATATCTTATGAAACACATGATGAAGGTTTTGAAATTGACATAAGGTAAACCGCGTATTAATCTACTAAAGCTAATTTTTATTTGTATTCCTGTATAAATGTAAAATATTTCTGCACCATAGCCTGGACCACCTAGCATAGACACTCCCGTGAAATAAAATTGAACCGTTAAATAAATTAAGACTTGAATAAATCAGTCTCTCACAATTTTGAATACACAATTTTGACAGATACATTTAATGTAATCTTTATACGTAAAAGGGAGATATAACACTTAACATGTATTTACATTACATATTCTTACTCTATCACTGACTTGTTTACATAAATAAAAAATATAAGAATGTTTATTTTATATATATATGTATAATTATATATATATATATATATATATATATATATATATATACATAATAAATATATATATATATATATATATATATATATATATATATATTTATATATATATATTTATGATATATATGTATATATATTCCAATTATGTTTATATATTGTGTGACAGTAGTTTCACCACCTTGGAATCAACAAGGTGATGGCTGGCCGATAAATTGTGGCACCAATTCGAAAAACAAAAAAAATTATGTTGGGCACAGGTTTTTAAAGAGTACCAATCACGAATCGGATACGGCACCTCGATAACCCTTATTATGGGTGGCAGGTTGGAAAGGTTGATACTCGTCTGATCACGGATATACAAAATTACGAAAAAAAATTAATAAAATTATTTAATCACAACAACAACAAAAAAATGAAATATATAACAGTAACAAAAAAAATAAAATACTCGAATTTAACAAATAAACAAAATAAATATCGAACATGAAAAAATTATTTACATACGGTACAAACGGAACGTGTTTACGTGAATCGAGAAAAACAAAATAAATAATAATAAAACTAAACAATACGAAAAAAAAATTTACTTCGCAATGAAGATTTAAAACAAAATATTTCACATAAACACGCTCACACGCAAAAAAAAACCTGCTCGAATCAACGCTTTCGGTAACATAAAAAAATCCAAAAATCACGATTAAGATTTAAAAAAATAATAATAAAAATAAAAATAAACAATGTTCAACCGTTCAACAAAATCGTCTCTACAATTTAACAGTTTCAAAATTAAACAAAAATTATCTTCAACAGTAAAAAAAACAAATATGCTCAACAAATTTCAATACGATCTGAATCGTCCGGCTTTCGAAATCAGAATGTCATTAATTATCATCGTTCTTCATAAAGCTTGTCCCACGAAACAACCAAAAACAACACAAAAACACCATTGTTTTTCACATTTTTTAAATTCCTTAAAATTTGTTTGTGATTAAATTTTTAAATTTTAACACCAAGGTTGGATTTTGAATTATGAATTTTTAATAATATTCACTTGATTTAATATTTCCTTTAGTGTGATGTTGCTGATGCTATTTTGTGTTTCACCACCCATCATTATAATTCATCCAATATAAAATATGCTTTTTCGAGTTTGAATAATATCGAATTCACATATACTTCCAAAATCCATCAAACAACCCAATATAACGACATACTATTTCCAATGTTATGGCGTTATTTTAATTAATTTATTAAGTCACACCGTTCATCGTAAACGAAACGAGTCCCAAACAACCATACACTTAAACTTAACGATCACCACTTCAACAAATTCATAGTACGGGCCTATGATTTAGTTTTAACTTTACAAATACAGCAAACAGTTGACTAGCGGTAGTGAGTGACGACTTCCATATAATTCATTCAATCGGCTACGTACTCCATTCCAACCTCCATGTCGACGATCGATGATTGAGCGAGGTCGGTAATTACGTAATGCGTGCTAACTTAACAAAAACAAAAAATAATAATCAATACAAAATAATTAAAATTATTAATGTCGACAGTGACATCGAATTTCGAAGCCGTCTGTTTCATTTCTGGCCCCGGTGTCCTTCAGGTGGCACCAGCGACCAGTCGCGTCGAATCTACGTCAAATAGAAAAAATAAAAATAAATCAATGACGGTTGAATTCATTTCAACCGTTACAATATATATACTTGAAAACTAAAAATTTTTTTCAACTCGGAATTGTTTTCTGTTCCTCGGAATTCCTAAGTTAATTAACTCATTTTACTCCACTAATAGGATATTGTTAAATTTTTTTCAATACTCACATCTTATTAATAATCATCTCATGAAACTAGTCCTCCAGTTCCATACAGAAATAATGTTATTTTAAAAATTTATAACAAATTTACCTAAATAAGTGTTTTTTTGCAAATAATTAGTTACTAATTAATAATTGTTAAAAATATTTTGTTTTTACTTGACCTGGATCGTATACGTAACATATCATATTTTCATAGGAATTTTAGTTTTTAGCATTTGCTTTTACTATTCAAAAGTTATAGCCGTTTTTGTACAGAGCGTACCTCATCTTTGACTCACATGCGCGTACTAAGGAGACGTATATGTGACCTTAATTAACACATTCATAGCTCCCAGACATTTGATCCTAATAAAAATTTTATACATGTTTTTCACGTAAAATTTCCTTCTCTTTCAATTGGCGCAGGCAGTGTTTGCAAAAAAACTTAATTTTCTAAGTTATTCACAAAAATTCGTATTTTTGCACCTATTTTTAACCCGACTTCAAAATGGAAGATGGTTCTCAATTCTACTGTATTTTTTTTATTTTTTAATGTATGTCACCTCAGAACTCCGTCATTTATGAACCGATTTTGAATTATTTTTTTGTTTTAAAGGGTTTGGTTTCCCATTGGTCCCATTGGCACCAAATCGCATTCTGATTAGGGGATCCCCGGGAAATCGAGGAAAATCCTCATTTTATATGTCATAATCCATTTTTGCGATTTTTGTTTTTTTGAAAGGGTATACTCATTCATAATGAGAAAATAAGTAAATTTTTTTAAAAACCGACTTCAAAAAAATGTTTTACAAAAAAAAACCGACCCAAAAAAAAAAATTTTTACAAAAAGAAAAACAAAATGCATGTAAAAAAACTGAAAATCTGTTATGAAAAAATGCACTAAAAAAAAAAAAATGGATAAAAAAAAATGTGTTATAAAGAAATGCACTAAAAGTAAGTAGGTCGTTTAGTTGGTCTACCCATATTTAGATAAATAAAATAAGTTATAGAACTTCAAAGTCACTAAAAAGCGAGAAATAAAATCTATTTTCAAAAATCAAATATTCTATATCGAAAATTGCACTAAAAAGTAAAAAAATAATTGCATATTCTTGTGCCAATTTTAGTTCACCTAAGCAAAATTTTTTAAATATATATGTACAATTATTGTTATTTTTGGAGACGGTGTCCAAAAGTTATGTGAATTTCTCTATGCTGACACCGACTCCAAAAATAACAACACACATACATATTTATATAAAATTTTTTGCTTAGGTGAACTAAAATTGGCACAAGAATATGCAATTATTTTTTTACTTTTTAGTGCATTTTTTGTTATAGAATATTTGATTTTTGAAGTCGGGTTTCCATTTAGTCAAAATAGGTTTTATGTTTAATAACTTTTTTAGCACCCCTTTTCAGGCAGAGGTTTTTTTACCACATATTACTGATACACTTTAGAAGATTATATGAAAAATCTTCACTGTTGATCCGAATTCCGAAGCTGTTTCCTTATTTTAATGCACTATATACACTGTTACTTGTGCTTGATTTTTACACTCAAATGCCATAAGTTGTATACAGTATGAAGGCCAGAATATTTATTATCAAGATAACAAAAGGCGTGATTTTAAGTCCAAAGTTAAAATAGTAATCTAATGAGAATTACTATACATAATTTGTATTGCCACATTAAATTGAGGTGTGGTCATATTTCCAATAATCGACATTCAAATAGTATATCTTCTAAAAATAAAAGTTAAGTCGGCCTTGTTTGTAACCAATTGTAATTACCCGTTGTATACACTAATAAACTAATTTGTGATCAATATGGCGTTAACTGGCTGCCGTATACATCTCTTTTTAATTATATTAATGGAAAAGAGATGTACAGTGATTAATAGATACTGCGGCCAATGGAAACCATATTGATGAGAAATTAGTGTAATCGACTGTACATCTAGCAGTAGGCATTCTTCGCTTGATATCGGTTGTTGAAGCATTTCATACATGTAGGCGTTGTAGGATCCAATGTGTGAGCAGCTTTATGTGAACGTACAACGTATATATAATATAGTCGTTAAAAATAAACAATATAAAAATTAGTTAATTACAAATTATAAAGTGTTATTTTAATAAAATCCCCAATGTTATTTAAAACATTTTGTAATATGTACTCTCAACATAAATAAATACTTCACTCGTGGGTGATGTATGTTAAAAAAACACATGTGATATGTCATAGGAACGAAAAAAAATTTTTATTTTTCAAGTGTATATATATATATATATATATATATATATATATATATATATATATATATTATTGTTCGTTTATGCCCGGTTTGTAAAATGGAAAATTAGTCAGGTTATTTGGATTATAGTCTACACTTTCCTTCCTCATATATGAAAAGGCAGATGTATTTCAATTTATAGCTAGTGTGTATCGAATATTCAGAAATTATCCAACATCCAGAATACTTGTTATGGTTTTAGAATATTTTCATATTTTTTATATTAATTAAATGCGCAAGGACGAGTTTAAGGGACATTTGGCCTTCTCACTTACAGTTCTATTACTTATCGAAAAATCAGAGACGATTTGATCCCGAAATATCTTCTGAACGAAAAGAGCTCAGTGCTGATTTTTCTATTTAAGGAATTATAAGAAAATATGTTTTCGCTTTTCGTTAAGTAATAAACGGTGAAAAAGTAATTTCAATTCAAAAATGCAAAATTCGTGGAAACGCGTTAAAAACTTCAGTATAATCTATCATAATTCTACGCTTTATCCAGATATCCTGTAATGTTGATATTTGGCATACAGGTAGATTTAGTACCCAAACCGACGGGAAACTTCCGAAAACTGGAAATATGTATCGGAAAAAAGATAATTTTTACAATTTTCGTTTTAATTAAACATTAGAAAGCATATATCCATCTGATTCGTTCATATTTGTATAGAGTCCTTTCTGATTGGATGACATAAATTGATAGGTATACCATATGTAAGTAAAGCACCATGTAGAAAACATAAAAAGTTAAATAATATCATTTAATATATTTAATTTTCTTAATAAAAATCAATAAGAAACATAGTCAAATATATAATATTTCAATCCTAATAAACTGTGGAATTTTTAGCATAACAAAAAGCGTATCGTTTTGTGCGAAGCCTTCGGCTTCGTATATTTAAGCCTTCCAAAAAGATGTGATATCCGATCAAAAGCATAAATGTAAGAAAGGGCCGAGTTTTCGGGGAAATCCATAATGTAATAGTTTCTCCTTAAAAAGTGATGAAATGGGAGAAAGGGCCAAGCTATTATAAAGTAAATAGCTGTATACTTCATATAAAAGTTGGTCCTTAAAAAGTGATGATATGGAAGAAAGGACCGAGCTATTTACAAAGTAAATAGCTCTAGACTTCATAAAATAGTTGCTCCTTAAAAAGTGATGATATCTCATTAAAGAGCCGAGTTATTTACAAAGTAAATAGCTCTAGACTTCATATAATATTTGCTCCTTAAAAAGTGATGACATCCAATTAAAGAGTCGAGCTATTTACTTTGTAAATAGTAAAAAACATTCTAATTTTTCCCTAAGTATGTTTTTAAAATTTTATAACGCGACAAGTTTTAAAATATTTTAAATCACCAGAAAAAATAACTTGGCCCGTTATATAAAATTTTAAAAACATACTAAGGGAAAACTTACGAAATACATTTCAACCAAATTTTTTCTTACATTTTATCAATTTACTCCATTAATTTTTTTGGTAAATGTTTACCGAGCTATTTACAAAGTAAATAGCTCGCCTCTTTATTGGGATATCATCACTTTTTAAGGAGCAAATATTATATGGAGTCTAGAGCTATTTACTTTGTAAATAACTCGGCTCTTTAATGGGATATCATAACTTTTTAAGAAGCAGCTATTATATGAAGTCTGGAGCTATTTACTTTGTAAATAGCTAGGTTGCTTCTTCTATACCATCACTTTTTAAGGAGCAACTATTATATGAAGTCTACAGCTATTTACTTTGTAAATAGCTCGGTCCTTTATCCCATATCATCACTTTTTAAGGAGCAACTATTACATTAAGGATTTTCCCGAAAACTCGGCCTTTTCTTTCATTCATGTTTTTGATCGGATAAATACTAGGATAGAAAAGAGTGGATCGTGAACACGATGATTACTCTATGTTGTATTACTGTACAGTCAATGAACATAATAGTGATGTTCTCAATGATGTACAGAGGCTGCATAGTACAATTAACTGGTTCTCAAAAAAAGGATTTACCTGGAAAGTTTTCCCGGAGTTTTAAAAATTGGTATTTTTATAGACTTAGACTATTCTTATAGACTAGTAATATCACACCTTTAGATAATAAAATTGAACAAAATGAAGTGGAATATGCTATTCATATGCTCAAAAATAAAAATATTAGGGAATTGACGGCTTACAAGCTGAATTTCTAAAAAATTCACTCAAATGCGAAATTCTAAATATAATTCAACTTCTGACTGATTTATTCAATTCGATAATAGAAACAAACAACATCCCAGAATCCTGGTAAATAGGAGTTGTTTCTAATATGTATAAGAATAAGGAATAAGGACAAAAATCGAACCCTTCAAACTACAGAGGACATTACTACCATTACTACCAATGTTTAGTAAAATATTTCTCCGATAGATTGCAAAAGTGGATTGAGGATATCTCAACCCATCATCTAGTTTCTAAAAGATGATGGGTTCATCTTTTCATCATCTAGTTCTAAAAGAGTTAATCAATAACACATTATCTAAGAAAAGAAGAAAATTATACACCTGTTTTGTAGACCTAGAAAAAGCTTTTGATTCTATCAACAGGGAATTATTATGGAAAAAATTGAAGAGGATGAGAATCTCAGCTAATATGTACAATCTCTGTACAAGGATTAAAAATTTTGTATAAAGATCGATACAAATATGTTAACAGATACTAGACCCACAAGTAGAGGATTAAAACAAGAGTGCCAATTGTCCGCGATTCTTTTTGCACTGTACATAAACGATTTCCCAGACCACATTGAAACTATTGAAACGCACGTACCCTTTGTAAACAGAAAAGATATAAGCATACTTTTATATGCAGACGACATGGTTTTAATATCTCAAACAAGAATTGGATTACAAAGAGAACTAAACCAGCTAAACGAATATTGTAATATAAATAAATTAGTAGTTAACAAATATAAAACCAAAATTTTGGTTTTTAGAAATGGAGTTAAACTGGGTCGAAACGAAATCTTGACATATGATGGAGATGCAATTGAGCATGTTTATAGCTTTAACTATCTAGGGGTGCGTTTCAATTGGAATGGGAAGTGGGATAAGCATTTTGATGATGTAAGAATAAAAGCTCATAGTGGCACCAAAATAGTTTTGAACTTTATGTATGCCCACCAATGGATACCTGCGAATACTATTATACACATGTATAATGTAATAATTGAACCTATCCTTCTGTACGGAAGCCATATATGGGGAGTCGATAAGAGCTTTGAAGTAATATGTAAAGTAAAACATAAATTTTTTAAGTAGATACTAGGCATTAGCAATACTACGGCAAATTGTGGAACACTTTTGGAATTAGGATAAATGCCAATAGAATGCAACGTATATAAAAATGTTATAAATTATTACATCAAACTATTGGTTAGTCCACATAAAAGGCTGCAGTGGGAGTGCACTGTAGACAATAACTTGGAAAATGTAAGAAATTGGGGTTGCAAGGTCATGCAAATAATTCGAGACATTAATATAATTGAAGAAAACTGGCAATATTATTTAGATTTAAATCAAAGTTAATGTTTTGTAGCCAAAAAAGTAAAAGAATGGGGATATACAAAAATGATGAACGATATTGAGCAGAAATCGTCGTTATATTATTTTAACTGTCTAGCACACTATGCCACAGGTGCAAAATACCCGCACTCTTTCAAGCTGAAATGGAGAAGTAGCTCTCCGCATTTTGGTTAGGGACCTGGAAATATATGAATAAAAATGATGAATCTGGAACCAAAATATGTTTGATTTGTAAACAAACATCAGGTTGAAACAGAAATGCATTTGATTACAGTGCATGGGGCTAGAAGAACTTAGGAATCAATTATTAATACGTAATAGGTAATAGGAAAAATTATAGTTTTGCAAAAAAGAGGATCAGTTAGCGATGGCACAGTTTTTGAAAATGTGATGGAGAGAAGAAAGAGCAGAATATAGTCAATTTAAATCTTGAGATAAAAATTTTAAAAAAGAAGGACAAGATAAAGGGCTAAATTCAGTAATTGACGTTTTTATTTTTAGTTTTAAAATTTTGTTCATAAATGTATAGTATTATTTTTATTTTGTTTTTTGTACTATGTATATAATATATGAATGATTTATTTTCTTTTTTCAAATTTTTTTTTTAAATTACATTGAAAACCCCAGTATGGGTAAATCAATTAAGCAATTATTATTATGATAGACTTGGACGTACTCTTTTCAAAATTTTACTTCGCCACTCGCACCGCCATATTGGAAAAAAGGCGCTCAAAAAGATATTTCATGCATATCTCAAGAACAAATAATGGCATCGAATGCGGTCTCATTTAATTTGACGCATAATTGCATAATAAACACTTGATGAGTCGCGATACTGTGTATTGGCTGCAAAAAGTCATTGACAAAACTAATCGCTCAACCCAATGATCATTACGAGCTCTAACAATGTCGAGAATGCTGTTTTTCATCGATAATTTAAACACACGCTATACACAATATAACGACCGCACAAGGGCGCCTGTTTGGGTTTCGCTATAAACAGCGCACACAACAAATAAGTGAGAATGTGTTGTAGTGGATCACAGATATGCATGTGAAGGAGCGACATCGTTTCCTCCACGTTAATTAATTTCTCATTATTTACCATTTATCATCAGTAGGTACGATAGATTTATACTGATGACTTAGGCATAATATTAGATCTCTGTCGACAGATGTTATGTAGAAAGAGCTTCAAAGCCAAGGGAGCGTGTCCCTTTGTACCTGCGATGGACAGTATAGATCAGTTTTTAAACGGTTAGTGAAATTTCGTTAATATATGAAATACGCGTGCTGGTGCAGATGTGTGTTAGTTTGCTGCACTTGTACGCTAAAGCTATTAACAATCATTTTACATTTTGGTAATAATCATTTTACAAAAAAAAAAAGATTATTACATAAATTATAGGAAATTTTCTCTAGTTTTATTACACCACTATTTTCATCGTAAAATGAATCGGAAAGGAGATATAGTAAAAGATACGAGGTAGGAAAGTGAAAATTCGAAAATAGTTCATTCAAGTGTATCAAAATACCAATTTTCAAAGCTCCCGAAAAACTTTCGAGGTAAAACTTCCAAATGATCGGGCTAACAGCATATTATATTAGATTCTTCATTGGGTATACACAATGTACGCATCTTGTAGAGAGATGTATACTGTACGTGATTGTGAACATCACCATATGACAGACCGAGAGAAAAGTAAGCTCAAAGAAAGTATAGGAAATCAATTTTTTCAATCATTTGGTGTAATTTTTTTATTATTTCGCATTTGCAAAATGTACTCTGGAATGCATAATATAAAAATGCACAATTTTTTATTAGACATTGTATCATTTGATCTTTTGCTTATTTGTTCATAATTACCACTCTCTCCCGTAATATTTAGGTTAATGACATTATATAAGGGTTTATCCCAACCTTGGAATCGTGCAGATAATCTATTAGACAAACTTAAGTGTATTTCAGCTAGCTCGAACTTGATTCTTGGATTTTAATAGTCCAAAAAAAGTGTGATATTCTCACCGCACCAGATGTCACACATTCTATAAAATCTGAAATAGTTTTATAAAAGTTTGGTTGTTTGTATTTGTTGAATTTTATGACAAGAAGTATTAAAGTAAACTTATTTGGCGCTAGTGGAATCTGAATCTACAGCATTATTGCCACTTACTAATTACCAAAAACGTGCCAAATTTTTTCAAAATCAGCCAAACAGTTTAAAAAAAAGTTTTTTTTATTAATTTTAACCTGTTTCTGGAAAACGAAGCTTGAAAACATGCAAGTTTATATGAACTTTTCTTTTTGGGAGATATATCGCCTATTCAATTTTTCGGATTAAAATTTGAGCACACTGTATAAAGGTCTGTATTTTGAATCATTATCATTTTCACATTTGTAATTTACAAAACCACAAATTTGAATTCTATAGTGATATTTGTTCTTCTCTTTAACTAATTTTCGTAAATAGTGTCTTTGGTATCACGAAACAGGTATCCGATTCTGTATTTTAAGTGAGATTGCTCACTTCTCGCATTTTCATCTCACGTGAGTTTACTCGCCTGATTCTGTAAGGTTGTAGTAAAAATACGAAATTACTGGGTGAGATGATTTGGATCATAGATAATATATAGTTGTTATCTCTATGAATATAGTAGTGTTTGACATTGGCATCCGTATAAAAATAAACAGCTTTGCTTTGATTGTTTAATTTTTCAATATTTCACTTTTTCAACATAAATGTGACTGATAAATAAAAGCAAATAATTTTAAATTTCATGCGCGCCGACCCCGACTTTGGACGAAATAAATAGATAACCAAAGAATACATATATACATTCTTTGACATTACCATGAAGAATATTTATCTATTCTTAATGGACATTACCATTCGTTGTTTTAAGCCATCGATTATACAAATTCACTTATACGTTATGAAATTCCTTGAACAAACTCACGTGAGATGGCTCACATTTTCACTATGGTGAAAGTTACGGAATCGAGAGAGTACCCACATTTAGTATTTTCACCAGGTTTCAGTTACAGAATCACTACCCAGGATCTTTTAAACAGCGATTTGTTCTGTGAGTAGTAAGTTAAAAAGTAAAATAAAATAATTTATTTGAAATGAAAGAAATTATTTAACTGAATCTAATTAGCGGAGACTTACTGACTTTTATAATAAGTCAAAACACTTATAAATCACTCCATGTACATAATAACACACACATAATTATTGATACCAATTCATGTCCTCTTCTCTTAACTATATTAATAATGTTATTTTTAACATTTGTGTGTATGAATTAAACAAAGTCGTCTCATAAGCTAATAACTGCTCAGACGCAGACGGTAATCAACAGTTAACGAGAGAGATTCCCGACATATTTATGTATTAATATGAATGTGAGTCTCATTATCATTTTTGTGTCATATTGTGTGCAAACAGCATTATTAACGACAGTGGAGTATTCAACTCTACACAACTATACTAAAAATATAAAGTTTTATTTGACGAACGAATCATAATTACATCTACCATTTTTAAAAGGAAGGGTGTGGGCTCCCTCAATGTATTATACTCAGATATACATTATACTGATTGAAATTGTCTTCGTTTGAAGTAACTAAAGATTATTCATTTATTGAACTTGGTATTTTATAATGCCACACAAATCTTAATATGTATGCATAATTATTTTATCTATTAGAAGTTTAACGGACATAATTTTATTACATGATTATTAACTTTACAAACTTGTCTGCGCATGCGCATTAAATACAAAGTGCCAAATTCAAAATGTCGCAAAGGAATATTGCAAATGGCCAAGCCCCGGACATCGCTACAGTTAATAATATTAAAATAAACAATGCTTTGTCAAAAATTATTTTTATTATTATCTAAAATTATTTTTATTAAATAAAAGAAATATTTCTAATAACGACCAATTCAATACAAAATAATATTATTTTATTGGAATATAACTTAATCAAAACAATCATAGTAAAAAAATAGTACATAATTCTTAATTTTATTCTATAAAAATGAAACAAAACCAAAGATATACAAGATATTTTTTTGGCGCTTGGCGCTATATTTGCAAATAATAGCTTGGTTTTCAAATATGGTTTAAGGAAGAATAGTAGCTGTGGTGATAAAAAATTTCAACAGGATGCACAAATAAAATATGTCAAATTTTATTTCATAGTTTTATCCAAAAAAATAATACAATAAAAGTTTAGTTAATTTTTTTAATTCGTCTTCATTAATGTTACTTTAAGTTTATATACAAAATAAGGGAAAATACAAACTAACTGAGTTAATTGTGTCGCGGTATCTTGGCTTTCTTTAGTCTTCAAAAGGAGCGCTGTAGAACCTACAACAGATACTCGACAAAAAAAACACACACAAAATTTTAGTAAAGGTTAACTAAATCTATGTCAATTAGAAAACACGCACTTAAAAAAAATAAATAAAACAAAATCTTTACACTGTTCAAACCTGAAGTGTATTTGATTTGAAAAATAATTTGAATTAACTTTTTTATTTCGACAATTATAATGGAGTCTCTATCTCGTTTTTATACAAAAATGTACAACTGATTTTACTTGAACAAATTTGACTTTTAAACTGATTTTTAATCCAACAATGTTTAATTTATAACTTTGATATTAAGCAGACAATGCCAAGTTTAAAACTGTTGATTTTAATCCAACAATAGTTTACTTTAAACTGAATTCTGAGCTTGCGCTTGCCTATTATAATGGATCGCCTGGAATGTGAACTGACATCAGACTCCTCTTGTGATGCAGTCAGCACGGCCAATGCTAATTCAAAAATTATATACAATTTACAACATATTACTGTCTGTTTATGTTTTTGAACAAATTTGTTTTTGAACAAGATTAAACTGATATTTATTAATACTGTTTTTTCGTAAATAAATTATATCTGATTTTATAATTTTTTTCATTTGATTTAAAAAAAATAACTTAGTTTTAAAGAAAAAAATCAATAAAAACTAAATATTATTTTCTTTTTGAAATTAAAAAAAAAAAAACTCGGTTACTAAGGAGAAAAATATTTTTTCTGGAATATTTTCCTTAGAACTTTTCTTTGAACAATATTTTTAATATTTGTATCTTGTGTGTTGAGGTACGAAAAATTATTTTAATAATTTTCAACACAACAAGTGCTAAAATACCCCACATATACTGAGCTTATGAAAAGATCACTAGAATTTCAGATTGTGTATAAGCGTCAATTCTTATTATATAAGTATTACATAAGTAAGTGCTACACATTTAGTAGCGGTGCAATAAGCGAAATAATTACAAAGTCATAATATACTGAAACGGTGAAAATGGACATAGCCAACTATTCATAGTTGGCTTTTTCATTTATAATACTTTTTTTCTAGGATGTTATAATCTGCAAACTGAGATCTTTTCTCTTCTGTTCGACTCCTCAACTTCGAAATTGTGGAGGTTCTGTGACCATAGGCGCTTTTGGCCACGAGATCATATACTACACTATGTCATTCATTCAGAAAGCTTGGAAGCGTGTGTTTCTTTCATTTATAAAAAGTCTTTGATTATTACGTACTTTAGTAAACGCACATTCCGGGCATGATTTTATTGAATAAATTCAATCCAATGATAATGTGTCTAATAATTCGAAAAGTATCGTCAGTTTCTTCTTAAATAATTCGATGAGAGTGCAAATTATGTGTATGTCTGTATAGCTGCCTGTACTCCGTATCCAATATAGTTGATGGAAAATAATAATATTATTTACTTCTACATGTTATTATTTCGTGTACGTATTACATAGACGTATTTTTACAGCCGTAAGTATATGTGATGAACCCCTTATATTATCATATGTTTAATAGTGTGGCATACCTACTTGCCTTGCGAAGGTACTATATGAGCAACTGACGTAAAGACATTTTATATTGAACGAACGGATATTGTTAGGGGGATTAACTACTTGAGTTTCTTGATGACAACTATATACTCGTAAATATATACAGTAGTATTCCAGACATTTGAAATCTTCACTTATATAAATAAAATGATAAAGATTGAACCCTTAAAAATATATTATAGGGTAATGGCATATCCAAAATATGAAATGGAAAAAATAATTTAGTTATTCCAAATACAGCCAGACTTATTATAATTTGAGTTATAGTTCGGGGAATGATGTATGGAAGTTCTCTTTACAGGGAGCTGGCTTTTTTGAGTGGTCAGTACATTCTAGCCATTCCAATCGTCCGATTACGATGAAACTTTAGGGAGTTTTGGTCCTGGTGCCCGGGATGGTTTCTTTAAAAAAAATCGGTTTTGTCAAGCGTTACTTAAAGCACACGGCCTTGCAATGCCAGCCGGGTACAGCTCGTATAAAATGGTTATTTATACCGAAAAACAAAACACTTATTACTAAATTATAAACTGAAACCAGACTAATTAAATTGACTATTTTTTTTATTTGGAATCTAAGAACAAAATTCTCAGTTTGGTAACAAGTCAAGTGATTATACACACCTAAGAAATATATGTGGATCTACGGATTTTTCAGAAATTTACGAATCGATAAGTTACTTTTCTTAAACTCCAGCTGTACAGGCCGCTTGTTACGGATAATTTTGCTCTTAGATTCTAAATAAAAAATTATTCAATTTGATTAGTCCAATTTCATTTTATAATTTAGTAAAGTAAGTTTAGTAAGTATTTTAATTTTTCGGAATAAGTAACTATTTACTAGCTATTTCTAGCATGTGTTGCAAGGCCTCGCACACTAACTAACGCTTCGTGAAAACCGATTTTTTTCAGAAACATTCCCGGGCACCAGCAAAACAACTGTGTAAAGTTTCATCGTAGTCGGATGAATGATATAGGAGCGCATACGTTACAAACAAAAATTTTTTTTTATATAATAAGGTTAGAAAACCAACATATGCTTACCTTTTCACACTACTTTGTATTTTTATACATTTGTGCATGTGTTTAAATTAAAACTACATTAAAAGTTCACGCATTGAACTCATTATAAATCGAGTATTTAAGCAATAAATTCTGATAGTTTTTTTTTTCATTTGTTGTTAGTAAAAAGTACACTTAAATATTTATTATCAATTTTTACATGTCCATAACGATGTCTGGAGGAAAGTATTGGTTCGGGAGAAAAGGTAGGCTAGAGGTCAAAACAAGCTCCACACACACACACACATACATATATTTATATATATATATATATATATATATATATATATATATATATATATATATATATATATATATATATATATATATATACTGCATAGCACAACAAAAGCGGCGCACTTATTATTTTATCTGGAATTTTTTTACATTTCATCTTTATCTTTATAAATTTGTATGTTTTTGTTGTATGGGGGTAAACATGTAAAATTTACGCGGGAAAAAATTAATTAAAAAAAAACAAATTTTCATTAGTTGTGCGGTTTTTTGAAGGTTACTGTCTGCTCCAGAACCAATTTTCTCCCTTATTGATCCTAGCTCTTCGTTCAGTGCTCTGACCGTAGTGTATAGGGCGTATGTCGTCCCGTAATTGATTTAATATTATTGGCACCACATCATGAATAATTCTGTCGGCGTGCACTCCTCTGAATAGCTGCATGTTTACGAACGCTTTTGTTTTCAATCCTGTGGTCTGCGGACATTAATCTAGTTCGGCATTAAATCCTTCCACACTATTGAAGAAGCTTTCCAGCTGCCACTTCCACTCGTCGAGTGTGTCGCCGTGGCTCATTAATGCACAATCTTTTTCTGGTTCCGTTTGCTTTTTAGTAATAATTTTGACCCAACAATCTACAGGCAGATATGTTTGCTGCAGTAGTGCCGTCGCTCTCTTCAAAAAACTACTGGGTGATCGGCCAGTCTACCACTAAACTCTGGCATGATTGATTATAGCGTCGTTGTGCAGGTCTATACGCAGGTCAAGAAGTTGTATCTGACGCTGCTCGATCAGTGTGATGTCATCCAAGACTTTTTTGTATTGCTCGATAATTGATAAAGTTTATTAAAAATTACATTGGTTCGACTGAGATACAAACCAACGTATAGATGTGATACCTCTCACTAGAATGTCCATTTAGAGCGCTTGTCTAATGTCAGTTATTGTTACCAGTTCAAAAATACAGTAGAGGCTCTGAGAGATTCATTAATTCGGCACTTCAATAGTTCGTCTCGTCCAATAATCCGGCATCCTCTGCCCATGCCTCCCTAAATATATATATATAAATAAATAAATAAATATATATATATATATATATATATATATATATATATATATATAATTATAATTATATATATATATATATATATATTTATATATATATATATATCTTTATCTATATATATATATATGCAATATATATTATATATTATCTAGAGCACGGTAGTGCGTGGCCGAGTTTTAAGGGAGACATTCGGACTTTTCACTACAGTGTTATTACTACACCTTAATTTAGGCTCATTTTTTGGGTGCTGTATCTTTTGAACGGAAAGAGCTACAGGGTTGATATTTCGAATATAGATACTTTACGGAATTATAAGAACCAATGTTTTCAATCAATGTTAACGAATTAACCGTTAAAAAGTTATTTCACTTCAAAAACGCAAAATTCATGGGAACGCCTTAAAAACTTAAGTATTAGATATCAAAATTATGAGCTACTTCCAGATATGCTGTAAAGTTGATATTGGGCATGTAGATAGCTGTAGTACCCAAACCGACGGGAAAATTGCGAAAACTGGAAATTTGTATCGGAAAAGTGGAAAATTTAACATTTTTTGGTTTTAAGACTAGTTCAACCCAAACTACCATGTAGAAAACGATATATCATATACACCTATTAGTTTTTATACCATATAGAAATAGACATTGCAATTTGAATACAGCAGTATGCGTTGATTTAAAAAGTTCAGCAACATATTTTTACAATTAGTTTTTGGATGGGTGCCCAACACTGAATTTTTTTTATATACGCATTTGATGGTAATTTTTTAAAACATTAATTTATATTCTCATTTTATTTATATTTTAACTTTTTGATTATATTTTACATTGATACATCGATCAATTATTATTTATAACTAGCATTGCCCGTTGCAGCTTCGCCTGCAAAAATTTTTTAAAGCTCTTATAACCAAGCCCTTATGCTAGAATGATGCAGTTTTTTGTATTCGACGTGAAATTGCTTCAATCTGACGAGAAAAATCAGTAAACTTCAATTTTTTCAGTGCAACCCCTCGGAAAATTGGAAAATCATCAGAAAAATTAACTTGCCGCGTCATAAAATTTTAATAAAAACATACTTTACAAAATATTGTACAGAATCTCATATATGTAAGGTATACAAGTGTTACACATACAAGTGTTACACATTTAATTGTTTTATTAATAAAAACACAAAAATTGCAGGACAATTTTTAATGCGTGTTACCTCAGCACTCCGTCATTTATGAATCGATTTTGAATTTTTTGTTTTAAAGGGTTTGATTTCCCATTGTCCCCAATATTATACTAAAACCATTGATGTCTTAGCCCTCCAGAAAGCGAGCAGAGCCAGTTGACGTAATATAACGCGAAGCGGTCTCCTTTGTAAATGTGAATCTAAAATGAGTAAAGTATCGCGAAGCGAAAGAAACGCGTAGCATATGCGAAGAGAAACAAAACGCTACGCATTTTGTGCGATGCCTTCGGCTTCGTATATTTAAGCCTTTCAAAAATGATTGATATCCGACCAAAAACATAAATGTAAGAAAGGGCCGAGTTTTCGGGAAAATCCTTAATGTAATAGTTCCTTCTTAAAAAGGGATGATATGAGAGTAAGGACCGAGCTATTTACAAAGTAAATAGCTCTAGACTTCATATAATAGTTGCTTCTTAAAAAGTGATGTGATGATATGGAAGAAAGGACCGAGCTATTTACAAAGTAAATAGCTCTGGACTTCAGATAATAGTTGCTCTTTGAAAAGTGATGATATCCCATTAAAGAGCCGAGCTATTTACATAGTAAATAGCTTGGGTAAACTATTAACTAAAAAAATTAATGAGGGGTAAATTGATTAAATGTAAGAAAAAATTTTGTTCAAATTTATTTCATAAGTTTTCTCTTAGTATGATTTTAAAATTTTATAACGCGGCAAGTTTTAAAATATTTGAAATCATCAGAAAAAAAAACTTGCCGCGTTATATAAAATTTTAAAATCATACTAAGAGAAAACTTATGAAATAAATTTGAACAAAATTTTTTCTTACATTTAATCAATTTACCCCTCATTAATTTTTTTAGTTAATAGTTTACCAAGCTATTTACTATGTAAATAGCTCGGCTCTTTATATATATACTAAATTTTATATCTAGAGCACGGTAGTGCGCAAGGCCGAGATTTAAGGGAGACTTTCGGACTTTTCACTACAGTGCTATATCTTATCGTTAATTTAGGCTCATTTTTTGGGTTCTGTATCTTTTGAACGGAAAGAGCTACAGGGTTGATATTTCGAATATAGATACTTTACGGAATTATAAGAACCAATGTTTTCAATCAATGTTAACGAATTAACCGTTAAAAAGTTATTTCACTTCAAAAACGCAAAATTCGTGGGAACGCCCACAATTCTTGGTAACTAATAGATCAAAATGATTAGCTACTTCCAGATATGCTGTAAAGTTGATATTGGGCATGTAGATAGCTGTAGTACCCAAACCGACGGGAAAATTGCGAAAACTGGAAATTTGTATCGGAAAAGTGGAAAATTTAACATTTTTTGTTTTAAGACTAGTTTAACGCAAACTACCATGTAGAGAACGATATATCATATATACTTATTAATTTTTATACCATATAGAAATAGACATTGCAATTTGAATACAGCAGTTTGCGTTGATTTTAAAAGTTAAGCAACGGAAGCCTCGGAAAATTGGAAAAACATCCTCCAAAATTATGTTTTTCTGTTCTATAAATGCTATAAAGTTTGAATTTTCACTAATCGACCCGAAATAACGTCAAAATTAACAGAATATTTTGAAAAATTTCATTACCTACTTCGCAACCACACCGAAAATGGGAAAAACATCCCTAAAACTTACCTCTTTACTTCTATTCATGATAGAAAGATCAGTTTTTTTCCATCACAACCCTTCGAACTTGGTAAAAACACCCCCAAAACCAACCTTTTTGTTCTATACATACAACAAGATGCAGTTTTTTGCAATCGACGCTTAATAGCTACAAATTAGGAAGTTATTTCGAAAAACTTAATATATTTTTTTGCAAACTCCCGAAAAATTGAAAAAACACCCCCCAAAATTACGTTTTTCAGTTCTATATATGATGAAATGATGGAATTTTGACCAATCGACCCAAAATAAAGTCAAGTTAACAGAACACTTTGAAAAATTTTTTTACCTATAACGCAAACCTCCGAAAATGGGAAAAACACCCCTTAAACTGCCTTAAGGCATTTTGATCAGACTAAAAATATGACCGCTAGAGAGTGATTTATGTATTCTAAGGAAATTCGCTAAGTTGACGCAGCTCCTGCGTAACGAATTTTTTTTTGTGAAGTGGAGCCAACGGGTCAAGTCATTTCTTCAAAGACTATAACGTTGATAATCAATTATCTGTAATAAACGATTAGTTTAGAAGTCATAATCGAAACAAATCAAATAACATCTTATATATACTAAATTTTATATAGTTATTTTAATAAAAAATATATCACTCTTATTTCACATTAATTTGTGGCGGTTTAATAAAAGGCCTATGATATATGATCGATGAATATTATTATCAATAATCCAATGTATAAAATTTATGCTTTCTTTTCAGTTTTCTTTGGCAATAACACTGCTTGAATATTTGGTAATATACCGCCTTGAGCAATTGTTACAAAATATTACAATTTATTTAATTCTTCATCATTACGAATTGCTAATTGAAAATAAACTGGTTTATTTTTAAACAACTTGTTTACTTAAAAAAAGTTACATTGTAACAATACAATAAAACAATCAATGTTCTCTATTTGGAGTATTAAAACATACTGAGATATTAATTTAGCTATTTTTTATTTAAATACTAAATGTCTATCTAACCAAAAAGGAGGCGGTAACCTTGTCAACAAATCAGATCGATATATGCTTCATATGTTATTTTAATTACAATTAAAGTTGTTAAATTTTCCGTTTGTAAGAAAGGTAAGTTTTCGAGAAAATCTTAATAAAATAGTTGCTTCTTAATAAGTGATGATATGGGATAAAGGACCGAGCTATTTACAAAGTAAATAGATCCAGACTTCATATAATAGTTGCTCCTTAAAAAGTGATGATATCCCATAAAGTTTCGAGCTATTTACAAGCTAAACAGCTCGGTAAACTATTTATTAAAAAAATAAATGAGGGGTAAATTAATTAAGTATAAGAAAAAATTTGGTTGAAATTTATGTCGTAAGTTTTCCCTTAGTATGTTTTTAGCGAATTTCCTGAAAGGAAATAGAGCTATTGGTCCCGTACCGAAGTCAAAATTTCGCAAAAATTTTTTCAAATGTCAATCGATCCTACCAAGTAGATGTCAAAAATCACCATCTGTAAAATTTATATATATATATCTATGGACATATATATATATATATATATATATATATATACATATATATATATATATATGTGTCTGTCATCACTCTAGCGGTCACAGTTTTCATTTTATCGGAATGCGATTTGGTATTTGAAGCGCTTTTAGTATTCAAAAGGTCAAGTTCGTTAATGGGTAAAATCGGACAAGGTGAAAGGGGGGTTTAGAGGGAGGGGGAAACACAAAATTTGACATATCTCCCTTAATATTAAAAAAATTGAAAATTTTATAAGAAGTAAAGTTGTAGGCATTAAGTTTTACTGTAATTTTGTTTCTTATCATTTTTTCTGTAACCCTAATATTTACAAAAATATTGACGGTTTAAGATTGAAAATTAAATTCCTCAATATCTCTGTACGCATTAGAGTTTGAGCAAAAATGATAAGGTGATGAACTGTAGCAAACATGATTTTCTACAACTTTGTTTCTTACGCATTTTTCGATTGTTCTAATATTAAGAGAGATATTTTATATTTTGTGTTTTCTTCTATCATTATGCCCCCCTTTCCCCTTGACGTATGTTATTTATTAATAAAATTGGCCATGCAAATACTAAAATCAGATACGACCTTTCATTTTGATCAGACTAAAATTGTGACCGCTAGAAAGTGATTTATGTATTTTAAGGAAATTCGCTAAGTTGAAGCAGCTCCTGCGTAACGAATTTTAAAATTTTAAAACGCGGCAAGTTTTAAAATATTTGAAATCATCAGAAAAATTAACTTGCCGCGTCATAATCTCATATATGTTAGGTATACAAGTGTTACACATTTAATTGTTTTATTAATAAAAACACAAAAATTGCAGGACAATTTTTAATGCGTGTTACCTCAGCACTCCGTCATTTATGAATCGATTTTGAATTTTTTGTTTTAAAGGGTTTGATTTCCCATTGTCCCCAATATTATACTAAAACCATACTATATTGATGTCTTAGCCCTTCAGAAAGCGAGCAGAGCCAGTTGACGTAATATAACGCGAAGCGGTCTCCTTTGTAAATGTGAATCTAAAATGAGTAAAGTATCGCGAAGCGAAAGAAACGCGTAGCATATGCGAAGAGAAACAAAACGCTACGCATTTTGTGCGATGCCTTCGGCTTCGTATATTTAAGCCTTTCAAAAATGATTGATATCCGACCAAAAACATAAATGTAAGAAAGGGCCGAGTTTTCGGGAAAATCCTTAATGTAATAGTTCCTTCTTAAAAAGTGATGATATGAGAGTAAAGACCGAGCTATTTACAAAGTAAAGAGCTACAGACTTCATATAATAGTTGCTTCTTAAAAAGTGATGATATGGAAGAAAGGACCGAGCTATTTACAAAGTAAATAGCTCTAGACTTCATATAATAGTTGCTTGTTAAAAAGTGATGATATGGAAGAAAGGACCGAGCTATTTACGAAGTAAATAGCTCTAGACTTCAGATAATAGTTGCTCTTTGAAAAGTGATGATATCCCATTAAAGAGCCGAGCTATTTACAAAGTAAATAGCTCGGTAAACTATTAACTAAAAAAAAATAATGAGGGGTAAATTGATTAAATGTAAGAAAAAATTTGGTTGAAATTTATTTCATAAGTTTTCCCTTAGTATGTTTTTAAAATTTTATAACGCGGCAAGTTTAAAAATATTTGAAATCATCAGAAAAAATAACTTGCCGCGTTATATAAAATTTTAAAAACATACTAAGGGAAAACTTATGAAATAAATTTCAACCAAATTTTTTCTTACATTTAATCAATTTACCCCTCATTATTTTTTTTTAGTTCATAGTTTAGTTCATATTTACTTTGTAAATAGCTCGGCTCTTTAATGGGATATCATCACTTTTCAAAGAGCAACTATTATCTGAAGTCTAGAGCTATTTACTTCGTAAATAGCTCGGTCCTTTCTTCCATATCATCACTTTTTAACAAGCAACTATTATATGAAGTCTAGAGCTATTTACTTTGTAAATAGCTCGGTCCTTTCTTCCATATCATCACTTTTTAAGAAGCAACTATTATATGAAGTCTGTAGCTATTTACTTTGTAAATAGCTCGGTCTTTACTCTCATATCATCACTTTTTAAGAAGGAACTATTACATTAAGGATTTTCCCGAAAACTCGGCCCTTTCTTACATTTATGTTTTTGGTCGGATATATTATATATTATATATTATATATTATATATTATATATTATATATTATATATTATATATTATATATTATATATTATATATTATATATTATATATTATATATTATATATTATATATTATATATTATATATTATATATTATATATTATATATTATATATTATATATTATATATTATATATTATATATTATATATTATATATTATATATTATATATTATATATTATATATTATATATTATATATTATATATTATATATTATATATTATATATTATATATTATATATTATATATTATATATTATATATTATATATTATATATTATATATTATATATTATATATTATATATTATATATTATATATTATATATTATATATTATATATTATATATTATATATTATATATTATATATTATATATTATATATTATATATTATATATTATATATTATATATTATATATTATATATTATATATTATATATTATATATTATATATTATATATTATATATTATATATTATATATTATATATTATATATTATATATTATATATTATATATTATATATTATATATTATATATTATATATTATATATTATATATTATATATTATATATTATATATTATATATTATATATTATATATTATATATTATATATTATATATTATATATTATATATTATATATTATATATTATATATTATATATTATATATTATATATTATATATTATATATTATATATTATATATTATATATTATATATTATATATTATATATTATATATTATATATTATATATTATATATTATATATTATATATTATATATTATATATTATATATTATATATTATATATTATATATTATATATTATATATTATATATTATATATTATATATTATATATTATATATTATATATTATATATTATATATTATATATTATATATTATATATTATATATTATATATTATATATTATATATTATATATTATATATTATATATTATATATTATATATTATATATTATATATTATATATTATATATTATATATTATATATTATATATTATATATTATATATTATATATTATATATTATATATTATATATTATATATTATATATTATATATTATATATTATATATTATATATTATATATTATATATTATATATTATATATTATATATTATATATTATATATTATATATTATATATTATATATTATATATTATATATTATATATTATATATTATATATTATATATTATATATTATATATTATATATTATATATTATATATTATATATTATATATTATATATTATATATTATATATTATATATTATATATTATATATTATATATTATATATTATATATTATATATTATATATTATATATTATATATTATATATTATATATTATATATTATATATTATATATTATATATTATATATTATATATTATATATTATATATTATATATTATATATTATATATTATATATTATATATTATATATTATATATTATATATTATATATTATATATTATATATTATATATTATATATTATATATTATATATTATATATTATATATTATATATTATATATTATATATTATATATTATATATTATATATTATATATTATATATTATATATTATATATTATATATTATATATTATATATTATATATTATATATTATATATTATATATTATATATTATATATTATATATTATATATTATATATTATATATTATATATTATATATTATATATTATATATTATATATTATATATTATATATTATATATTATATATTATATATTATATATTATATATTATATATTATATATTATATATTATATATTATATATTATATATTATATATTATATATTATATATTATATATTATATATTATATATTATATATTATATATTATATATTATATATTATATATTATATATTATATATTATATATTATATATTATATATTATATATTATATATTATATATTATATATTATATATTATATATTATATATTATATATTATATATTATATATTATATATTATATATTATATATTATATATTATATATTATATATTATATATTATATATTATATATTATATATTATATATTATATATTATATATTATATATTATATATTATATATTATATATTATATATTATATATTATATATTATATATTATATATTATATATTATATATTATATATTATATATTATATATTATATATTATATATTATATATTATATATTATATATTATATATTATATATTATATATTATATATTATATATTATATATTATATATTATATATTATATATTATATATTATATATTATATATTATATATTATATATTATATATTATATATTATATATTATATATTATATATTATATATTATATATTATATATTATATATTATATATTATATATTATATATTATATATTATATATTATATATTATATATTATATATTATATATTATATATTATATATTATATATTATATATTATATATTATATATTATATATTATATATTATATATTATATATTATATATTATATATTATATATTATATATTATATATTATATATTATATATTATATATTATATATTATATATTATATATTATATATTATATATTATATATTATATATTATATATTATATATTATATATTATATATTATATATTATATATTATATATTATATATTATATATTATATATTATATATTATATATTATATATTATATATTATATATTATATATTATATATTATATATTATATATTATATATTATATATTATATATTATATATTATATATTATATATTATATATTATATATTATATATTATATATTATATATTATATATTATATATTATATATTATATATTATATATTATATATTATATATTATATATTATATATTATATATTATATATTATATATTATATATTATATATTATATATTATATATTATATATTATATATTATATATTATATATTATATATTATATATTATATATTATATATTATATATTATATATTATATATTATATATTATATATTATATATTATATATTATATATTATATATTATATATTATATATTATATATTATATATTATATATTATATATTATATATTATATATTATATATTATATATTATATATTATATATTATATATTATATATTATATATTATATATTATATATTATATATTATATATTATATATTATATATTATATATTATATATTATATATTATATATTATATATTATATATTATATATTATATATTATATATTATATATTATATATTATATATTATATATTATATATTATATATTATATATTATATATTATATATTATATATTATATATTATATATTATATATTATATATTATATATTATATATTATATATTATATATTATATATTATATATTATATATTATATATTATATATTATATATTATATATTATATATTATATATTATATATTATATATTATATATTATATATTATATATTATATATTATATATTATATATTATATATTATATATTATATATTATATATTATATATTATATATTATATATTATATATTATATATTATATATTATATATTATATATTATATATTATATATTATATATTATATATTATATATTATATATTATATATTATATATTATATATTATATATTATATATTATATATTATATATTATATATTATATATTATATATTATATATTATATATTATATATTATATATTATATATTATATATTATATATTATATATTATATATTATATATTATATATTATATATTATATATTATATATTATATATTATATATTATATATTATATATTATATATTATATATTATATATTATATATTATATATTATATATTATATATTATATATTATATATTATATATTATATATTATATATTATATATTATATATTATATATTATATATTATATATTATATATTATATATTATATATTATATATTATATATTATATATTATATATTATATATTATATATTATATATTATATATTATATATTATATATTATATATTATATATTATATATTATATATTATATATTATATATTATATATTATATATTATATATTATATATTATATATTATATATTATATATTATATATTATATATTATATATTATATATTATATATTATATATTATATATTATATATTATATATTATATATTATATATTATATATTATATATTATATATTATATATTATATATTATATATTATATATTATATATTATATATTATATATTATATATTATATATTATATATTATATATTATATATTATATATTATATATTATATATTATATATTATATATTATATATTATATATTATATATTATATATTATATATTATATATTATATATTATATATTATATATTATATATTATATATTATATATTATATATTATATATTATATATTATATATTATATATTATATATTATATATTATATATTATATATTATATATTATATATTATATATTATATATTATATATTATATATTATATATTATATATTATATATTATATATTATATATTATATATTATATATTATATATTATATATTATATATTATATATTATATATTATATATTATATATTATATATTATATATTATATATTATATATTATATATTATATATTATATATTATATATTATATATTATATATTATATATTATATATTATATATTATATATTATATATTATATATTATATATTATATATTATATATTATATATTATATATTATATATTATATATTATATATTATATATTATATATTATATATTATATATTATATATTATATATTATATATTATATATTATATATTATATATTATATATTATATATTATATATTATATATTATATATTATATATTATATATTATATATTATATATTATATATTATATATTATATATTATATATTATATATTATATATTATATATTATATATTATATATTATATATTATATATTATATATTATATATTATATATTATATATTATATATTATATATTATATATTATATATTATATATTATATATTATATATTATATATTATATATTATATATTATATATTATATATTATATATTATATATTATATATTATATATTATATATTATATATTATATATTATATATTATATATTATATATTATATATTATATATTATATATTATATATTATATATTATATATTATATATTATATATTATATATTATATATTATATATTATATATTATATATTATATATTATATATTATATATTATATATTATATATTATATATTATATATTATATATTATATATTATATATTATATATTATATATTATATATTATATATTATATATTATATATTATATATTATATATTATATATTATATATTATATATTATATATTATATATTATATATTATATATTATATATTATATATTATATATTATATATTATATATTATATATTATATATTATATATTATATATTATATATTATATATTATATATTATATATTATATATTATATATTATATATTATATATTATATATTATATATTATATATTATATATTATATATTATATATTATATATTATATATTATATATTATATATTATATATTATATATTATATATTATATATTATATATTATATATTATATATTATATATTATATATTATATATTATATATTATATATTATATATTATATATTATATATTATATATTATATATTATATATTATATATTATATATTATATATTATATATTATATATTATATATTATATATTATATATTATATATTATATATTATATATTATATATTATATATTATATATTATATATTATATATTATATATTATATATTATATATTATATATTATATATTATATATTATATATTATATATTATATATTATATATTATATATTATATATTATATATTATATATTATATATTATATATTATATATTATATATTATATATTATATATTATATATTATATATTATATATTATATATTATATATTATATATTATATATTATATATTATATATTATATATTATATATTATATATTATATATTATATATTATATATTATATATTATATATTATATATTATATATTATATATTATATATTATATATTATATATTATATATTATATATTATATATTATATATTATATATTATATATTATATATTATATATTATATATTATATATTATATATTATATATTATATATTATATATTATATATTATATATTATATATTATATATTATATATTATATATTATATATTATATATTATATATTATATATTATATATTATATATTATATATTATATATTATATATTATATATTATATATTATATATTATATATTATATATTATATATTATATATTATATATTATATATTATATATTATATATTATATATTATATATTATATATTATATATTATATATTATATATTATATATTATATATTATATATTATATATTATATATTATATATTATATATTATATATTATATATTATATATTATATATTATATATTATATATTATATATTATATATTATATATTATATATTATATACATATATCTTCCTATATCTTTTTTTTTAATTTTTTAGCGAATTTTTGAACAAAATTTTGCTATTGATTTTGTATCGATGAAGGAATTTTGCCAAAGTTTCTTCAAATGCTCATATACAGGTTTTGACTATACCAGTAACTTTTTAAAAAATGGCAAAGCTAACCATTTCATATTTTAATGAAGAATGAAAAATAGCACTAAATAGAACTTAGATGAACAGGAAGTGCCGTCATATTTTAACATACGGGGAAAGTTTGCCGATTTTAAAGGTGGCGCCTTGTAGGTCTATGGTAGTACTACTTATACATACAAAATTACTCATGTATTTTATTCATAGGATATTTAATCTTCCGCCTCTCTGGCTATAATCATCAAATAATCTTGAATGTCATGATTAAGTTGAAAATCTAGATCCACATAAGAACACCGAACAAAATTTTTTTTTATTCGGAATTCCCAAAAACGCATCCTTTCTATAAAGCAGAACTCATTTATTCAATATTTACACAATAGATGGTAGGCCAAGCTATCTACACTTAAAATAAATAAATATAACAAGCTCCTAAAACTGTCATTTTTTTACATAAAATTAACAACAACAAAAATGCTCAACCCATATCAATTTGACATATAATTGAACAGTCACTCATAACTGTACAGTCCCGATCATAAAAATCGAACTAATCTGAATTATTCATTTTCTTAAATATTATAAAAACGTCTATATTTTCGTTCGGGTATATTTGTCCCAAAAATATCAAATAGTGATCTACTCTGTTTGTTATACTAAGGAGTGTAGTCGAAGAAGAATCTGTTCTGTTGCGATTTTTTTTAGTGAATCTCTGCTATATGTTGCAATGATTGCAGGAATGCAGTTTTTGATGCGGCAGTTTGCATGCCCCAATTTTTTAAAGTGAAATTGTTTAATTTCAAAACCATGTTGTTTTCGCACGAAAAATTTTTTTTTCATATTGTTTGTCTAAATCCAAATTTAAAAGGTATTTGAAATTAAAATTGATATTTTAGAAGATATTAATTTTTCAAGTTTAAAAAAATCACAAATTTGATCATTTTCTACCCACTAGCAATCCATGATAATCCGATGTTAAAACGAGTTTTCAAATTCTACATTGTATAGATAAACCCATAATTACGTATATTTTTATTGTTCATAACCATTTTTTTAAATTTTTTTGGTATGCCAATATTTGGTTATTTTCTGATTTATGTATCATTTAAAAATGGTTTATACCAAATAATTTTCTTATTCGTGCTCATCGTCTGTATTATAACTATATAATATATAATCCGAAAATCCCTTCGTTTAAATACTACATGGTATATTTTTATGGATTTTTAATTGTTCAAAATAGGTAAGTTTAAAGTTTAAAAATTCATATCTTTTAAATATCAAATTTATCTTAAAATTATTTCTAATTTTTTAAATTTAATTAAAGAATATGAAAAAAAATCTTCCGTTCGAAAACAATTTTGTTTTGAATGGGACCAAACTGCTCCATGCGAAAACTGCATTTCTACAATCAGTGGAAAAATGAAATATTTCAACAATAACATGTTCGATAACACCGGTTTTTCCAGTCTACTACATTATTTGTAATATGAGAAATATATATTTTTCTCTCTTGTAAATGTAAATGTTTTATAAGCAAATTTGTTCTCTTTTTTGTATCATCAACAAATTTAACCATTGACTGTGATTTAAACAGAAAATTTAGGCAAATAAAATATTGGAGATTATTTTTTAAGAACATAAACATTGCCGCACGTAAATTTGAGTATCTTTCCTATTCGAATAAAAGTATTTAAAATAGATAGATAGATTGTAGACATTGCCCTGTACGGTATACACTTCGACCATAAGATCCATTGTGATGCTTAAGGATGTCAGGATGTGAGTGGAGTGGAAGGAATTTTTGTGTTTAGACTAGAAATTGGCTATGCTTTTGTATAGACAAGCATAGCTGGTTACTTCGTTCTTGTCCATACGCCGACAGTTTAGTCAATTAACCGCCCCTTTTTTTTCTAAATAATTGACAAATTGCCGATGTCGGGATTCGAACCCATAACCTCCCAGTTTCCAAGTAGGCATACTGTGCAGACATAATGCCTTAGAGCGCTCGGCCACTTGAACTGGTATTTAAAAGTATCACAGGTATACCGATGTATTCACGATAAAAACAATATTAGTATTCTTTTATGAACTAAAGGTTGAAGAAATGAGACCTACAATAAGTGTAAACGTTGTGTGTCCTTGAAATAAAAATACATTTTTCTAATTTATTATTAAAAATTTTACTCTACATAAATAGTTTTTCTGATAATTATTATTATTATTATTATGCAGAAGCATATTCTTCGTCAGTTTCATCGTCTTCGCTATCGATCTACTTTCATTATCATCTTCATCTTCCTGGCAACTATCATTTTCAGCATCGATATCATCGATATTTGCTATAGGTGTTAATAAAATTACCTAACTAGTTCATTTCCGTATGTCCGTCTGTCTGTCTGTCCTTCTGTGAACCGGATAACTCAAAACTGCCTATCTTTGAAAACGAAAGATGTACAACAAAAATTTAATAACAAAAAATCTTTTTCTTTTTAAAATAATAATAATATACTGTATTTGAGTGAAGAACACTATTACAGGTGAGATGGTGCTATGTAAGGAATACAGACAAAAATACAAGAAAGGCACATCACAATACAATAATAATGCCTTGTTTATTATTGTGTTGTTATAAATAATACTATAAATAAAATAAATATAAATAAAATAAATAATACTATAAATGAAATAAATAAAAAATTTTTTGTGTAAGATACGAATACGAATTTATTGGAAAATTAGGCAAGATATTTTGATTTCCTTTACAATCAGATTATTCTTCTGAAATAAAACATTGGAGTTTCAGGGCGCCTAGCACGTAAAAATATGAGATCCAGTTTTTCTTTGTCTATGTTTGTCAACAAGAGTTGTAACAATATTGCATGATCGGGATCAGATGTGTTCATATGGGGTTTCGATATAAATTTAGATCTTATAAAAAGGTGTTATAAATAGGGCATTTAAACAGGAAATGGGCAAGACTTTCCTTTTCGTTACGGTTACACAAACTACAATTTGAGTTCGCACTCCAGTTGTATCGGGTTCTGTTTATAAAAGAATTCACGTTCTTAATTAACATTGTGCGTAATTGAGCAATTAGACGAGATTTGTGTATGTTCACTTGGATGTGAAGGTAAGTATAACTACCGGTTAACAAGAACTTGTAGGTGGGGTGTAAAGTTGATACGTGAATTTTTCGGCGATCTCTTGAAATAAGAATCATTTGGTAGGCGTCTAAGATTTTGCTTTTGGCATTTGTTACTATTTGTGCATTTTGTGATGACCACACTGAGTTGAAACCAACTAGTAGCTTTTTTTATCTGGCTGACCCAATTATATTTGAAACTGTTTCTGAGAGAGCCGTCCAATTCTAATAAACGCAGATAACATAGTTATCGATAACATAGTTGGGAATCTTGCATGTGCCATACGTAAAATTTTGATCCACCAACTCAATATCGAGTTTTCCACCGACCAATTTCCATTCTGATTATATGTTTCTGCCCCGTAAAGCAGAGTGGAGCTAACAGTGGAGTCGAAGATTCTTGGTCCAGCTTCTCATGAATTGCATTTTGTTTATGCTACAATGGAGCGGGTAGCATTGATTGCAATATTAGCTTTTCTGATAGCATGTTCGGTGAAAAAGAACTTTTTTACAATTTCTATTTGATTGCTGTCTATATAAAATTTATATGACGATTTTATCTTACCACTCTTTCTGAACACAACGACTTTGTTTTTTTCGGAATTGATGACTAATCCATTGTTGATGAGTAATCCAATATCTATGAGCAAGATCTAAACTTTTTTGTAAGTTGTAAGGTGAGTAATTAGAGCGATGTCGTCGGCGTATAGAATGTGAGAGATTGTATCTATGGAAATAAATTAAAATTAAGAATAAGAGTGGTCTTAGGAAATCTTCTTGCAGAACCCCTTGAGAGATAGCTACTTCGATTGCGTCGAGTGGAGTCATTTCTACCAGAATGCGTGCGTGATCATAGAGGCTTTGAGTAACCTTAACTATTTTTCTATTTACACCGAGGGTAATAATTTGTTCCATAAAAGAGTCTGGACATCTGAATCGAATGCTTATTTCAAGTCTATAAAAGCCACAAATACCTTTCTTTTTGGGAGTCGCAAGTGTGAGTGGATTAAACTGTTCAAAACAAATATTGTCATCGAATCCCCTATTTTTTCGAAAGCCAGTCTGATTTTTCGAGAGAATATTTGAAGTTACAGCCCATGCTAATAGCCGGTTGTAAATTATATGTGAAATAACTTTGGTTGCTGTGTTCAAAAGTGCAATTCCTCTGTAGTTACTTGAATATTGTTTGTCTCCCTTCGTTTATATTAGAGCCAGCTTTGAAAGTGACCATTCAGTTGGAGTTTCCTCTTTGTTGAAAGCGAGATTATACATAATTAACAGTTGGTCGTGCCAGGCGTTAGGCAAGTTTAAAAAAAACTGTTTGAGGTATGATCAGGCCCTAGTGCTTTTCTAGACTTATCTTGGTTTAAAAAAGGATGTGATACGTCGAAAAATAGTGTTTCATGCGTTATTTTGGGTGGATACATTGTTTCAAAATAGGAATTCCAATTGTTAGTACCAACTGCCCTAAAACTCGCCTGAACACCCCGATCCTTAAATTGCCCAACAGTTTTCCAAAACTCTCCACTATTTTTACATTCGATAGCTTTTCTTTAATTTTGATAAAATATTTGTTCTTATTTGATTCTATAAGCATTTGGTACGCTTTATTCCTTTCAATATATTTGTTAGTAACGCGTTTTTCAAACGAGTGTTTTTTGGCTGTATTAACTGCAACTCGTGTCTGCTTTTTTAAAGTATGGCAGTGCTTATCAAACCATGGTTTATTTTTTCTTTTGCCTTTGTTTCAGAAGAGGAAATACTTCTACTAGAGTACATGTCAAAATTTTGAAGAACTTTTTGAATAGAACCTATTAAGTATTTATACATGTCATCTACTGAGTTAATGTCCGAATTTCATTCAATGTTTTTCATTTCCGATTGAAATAGATGCTTTTTGTCATCGTCCCATTTAAGTATACGGCACTGAGATGGTCTGCGTTTTACTTGTGTGTTGTTTCCTGATTTTGTATTTAAATTAATATTGCAATTGTTTATAGACAATAAACAATTTAGGTGATCTGAAGAGAGTATGCTGTCTTCTACTTTAAAATCGGTTATTAGACTCATTGCTGTAACCTTGCCCCAAGCTAAATCGATTACACTTTGACCAGTCCCTCTGTGACTAACGAATGTGAATTGACCCACTGTGTCTGAAAAATTTCTCCCGTTTACTAGGGTAAGGTTTGGTCCCTCCATCACTTCTATTAAAAGTCGACCTTTCCTATTTTGCACTGGGTCCATCGAGTTTCTGTACCAGTTTAAAGATGTACCTTCAAAATCGTCACTGAAGCCCTGATTCAGAGTATCCATTCTGCAGTTTAAGTGCCTGTAGTGAATATATTCGCCAAGGTTTCAATTAAGTAATTGAGCAGACAGTGGAGTTGGTCGAGTATTTCTTTTTAAAATAAACAGCTTTTGTTTGCAAAATTTTTCCATAAACTCAATAGTTTTCTCATATTTTGTTCTCAAAAGTTCCTCGGAAAACAAAAAATATGCCCATCTTTAAAACAATAAGAGATTTTTTTTTTTTTATTGTGGGACGATTCAAAAATTGTTAACAATTCAAACATTGATATACAAATCAATATATACTGGGTATTCAAACAATTCATTCAGTTAGTTGATACATTACTTGTTTATTCTTATTTTGAACATTGGTGATCTGCGATTTGGTTTATCATTGGCTTGCTAATAAAAATAGGTGAAATATTTCTTATCCAATCGAAAATGAACTAAGTGTATCACATTTTTAATCTAAAGTTTCTAGAAAACTCGAGAAAAATATAGGTGGTAGATCTATTTACGAACTTTGCAAAATAAGATTGGTTGAAAACTACCAACTTTTGAAATAATATCTACCTCCTAGACAGAATTCGGGTTGCTACCACTGGCTTCCAGAAGCTTTTACCATTTTGATCGATGCAGATCAGTAAAATTGTGGGTTTTCTACAAAAATTATCGTACACTGAAAAAAATTTTTCTGAATTTGAAAAGTTAATATTTTTGTTGAAATTAAGATTAACTGTTAGAAATTAAATATCAATTTATTTTATTAAAATCACTGTAGATGTCCTATATTAATTTCAATTGTTAGATTAACGTAATCAATATAGACATGACAATTATAGTAGTAACAATTCTAATGGTAAATAATTATTTGTGTTTTTTAATTAATTAATTAGCTGTAGAGGATTCTTGGTGCGCTGTATGCTTAGACTACTGAATTCGAATAAATTGAGCATACTTAAAATTATCGTACATAAGCATCATATTATCGTAGAGTTTGATGTATATATGACCATGCATCACCCGAAATTATGTGACGTGTACGATAGCTATGTGAAGAATGGGAACACTTCTGCTGACTCACTACATAGCTTTGACCTATGGACAGAAACGGCATATATACATACATGTGTGTATGTAGATACTCACACATTTGTGTATGCTACATATGTGTATACATTACGTATTTCATACTAATGTAATTTACCATAGGTGTAGTGTACTCCATCTGATTGCGTTAAAAATTTTAAAATACATTGATTTTTTATCAGTTTCCACTAGATGTTTTGTAGTACAGGTGAAAAATCGTGTTCCATATTTAATCTTAAAAAAAATGAGTTCGTTACTAACGATAAAAATCTTATCATTGACATGTTCAGTGCGTAGGACTGGGAAATTGAACTACTGAATTTGTAGGACAAAGTGGCCATGAAATTATACATACCATTATTAAATAACAGCATAAAAATCAGCTTATTATTTTTAAACATGTTGGGGTGTTATTTGAACATGTTGGGGTGGGGGACCTGCTTGTCACACCATCCATTTTGTAAGACATGAGTTTTTTTGAAGTCTTTATTAAATTATCTCTCAATTCAACTAACAAATTAACTGTAACTGATAAAATTTTTGCTACCATCAAACCAACAAGTTGGTCTCTTACGCGCTTCGTTAGTCATTATTATCAAGAATTTTCGCGAGAGAAAAGTTTGGTGTCTCGTCGAAAGGAAGCTTCTGAAAAAATCAGGTAAATAATTGTTTATTAGTTCTCCGATATGAATACTTTTCGCTAATTATTCGGAATTTCCAAAAACCTAATTCTTAAATCTAAACTTTAGCTAAACCATTAAAAAATTTACAAGCGATTTACAATTGTCAAGCGGTAAACGTAAAAGATCAAAATATTTATATTTTATTCATACACAAATATATTAAAAAGATATGATTTTATGCCCAAAATTCCAGAGTATGTATTCAATGTATTGTATGTATTGTATAGTCAATAGTGTATACTTTCCGTTAGGTATTGTAATAATAGCTAAAGCGAGATCCAGCACCTATAGACTGTCTTGCAATAATAACTATATTAATAAAAATCAGGTTGGACATGCAAGGATCGTGGGAACATCAATTATCTCTGACCCCATCTTAGAAATGGGCACAGATATACTTCCCAAGACATACTCCTTCTCAAAACCTTTCACTGTAGTATGTGATAGAGCCATGTGGTCGGAAGGAGAACCACGCTACCTCAAGAAAGGAAACGTGTGGTATACATTCGGATCCAAAACTGAAGTAGGGACTTTCGGACAGTCAAGCTGCTTATAAAGCCTTGTCTGGAACTGACTACACCTCAAGGGTAGTCAAGAATTTCCTGGAGGAACTTCTGAACCTGGCAAACTGGCACAATGTTAAATTGATCTGGGTGCCGGGTCATAGTGGTTTCGAAGGAAACGAAAAAGCAGATACCTTAGTAAATAAGGGAGTCAGAATGCATCATAGGCCCAGAGCCTATTTTAGAAATTTCAATGACTGCTTGTAAACAGGTGATCAACGTGTGGTTAAATGCTAAACACCGTGATCACTGGGAAAAAGTACCGCGGCAAGAGCTCGGGAAGGTACTTCAGAGTGTGACAAAGAGGATACCTCTCGATGCACTGAGGCTGTGCAGGATGCAACTGCGGAGGATTACCGGATTCATTACCGGGCATTATCCCCTGCAGAAGCATCTGCACACAATGGGACTCCATAACGGGCCCATTAAGTGCAGATTGTGTGGCGAGAAAGAAGAAACATCCAGTCACATAATTTTTGACTGCGAACTTCTGGGTTTCAGCAGATACAGGATATTCGGAGCATCTCACCCCGAATATATGAACATTCGGGACGACCTGATAAGCAAGCTCCAGGCTATTGCCAACATATGGGAGAAGCGAATCCCGTCAAATTGAAGTAGAAGGGGGAGCACAATGGACCGAAGTAGAAGGTCGAAGTGCAATAATTTTTACCCCGGAAAAATCAATCAAAACATTAACTTAAAACAGAAATTCTAAATTCCATGTGTCTGCCTCTTAGCTTGCCTATTTCTTAGACCAATATTTAATCCCAATAGATTTAAGAATGTAGCCAGAGCGCTGATTTTTTTGATTCAATTTAATATTCTACCATTTCCTTTACATTCGGAGACAATATTTTATCTCCTACAAATATTTTGAGAAAGTTGGAAAAAAAATTGACGATACAACATTTTATCAATGTAACGCAAACCTGAAACGACATAACACAATCCAAAAGTTACTATGATGAGAATCGAAACCATTTTTTTAATGCATGATATCGACAATTTCTTGAATTTAATGAATCTCTTTCCAATCTCAATACTTAATTCCTGGAAACTTGAGGTGAAACACCTGTATATAATATCTACACTTGAGTACATAAAGATCCATATTTATATTAGCAAAAAGGAGTAAAATTAAAAAAAATTCGTAACGCAGGAGCTGCTTCAACTTAGCGAATTTCCTTAGAATACATTAATCATTCTCTAGCGGTCAAATTTTATTAATAAATGACATACGTCGAGTGGAATGGAAGGAGGGGGAGGTATAAAGAAAGAAAAAAACACAAAATATAAAATATCTCTCTTCATATAGATCAATCGAAAAATGCGTAAGGAATACAGTTGTAGAAAATCAAATTTGCTACAATTCATCACTTTATCAATTTTGCTAAAAGTCTAATGTGTACAGAGATATTAAGGAATTTAATTTTCAATCTTAAACCGTCAATATTTCTGTAAATATTAGTGTAACAGAAAAAATGATAAGACACAAAATTACAGTAAAACTTAATACCTAGAACTTTACTTCTTATAAATTTTTCGATTTTTTAAATATTAAGGGAGATATGTCAAATTTTGTGTTTCCCCCTCCCTTTAAACCCCCCTTCCCCTTGGCCGATTTTACCCATTAACGAACTTGACCTTTTGAATACCAAAACCTTACAGATCCTGGAATGTGTATTAGTTTATATAAAATAACTATCTCTCTATTTCAAGGACATTGTAAAACAAATATGTAATGACGTACCTTGTACACATTACTTAAACACAACTTTCTACAAACATGTAAAGACGTACTTTTTACACATTACTTAAACATAACTTTCTAAAAACGTCCTTAACATTAAACTACATTCTAATCAGTATGACACTTTCTAAAATACCAAAAACTAGTATATAAGTCATTGTTAAATTGATAACGATTGTCTTTTTCATTACACAAGTTTGGCTTCGTGCATGCTTGATTGTTGCGAACTAGCGATAACTTATAAATTTTATAATTGTTATTATATTTAAAATTAAATAAATTATAATATTGTATTTTTGTTAAATTAAATAAAGTATTTTTTTTATACATTTCGAGATCGAAAATATAATTGGCGCAGCCGGTAGGATAGTGTCGTTATTACAGCACTATCAGCGTCCATCGTAAAGTCACATTAAAAAGTACAAAAATCGACTTAGTGAAATTTACGAATGCATTTCTATGCTTAATGGATCGAATCTACTGAACAAATAAATATTATTATATTTTTCAATCGAAAAATTGTGTCTTGGAAAGTAAGCAGCATTGTGGTTAATTGTTTAACACTTCAAGTGGATATTGAAGCAAGTGGAATTAATTCTGGTTCATCAATCAACACTAAATTGTTAAAACATAATGTGGATGTTGTTCTTAATCCAACTGTGAGTAACATTACTTTTGATTATTGCTTATAATATCCTTAATGCCCAAATTCCCCAAAACACGCAAATCCAAATTTTCCCCTGTTGAAATACAAAAATCTATTTCCTCAGACGATTCGGACTCTTCGAACACAGACTCAGACGCTGACTCTGTGGATTTAACAAATAATAATTCAAATACTTTTATACCAGTATTAAACGAAATAGCAAAGCAAGTTGAATCAATTAAGTTGAACGATAACTTTATCCTTAATATTAGTAACGAAATTACAGCAATGGCTTCCACATTAACTGTAATGGATTTGTTGAAAAACATTTCAACTTTTGATGGTTCCTCTGGAACTTTAAACCGATTCTTGCGTAATGCAAATAGAATAGTTAACGCAACAACTGATGTTTTAAATAAAGAAATAATCACAGACCTAGTGCGAAATAAGATAATCGGCAAAGCGAATGATGTATTACTTTCCATAGGAGACCCAGCAGACTGGACAACTATCGAAACACACTTAAGAACTCAGTTCTCCGATAGACGCACTGTAGAAACAATACTTCATCGGCTTAATACTATTTCACAAGGTAATAAGCCCTTAGAACATTATTTCGCAGAAGAATCTGATCTACAAACGGCATTGTTAAATTCAATCGACCAATCGAAACCCGCCGACTATATACTAGGACAAACAGATATGAGCGTAATGATTGTGCTAAAATCATTCATTGCAGGTTTAGATCCCAAACTAGGATACATAGTTAGGGCTAATAATCCATCCTCAATCAAAAACGCATACGATATATGTTTAAACGAGTTAAGTATGCAGCAATCGAATTTAGACAGATTTAAGATTAACAATAGGCAACCTAGTTATAATTCAGATAATCACAGGAGACCTATTCATAACTCAAAACCCATAATGCAACAACAAAAAGCTAATTACACCCCGCATTACATGCAGAGACCCGTGAATAATTTCAATAACTTTAGACCACCACCAAATCCTCAAAATAACTCATATAATAGTAATTTCAAACCACCACAAAAGTCAAATTCCCCAATGTACAACAATCAAAACCCTTTTTATAAAAATCAAGCCTCACATCAAAGACCTCCTGTCTTTGCACAGCAACAATACCAACCTCAACAATCAAATCAACCCATAAACAGTACTTATAGCCCACAACAATAACAACCATTTAGACCAACCCCAATGGACATTAGTTCAGGTAATACAAGAAAAGTATTACATAATACCGAAACTGACGATAAAATTTGCGATCAAACCTACTACCATCAAGAGGACGAATACTATGACCCTTCGTACGATCAAACACCCGATCCTTATAACGATACGAACGAATATTTAGAAAATAATGAAGATGAAAATTTTACGAATATAGCCTCGACATCCGATCCTCCGGACTGTTAGAGCTAAATTACCACAAAACCAACGGTACTCTCCCGTATATTAAGATCGATAAGTTACGATTCTTAATCGATAGTGGAGCTGACAACAATTTTCTCGACCCAAAACATCTCATTTATTTCCCAACAACTATTCCAACTAATACAATCGTAAAAACTGCATTGAAAGAACATAAAATAACGCAGAAAGTCAGAGTCGACTATTTACCAAATTTAAATAATAACAAACCCATATTCTTTCTCATATTTAAATTCCATCATTTCTTTGACGGAATAATCGGTAACGAAACTTTACAAAAACTTAAAGCAAACATCGATTACGATTCAAATACTATAAACCTAAATGGAATCATAAACAAATTACACTTAAAACCCCTCGATAGGCCCCAAATTCACGTTATTAGCGGAAACGAACAAAAATTTATCTCCATGAAAACCAGCATAAAGAATGGCGACGTGTTAATCCCCCATGTCGAAATTGACGATAAAATAAAAATCTTATCTGGCGTATACGAAGCAAATAACTTCATTGCTAAGGTACTTGTGACTAACGACTCACAAAAAGAACAAAAAATAATAATTTCTCAGCCAATCCGTGCAGAACGCGTTCATAAAATTAGACAAGTAGGACTTAACAAACCTGGTAAACAAAATACCAATGCAGATGCATTATCTCGCATACAGCTCAATAACAACGAAACTCAGTCTATTGATGTTGAAGTATCTACCCAACATTCAGCCGACGAAAACCTCTATAAAGGCATACCTATCGCAGAAAGAGCCTTAAATGAATTCAATAATCAAATAGTATTTGAAAAAACCATCGGTAACAAACACACAAATCTTTCATTTTTTTAAAAACTAGAAAACGACAAGTATTTGAAAACCCCTATTTCAAAAATGAATTTATCACGAACATTATTAAACAATACTTTTCACCTAATAAAGTAAACGCTGTCTACACAGATAACGAGACTCTTTCCAAATTAACAAACATTCATAAAGAATACTTCCAAAATTATAAAATAATACGTTGCACTAAAATACTTGAAGACATTGAAAACATAGACGAACAATCGCAACTCATAAAAGATTATCACGATATATCTATACACAGAGGCATCGATGAGACTTTACAACACTTAAAGAGACGATATTATTTCGATAATATGAAACAAAAAATAACGACATACATAAATTTATGTGAAGTTTGTGCTCAAGCAAAATATGAAAGACATCCCCTAAAACTTAAACAAAATCAAACCGAACAAGCAACAAGACCCTTCGAAATACTACATATAGATTTATTCTTTGTTGAAATATCTATCTACTTATCTATCATAGATACATTTTCTAAATTTCTTGAACTCATACCCTTGCCATCTAAAAATGGTATTGAAAGGTTTTAGACAATACTTAGCTAGACACGGAATACCATCTAAAATATTTCATGACCCCGGATTAGAATTCGAAAACATTAATTTTAAAGAATTCTTACACATCTACCAAATTGAAAACCATACTACTTGTGCTAGAACATCACAAGGAAACGCACCAATTGAAAGATCTCATTCTTCAATTGTAGAAACGCTAAAAGTACTACGAGTTAAGAAAGAAAACTTATCTCTAGACGAAATGGTCACATTAGCCGTCTTGACTTATAACAATTCAATTCATTCTGCTACTAAATTAACTCCTTTTGAAGTTAATTGTATTGAGCTTTAATTTGTGGAATTCCATAATGATTAATAATAAAAACACAATTTTTATTTGTTAATTCCACTTGTAGTTATTTATTTAAAATAAATGTTAACGATCGTTTCATCTTCTTTGAGACATTTTCAAAACAATATTTATATTTCAAAAGAACAACGGTATTTATACTAAAAAATATGTGGAATATACAAGTGGAATTAGCAAATAAAAATTGTGTTTTTATTATTAATCCTTTTGAAGTAATCAATGGTATTAGAGAAAACTCATTAATTGAACCTAAGACTAATAACGCCCTTAACGATTACAATTCTCATCATCTAAATGAATCAAAGCTAATTCAGGATTTAATAACACAAAATAACCAAAATTTACTCAAAAGAATCGAAAAGAAAACTTTAAATAACCCACCTACACTAGTAGAAGGACAAACAACCTACGTAAAAGTAAACCAAAGAAACTCTAAGTTACTACCAACCTTTGGCAAAGTAAAAGTGCAAAAGGATAAAAAATTAGCCATTACAACCAATAAGAATAGGAAGTATCATAAATCCAAAATTAAAACTAGAAAATCTTCCTTGCAGGTTCGCAATGGCGACCAGCCAACAAATAGAATTCCATGACTTGACGCATACACAGGGACTACTAGCACTTAACTTAACCCTGGTTACTACTCACTACAATAACCTTATCCATATAGTAGACCTAAATAATTTTGAAACTACAACTTTAGAAATTAAGAATACTTTAACTAAATTAGAAGCCAATACTACATTTTTTTATAACCCTGATCTTCAACAGTCTGTTCAAAATCTATTAGATTAAGTTTACTCTCTTAAAATAAATCACCGACATACCCGTGGATTAATAGACGGACTAGGTAGTGTAATTAAGAAAATTACAGGAAATATGGACAATGACGACGCTCTAGAAATAAACAAACAGATACACAATTTACAAGACAACTCCCTTTTGATCAAAGATTCAATCAACAATCAACATAAACTAAACTCTCAAATGATCCAACGTTTCTCGAACATAACTAAATTCATAAACATAGAACAAACGCGATTACAAATTATATCAAAATCAATAAAAAATTACAGTAATATCGAGCATCAACTACTTGCCACCCAAGTCTACTCTTCTTTACAAACCCAAATCACTACACTTACCGATCAAGTAGATAACATTATCCAATCAGTGCAATTGGCACAACTTGGCTTGTTATCAAAACACATTTTAAATAAAAATGAATTATCACTTGTTAAAAGCAAACTTCCACAAATCATTCAAAATTATAATGACGAACAAATTTACGAAGTCCTAGAATTAAAAGCGTATTTCGACAATACTAACCTAATTTTTGTTGTACAAATCCCACAAATGACCAATGAATCATACACAACCTACAGGCTAAGACCTCTGCCCACAAATCATAATACAATAATTATCCCAAAATCCAATTACCTGCTCCTTAATCAAAAGCAGTATTCATTCGTAACTAAACCTTGCAAGCAGATAGAACAACTCTATATGTGTAAGCAATTACAATTACAAAATAATTCAATCAACACTTGCGAAGTAAAAATCCTTCAGAACGAACCAGCGCAATGCACGCTACATCACACTGTCGAAACGAGTTTTATAGAAGAAATCGAAAGTAACCACATAATAGCTTACGTTAATGAACCTATAAATATTCATACAACCTGTGGCAAAAACATCACCAAATTTACTGGAAAACTGTATATTCATTATAACAAATGTATGGTTATTATTAATGGTATAATCTATGGAACTATCTCATCAAGTATTTCTACTTATAAACTAGAACAAATCATCTACAACAACATGGAAATAACGCAATTATCCAACGATTCTACACTGGATGTATTAAACTTAAAAACTCTTGAAAACACGAATGAACTAGAACTCATCAAATATCAACATTATACTCATATTTCTACAAATATTATTATCTTAATTATTTTTCTTATTTTAACATTTATTTTTAGTTATTTTAAATATTATAAAAATAGAAAGAATCGTTCTAGAATTATTGAAACGACAAAGTATACGCCTTCAGCACCCCAAGAGCCTGTGGAGCTCTCACAAAAAGCCCCAATAACCTTTCTGTTCAAAGCTCCATCTTAAGGAGAGAGGAGTTACAGATCCTGGAATGTGTATTAGTTTATATAAAATAACTATCTCTCTATTCCAAGGACAATATGTAATGACGTACCTTGTACACATTACTTAAACACAACTTTCTACAAACATGTAAAGACGTACTTTTTACACATTACTTAAACATAACTTTCTAAAAACGTCCTTAACATTAAACTACATTCTAATCAGTATGACACTTTCTAAAATACTAAAAACTAGTATATAAGTCATTGTTAAATTGATAACGATTGTCTTTTTCATTACACAAGTTTGGCTTCGTGCACGCTTGATTGTAGCGAACTAGCGATAACTTATAAATTGTATAATTGTTATTATATTTAAAATTAAATAAATTATAATATTGTATTTTTGTTAAATTAAATAAAGTATTTTTTTTATACATTTCGAGATCGAAAATATAATATATATATATATATATATATATATATATATATATATATATATATATATATATATATATATATATATTTATATATATATATATATATATATATATATATATATATATAAATTTTACAGATGGTGATTTTTGACATCTACTAGGTAGGATCGATGGACATGTGAAGAAATTTTTGCGAAGAGCTCGCTTAAAAGAAGCATAATGTTAAATGCTTTATCTTTATGTAGGCAAAATAAACAAAAATATCCGAATGTTAGGTGCATGAAAATTCCTCGCCGTTCCAGTTTGTATAAAAATGTTTAATGCCAAAAAATTTGTTCTGTTTTGCAAATATCCCACAGTAAGATATATATTCCTTATAGCGAATTTCCTGAAAGGTAATAGAGCTATTGGTCCCGTACCGAAGTCAAAATTTCGCAAAAATTTCTTCAAATGCCCATCGATACTACCGAGTAGATGTCAAAAGTCACCAACTGTAAAATTTATACATATGTATATATATATATATATATATATATATATATATATATATATATATATATATATATATATATATATATATATATATGTATATATATATATATATATAACCTTTTGAATACCAAAAGCGCCTCAAATACCAAATTTCGTTCGTTCCAATAAAATGAAAACTGTGATCGCTAGAGTGATTACAGACACACACACACACACACACACATGTATATATATATATATATATATATAGAACTTAACCTTTTGAATACCAAAAGCGCCTCAAATACCAAATTTCGTTCGTTCCAATAAAATGAAAACTGATCGCTAGAGTGATTACAGACACACACACACACACATATATATATATATATATATATATATATATATATATATATATATATATGTGTGTGTGTGCTGATTCAACTTAGCGAATTTCTTTAGAATACATAAATCACTCTCTAGCGGTCACAATTTTAGTCTGATCAAAATGAAATGTCGTATATGATTTTAGTATTTGCAATTTTATTAATAAATGACATGCGTCGAGGGGAATGGGGGGTGGTAATAAAGAAAGAAGAAAACACAAAATATCTCTCTTAATATAAGAACAATCCAAAAATGCGTAAGAAATAAAGTTGTAGAAAATCAAATTTGCTACAATTCATTGCCTTATCATTTTTGCTCAAACTCTGATATTAAGGAATTTAATTTTCAATCTTAAACCGTCAATATTTCTGTAAATATTAGTGTAACAGAAAAAATGATGAAAGACAAAATTACAGTCAAACTTAGTACCTACAACTTTACTTCTTATAAATTTTTCGATTTTTCAAATATTAAGGAAGATATGCCAAATTTTGTGTTTCCCCCTTCCTTTTAACCCCCCTTTCCCTGGTCCGATGTAATCACTCTAGCGATCACAGTTTTCATTTTATTGGAACGAACGAAATTTGGTATTTGAGGCGCTTTTGGTATTCAAAAGGTTAAGTTCGTTAATGGGTAAAATCGGACCAGGGAAAGGGGGGTTTAAAGGAAGGGGAAACACAAAATTTGGCATATCTTCCTTAATATTTGAAAAATCGAAAAATTTATAAGAAGTAAAGTTGTAAGTACTAAGTTTGACTGTAATTTTGTCTCTCATCATTTTTTCTGTTACACTAATATTTACAGAAATATTGACGGTTTAAGATTGAAAATTAAATTCCTTAATATCTCTGTACACATTAGAGTTTGAGCAAAAATGATAAGGCAATGAATTGTAGCAAATTTGATTTTCTACAACTTTATTTCTTACGCATTTTTGGATTGTTCTTATATTAAGAGAGATATTTTGTGTTTTCTTCTTTCTTTATTACCACCCCCCATTCCCCTCGACGCATGTCATTTATTAATAAAATTGCAAATACTAAAATCATATACGACATTTCATTTTGATCAGACTAAAATTGTGACCGCTAGAGAGTGATTTATGTATTCTAAGGAAATTCGCTAAGTTGAAGCAGCTCCTGCGTAACGAATTTTTTAATAACAGCGAGAAGACAGTGCGACCATACATATGTCTCAGAAAACAATTGGTTTAAGTCTACTATTATTATATTCTATATAATTTTTATAATTTGTTTTATATTCAATGTGCCCATTTCAAAATGTATATCATTATATTAAAACAGCACGCACAAGAGTAGAAGTAGTGTAATAACTTTCTGTGTGTGTATGTATACGTAACATATAGTCCACTGACAGTAACATATTTTTCATTCTATTAGAGGCCTCTCTCTCTGGCTTTTTTAAATATTTTTATTACTCTTTCGTTTTTAATAGCTCCGCAAATAGCAGGCTCATGTGTAACTATAAAGCTTTGTAAAGACATTAGATGTGTTTAGCGAATCAAAGTTCTTAAAACCAAAAACGCTTGAAAGCCGCTTAGTGCTAAGCGCTTATGACTACTTAAACAAACAAGATGTTAATTGTTATTTGATTTCAATTTATAATATTGAAAAATATATTTCATTGAAAACAATTAAGGTAGACATTTTCACATTTTTCAATATGAATTATCCCATACTATTTAATAAGGTAAAAGTTATGCTTAAATGCCACATTAAAAAATTCTACCTCTTTATTTATTCTTTTAATGTGTTTAAAAAAGTTTTTAGAACAATAGGCAGGAAATTAAATTATGATACTTAACTTATATGGAATGCATTATTTTAGTTCAACACACGGACAGATGTTTAAATACTCTACTTGTGTTTTGCCATTAAGTCACCGTAAATGTCATCTACAACTAATAACAAATGTTTGTGCTGGCTGAAATTGTGGCAAAACTTGTTAAAAGTAAAATTTAAAATTTTGTCAGAATTTGATATTTTATTTCAAAAAACCTAGAGTTCACTATGCGAGTGAACCTAGCAGATCATTGTTCAGCAAAACAAAAATAAATGTGAGTTCTTCTCGCATGCAGCTGAGTTCTACAGTTCCTGATTCTTCTCAGGAATAGTTCTAAGCTCATGCCTAAGTGCGAGCAAATCATATACGGAAGTTCGAAAAGTCGAAAAATATTATTTTCATCGTTTCAAATCATTTTGAAAGTTGGAACTCTTTTGTTTTTCACAGATTCGTATCAGAAGTGCAACCTAGAACTCGATTAGAGTCAAGAACTCACGTTCAAGTACCAGCAGATTATGTCAGAACGTTTAAAAACCGAAAAATACTATTTTCATCGTTTCAAATCGTTTTGAAGATCATTTTGTCAATTGAATTTTTTATGGCAAAGGTATTAGGAGCTATAGGACTCAGCTGCATGCGAAAAGAACTCACATTTATTTTAATTTGCTGGACATGATCAGCTAAGTTCACTCACATGAGTTCTCTTTTTGTTAAGGGCGTACCAGCACTGTTTTATGCAATCAGCACAACATATATACAACATATACAACACATAGACAAATACACAGTTCACATATACAAATGTTGATTTGAAGAAAATAAATAATTTTAAACTATTTTTTTGTTTATATAATAAATATTTTGCTTTACTCTCCTAGTTTTTTTTTTAAATTCTGTCGATTATTTTTTCTAATACAACAGATAATAGTTGGACGGGCATGAAGTTTTACATGCTTCTAATGAGAGAGAGTGAGAAAGAATGATAACTTTGATATTAATTATCTCGCGTTCTAAATGGGCAAAAATTCTGAAACTTCGGGATTTATTAGAAAACGTTATTTTTAGCCTGTGAAAATGAGTAAAATCTGTCGAAAAGTGGTAGTATGCTGGTACATCCTTAATAATCTTTATGTTGTTAAAAATTGTTTATGGAATAGGGAAGTGAAAAAATTACACGTAGGCTGTGAATTAAACCACTGGCCTCTTGCAGACGTTTTAAGCCCCCTCCAACTCAACCAGAGGTGATTTGTGATTGTACATGTTATAGTTCAAATAATACAAATTTAATTTGAATCATCTATATTTTATTTTAAATATATTCACATAAACAGAAAATGTTTATCCTTTTACAAATTTGAAGTTAGTTCTTGGCTCTAGAGTACACAAAAAATGTCGGCCTTTTGTGTCTTTTCTTTAACTCGTTATCGTGTTGACGACCGGGCAGATCCACAGACGGGCATGTGAGAATATGGAGTAACTAGAACGTTTTATGCAAACTGATTAAATTTATAATGCAACTCATAATACATATATTGTATAATGTATACACCCTTATTCACGGAAAATACACACTATTATATTCAAATTATTTATATACAGACTATGTTGGACAGCTTTTCCTATAGTGAATCAATGTTAAATATTATTTATTACTGCCTGGCCGCCTGGTACTGCATGAAGTCAGTCAGTACACATGTAAATAAAGTCAGTCAGTTATCTCATAGCTATACTGTATGCGTATGGTTGTTTGTTTGTAATTTAAGAGTGGGAATTTGTGATGCACAATGCACATACTAAAGTGTACTCTCGTCACATGTGTACTACCTGACTTCATATAGTACCAGACGGCCAAGCTGTAATAAATAATATTTAACATTGATTTATAGGAAAAGCTGTCCAAAACACAGAAACACAGAAAAGCTTTCCAAAACACAGCTTTTGTTCATATATATATATATATATATATATATATATATATATATATATATATATATGTATATATTTATATATACATATATATTTTTATATACAGGATGGCTTAAATTTTATTTCGGAAAATTTAATAGACGACAGATCTCCCAAAAATAAAAGTTAAGAATTTCGATATTTCTTTCGTTTTCGAGATACAGATTGTATGGTTAATAAAAGTTTGAGTAGTTAAACTAAATTTCAGGGTCAAATTAAAGGTCATTAGATTTAATTTAATTCTTCTAAGGGCGTCGCTAGGGTATTAAAAGAGATATTTTATTTATTACTAGATATTTTAAAAGAAAACTTGATTATGCCACTCCCTTTTTCTAGTATTTTTAGATTACGTAATTAATATACAATTTCTCTCTCTTTTGCATTTTCTGTCTAGCTTGTATACTTGTATACTTTTTCTCGAAAATCTAATAAACTATAATGCTAGAAGTGAAGCTGACTGACACACTCACTGATCTATACGAATTTAAGAATTCTAAGGCACTTCAAGACATGCTAGAAAGATGCGGTTTTTTGCATTCGACGCAAAATTGCTTGAAACTGACGAGAAAAACTATTTATTCATTGCAACCCCCTCCCAAAACTTCAATTTTATCAGTGTAACCCCTCGAAAAATCGGAATAACACCTCCCAAAATTACGTTTTTCTGTTCTATACATGCTAGGAAGATGGAATTCAATCACCAATCGACCCGAAATAAAGTCAAATTAACAGAAAACTTTGAAAAATTTCGTTACCTATATCGCAACCCCTCCGAAAATGAGAAAAACATCCCTAAAACTGCCATTTTCACTTCTGTTCATGATAGAAAGATCAGGTTTTTCCATTCGCCGTGGAACAAGTTTAAAATATCATAGTTATTTTAAAAACGCAAATTTTTCAGTCAAAACCCTTCGAAAATGAGAAAAACACCCTTAAAACCACCCGTTTTCTTCTATACATGCTAGAAAGATGCAGTTTTTTGCGTTCGTCGCTAAATAGCTGCAAATTTAGAAGAAAATTCAGAAAACTTAATAATTTTCATCGCTTTCCCCTAAAAAATGGGAAAAACAACCCCTAAGCGAGCCTTTTAACTTCTATTCATGCTAGAAAGATGGGATTTTCACCAATCATGTTTGCTACAATTCATTATTTTATCATTTTTCTCAAAAATGTGTACAGCGATACTTGTGTAGAAATTCCACTTTCAATTTTACATTGTAAATATTTCTGTAAATATTAGTGTAACAGAAAAAATGGTAAGAAACAAAATTATAGTTAAAATAGTTTACTACAAGTTTATTTTTTATAATTTTTTCGAGTTTTCAAATATTAGGCAGATATGCCCAATTTTGTGTTTCCACCTTCCTCTAAACCTCCCGTTTACCTCGTCCGATTTTACCCATTAACCAACTTGATCTTTCAAATAACAAAAGCACATTCCATACCAAATTTTATTCAGAACAAATGAAAACTGTGACCACTAAAAAAATTTCAGGGAAAAAATTCATTACGCAGGAGCTGCTTCAACTTAGCGAATTTCCTTAGAATATATAAATCACTTTCTAGCCGTCACAATTATAGTGTGATCCTGTTGATCTGAAACCGTTTTATCTCCCGATATATATATATATATATATATATATATATATATATATATATATATATATATATATATATATATATATATGTGTATATTTATAAATTATAAATTATTTATATATATATTTAAAAATTTTACGGATGGTGACTTTCGGCTAGGTAGGATCGATGGACATTTGAAGAAATTTTTCCAAAATTTTGCCATCGGTACAAGCCCAACAGTTCTATGTCCTTGAACGAGAAATTCGCTAAAATTATTGCGTTATTAAATAAATATGATGATCATTATTTATTTAGTCTACTTGGATTTTTTATTTAAAAAAAAAAAAAACATTTTGAGTGTAATATATATATATATATCTAAATCACACCAAAAATATATTTAATACCAAGATAGATATAATGTCATTTCACCAGTAATGTGTTTAATACACTTCATATTTATATCAATTTTTAACAATTTACTTGTATGCTACTATTAAAGTGAATTTTTCTTATGACCCTGTAAATCATGGCTTTATCATGAGAAATATGAGCATTACGTTTATACGTGTTTTTTGTGTATGTAAAGGAAATATTTTTGGTAAAAAAACATTTCTTTTCAAATCGTTTTGTTACAAGGTGACTCAACATTTAATATTAAAATTAAGTGTTAAGTAAATACAATATTAGAATTAAAAAAAAGTTAGTTCTTTAACTAAATTATTAGAATACTTCAATTATCAATGCAATACAAATGAATAAAATTGAAGTATCAGTTCGTAATGTCAAAATAAGAGCTTTTTACTAAATGCATTTGAAAGTATATACGGTACTTATCTCAAAATAAACTATTTTTAAAACTTTCGTCTGTCTGTTTGTTCTGGCTAATCTCCGAAACGGCTGGACCGATTATGACGGGGCTTTCACTATTAGACAGTTGATGTTGTAAAAAATTAAAAACCCATGAAATTGTGAACAAAATCCGAATGTCCCAGTATTTTTATCGCTCGCGCTTCAAGCGCACGTCGCCGCACTGAAAAGCCGCTTCTTCTCCGCTTCTCCCTCCAACGACTTAGTACTAATATATAAAGAGATAAATTTTGTTAGTTTGTTTTTTGTGTGTTCCGGGTTATCTCTGGAATCTCACTAATGGGAAGCTACATTATTCCCGACTAACATAGGCTATTTTTGTTTTATGCATCTATGTCCGCGTGGTAGCAACTAAATCTGTGTCCACATGGAATGCAAACTTTTAAACGATGCGAGGTACAGAAAATCTTTAAATCTTAAATAAAAAATTTTGTCTAATAGTAATGAAATTTTTCTTCATATAGCCAATAGTTAAGAAACAATTTCAATACGAAGCCAGGGTCAGCTAAAATAAATAAAGAAATTTACATTTCACCGTTTTTCGAAAATCGACCGTAAAGGAGGTAAAATAGGGAGTCATAGTTTTGGTTTTTGTAAAGTGTGGAAATTTCTTTTTCAATTATACATCATACAATACGTGTTTTGCGAGTTTTTGGAAAAAGGACCCTCAAGGGGATGAAACACGGGATGAGCATTTGTATGGAGGTTCAGTATATTCAAATTAGAGACATGAAACTTGATATTTAGCTTTTAAATTATAAGTTATCAACAGCGTTTTAAGACAATAAGTCCTTGACGGGAAGAAATATAATGTTAGTCACTGATAAGGGCTTAACAAAATTTTCGGCGGGTAAAGCCGCTACAGGAAATGCAAGTGCCTAATTAAAACGGTTTCATTTGAAAAATTGAAAAAAAAAGAGCACTAATATATTAGTCCAAGTATCTGCTCCTACATTGGACCATTAGATGTTAGACCCATTATTACGGGACTAAGTATATTATTTTGTGTTTTTCTGCAGCGTAACTTTTTAAGCTATAGATACCGCGACAGTATATATATATATATATATATATATATATATATATGTCGTGTCCCAAATATATTATAATTCGATGATTAGGTTCCAATCACTTTTGCCCGATTTATAACATTCGAGAACGACTGGACAATCTTGTTAAAAAGATTAGGAAGATCGCCACTTAGTTTTTTCGAGAAACGTAAGAAACGGAGCTCTAATTTATTCGTAAGTTCTTGTCGCGTTCGATTATTATTTTTACCGTCGATAATTTATTTTCGGTGTCTTTAATACTGCGCGTCGATTTATTAATAATTATTCTTTCTGAAAACGTCTGTAGGTTTTGTTGAAATAATAAATAATTATTTTACGCACTATTAAATCTTTGATTTATTAAAACAAAATTAAACCAATTATTAAAATGATACAATAAAAATATAATGACATAATTTGAACTTGACTGACAAAAATTTTATTTAGACTTTACAAAATTGTTTATTAGAACTGACTTATTTTTTTATTAGAACTGACTTATTTTTTTATTAGAACTGACTTATTTTTTTATTAGAACTGGAAAAAAATGCGTTTATTGATTTTATTTATACAGAAATTATATTGCTTATTTTTGCTTAGTAATAAAATTCACATAAGAAATAAAAAATAAATTTATGATATTTTTGCGAATCTAGGATTTTTTATTTAAACAGGATGCACTATTTCCGATACTCCACATATATATACTGTCGCGGTATCTATAGCTTAAAAAGTAACGATGCAGAAAAACACAAAATAATATCCTTAGTCCCGTAATAATGGGTCTAAAAAAATACTAAATGTAAAATACTAGCGGCCCACTTCGCACGGGTATTTAACAAAAATTTCAAAAATTATAAATTTTAACACACACACACCCACACACATATACCCTTCTTTTTGCGTCGGGTTAAAAAAGAACAAAATTATAATAAAGTTTGGATATTATTATTTAGTGAATTTTTTTGTTATTATGCCTGTGACACACCAAATTAGCAACAAGCAACATATCTCTGAATTCATATCCCAGAGATAGTTACGATTAGCTAATTCATACTGATGATGACTACATTGTAGTCGAAATACGTATTTATAAAATACAAACAAATGTCCTAGGAATAGGGGCAAAATTTGAAATATAATTTCAAAAAACCTAGAGTTCTCTTTGATTATTTGCATAATCTTTATGAAGTAGTTTATTTAAATAAAGATTTATACCAAAGGACAAATAAAGAGCCTTTTCTTGCGCCGGCATTTCAATTAAATTTTTTAAATAAAAGAACACTTATTGTGACATAACTACAATAGCTAGACATATGCTGCCGCGACACATTTTGTAGATAATGATGTGTTATGCAAATTCCTAGTACATTATTTTGTTCTATCATCAATAGTTTTCGCAGTGCACGCGATGTAAGGAATTTTTTAGGTCAATTTTTTACACCTTTGGGAAAATTAAATTTCTTACTTAAGGTATCAAAAATACCGCGTCGAATGCAAAAAACCGCATCCTTCTAGCATTTCTGGAAGTGTCGCAATAAAGTTTTAAAGAATCGTGCACAAATTTCACAAGTGGTTTGTGCTAAATTTTTAGTATAAATATGGACCAACCACAGAGCAGCAATATTTCCTATGTTAATTTTATCAATATAAAAATGCAAAAATTTTCCAATTCCCGATATAAATTTCGTTGTTTGATAATTTTCCTTTCGGTTTAGTTACTATATCTAACTGTATGCCAAATACCAACTTTTAAGGACTTATGGTCTAGGCCCTGGAATTATGATTATGTCTCTCTATGAGTTAGGGGTGTCCATGTTTTTTGGGTTTTTGAACCGAAATAACTTTTTAACCGTTTATTTCTTAACGAAAAGCAAAAACTTTTTCTCTTATAATTCCCTAAATAGCTTATATTCGAAAAACAAGCACTATAGCTCTTTTCGTTCAGAACATATTTCGGGGTCAAATGGGCTCTGATTTTTCGATAAGTAATAGTACTGTAAGCGCGAAGGCAAAGAACCCCTTAAACTCGGCCTGTCGCACAACCGTGCTCTTGATTTAATTTTTGCAAATACTAAAGTCATATCAGATAATATATTTCATTTTGATCGCACTAAAATTATGACCGCTAAAGAGTAATTTATGTATTCTAAGGAAATTCGCTATGTTGACGCAGCTCCTGCGTAACGAATTTTTGTTTTCTTCTTTTGTTTGAAATATTTTAAAACTTGAAATATTTTAAAAGTTATAAAATTTTAAAAACATACTAAAGGAATTCTTACGAAATAAAATTCAACCACATTTTTTCTTACATTTAATCAATTTACCCCTCAATAATTTTCTAAGGAAAATACACATATAATAAATTTATATTCATTTTCTCACACTTGGTAAATAACTTATTATTTAATTATATAAATCCATGTACCTTTATTTATACAAATGATGGATGAAAATATTTATTCCGGTTTTTAAATATATTTGTTTAATAAAGTGATCGGTTTTTTTAAAAGAAAGCCTGATATTTAAGAAACAATCGCTAAAAATAAAATTAGTGACACTTAACCAACATTGTGTTAATCTTTTCAAGTGAACTTTCTGTCAGTATTTATATTACAACTAAATTATCAGTGCATAAATAACGAACGAAAATTGCGTTTAAAAAAAATAAAGTCAAACATATAATGGCAGATAATAGCGAACTAATCCTAGCAATGAAAAAAATGATGGATGAGTCCCTACAGACTCAATTCGAAAAGACAAAACTTGAGATGGAGAAGATGAAAATAGAAATTATAGATAATCTCAGTGTAAAAATAGACCAAAAAATAAAAGAAGACGTAGGCAAGGCAACAGCAGCGTTAGAAATGAAAGTTTCTCAAATAGAACATAAAAATGATTTAAATGAAGCAACAGTGATAACAGCAAAAATATTAATCATTTAATAGATAAGGATAAAATGAAAAACATCATTATTTATGGGCTTGGACCTACAAATGGTTGGAGAGATCGTGAAGAAAAAATTATATGGCTTTTCTCAGAGAAAATGCAGTCTGGCTTTGGAAGAAATGGCATAGACTGCATAATGAACTTAATAAGGAACAGTGAAAATGGACCACTTCTAGTTCGTCTTACAACACTGCGTATGAAGAATGAATTTTTAGCTAAAAGAACTATGTTGAAAGGTACTAAAATATACATCGATAACGATTACAGGAAAGAAGTTGTAGAGAAAAGAAAGAAATTAAGAGCAATCATGATAGAAAAACGTAATGAAGGGAAAATAGCCTACATCAAGAACGACACACTATTTATCGAAGGAACTGTTTTGCATGCAAACACTATAAACTCGAAAAGTAATTATGAAACGAATGAAGTTCCACACAGAAGATATTATCAGGAGACAGACAATGATATTCGAGAAGTAGAAATAAAAACGCCAGGAGGCACTGATAATACAAAGAAACGACTACGCTCACCAGAAGATGTGGAAAAACTCTTGAAAACTGACAACGAACAAGTGAACAAAAGAAAACATGTAGCACCAACGAAATCCAATGTAAAGCAACTACCAATGGAATGCTTTCTGCAAAACCATAGTAATTTTCAAAGACCAAAATCGTAGAATGAAGACTCGGCAGTAACCACATTGATTGAAGGTACTCAGAATCAAACAGTTGTAAAAGATACAAGGAACCAAAATTCAAACCCACCTGAAGAAATCATAAAGAGAGTATGGTATAACAAACATAACGAAACGTATAATCAACCAGAAACAATGACAAACAGTAACATCAAAACGGCCAAGAAACATAATGAAAATGAAATGAAACTAGAACATTATAGGAACAAACAAGAAGATACTAGTATACAATGGAAATCTCGCTCAAAAGATGATAACGTACAAATGCACCAATAGCAACCAAAAAAAATCCAACAGAACGTTCAAAATAGATCTCAAAAAAATTATTACATATACATATATTATTGTAGAACATTAAGCGATAACAATAAATTATTTGAAATATCAGAAACATTAACGGATATAGAATGGGCAGTGATAAGATTAGGTGAAATAAGAAGAGCTGGAGAAGAACTTATACAACTAGATAGCGGTTATTTATTTTACTTTAATGGTGAAGGCAAAAATGGGGGAACGGGTTTTTTAATAAACACAGACATAACAAAATGGGTTGTAAGTGTGAAATGCCATACTCACAGAATATCTAAACTAATTTTGAATCCGAAAACTAAGGAAAAAGAAGGTAGAATAATTCTGATTCAGGTTTATGCACCTACTTCGGAATTAAGTAAAGAAGATATAGAAAAGTTCTATAGTTTCCTAGATGAGGCAATGGATGAAGATAATGATCGATATAAAATGATAATAGGAGATATGAACGCCAAGACACGAAATAGAAGAAACGAAACAACACTAGGAGAATACACTATAGGAGAAAGAAATGAAAGAGGTACCAGAATGATTGAGTTTACTGAAGGAAGACAGTTATATATTATGAACTCTTCCTTTAATAAACCTACTGAAAAGAAATGGACCTGGGAGCCAACACAAAAACGAAATAGATTTCGTGCTATGTAAAAGGAATAAATTTATAATCGATGTAGAAGTTGAAGAAGCCATAGATATAGGTAGCGACCACAGAGCACTGAAAGCAATAATAAATCTGAGAATTAAAGTAAAAAATGGCAACAAAAGAAAGCAAAAAGAATTAGCACGGATCAACTTAAAACCAACAATTATGAAGAACTACTTAACATTAGATTAAACAACTTAGATTACGAAAAAGGATTAGATGAAAGTGTCGGGGAGCTGATGAAAAGTATCACCCATACTACAGAAGAAATAAATAATATTATAAAAAGTGATGAAACAAAAAACAAAATACCAAATGAAATTAGGAGACTACTAGAGAAAAGAAGACGAATTAAAAGAAATAACTTGAATATGGGGAAGTACACCGAAATATCACAATCTATACGAAAAAAATGGATGGAATGGACACATCAGAGAAAGATAGATGAAATAAGCGAAATATTAAGGATTGGGGGAAGCATTAAACAGTGCACAAAGAAACTTTCAGGAGGAACACAATTAATGACAAGGATAAGGAATAATAAGGGAAATTTGGTAGATAAAAGAGAAGACATATTAAAAACAATATCGGAATTCTATACTACTCTATTTAAAGACAAGTTTAAAGATGAAAAGTTGAAGCAGGATACCAGTAATATGATTGAAGAAAGCGATGAAGATATTCCAGTAATAATAGAATCGGAAATAAGGACAAGCATAAACAAGCTGAAAGAGGGAAAATCAGGAGGCATTGATGGCATAATAAATGAACAAATCAAAGCTGGCGGCGTAACTATGGTAAAAGAACTGAAGAAGCTATATAATCTATGCTTAGATTCAAACGTGATACCAGAAAAATGGTTAAGTTCCTTGCTAATACTGTTATATAAAAAAGGGGATGAATTCGATTTAAGAAATTATCGTCCACTGAGTCACCTATGCGTCCTCTACAAGATTTATTTGAGTATTATCGCAAGAAGAATAGAAAATGAACTCGATAGAGAACAACCTGTGGAACAGACTGGATTTAGACGCAACTTCTCACTTTGTGATAATATTTTGACTTTAAAGCAACTGATAAGACTATCTGGAGATTACAATTTTTCATTGGTAATGCTATTTGTGGACTTTGAGACAGCGTTCGACGTCCTAACACAAGCCATCCTTGAAGCCCTTGAACAGGCAGGAATTTGTAAAATATACATCAACATAATAAAAAACATTTATACAAAGTCTGAAATGGTAATAAGAATGGAAGGAAGAGAAAAAAAAATTAAACTAGAAAAAGGATTAAAGCAGGGAGACGTAACTTCATCCAAATTTTTCAATGCAGTTCTTGAAATGGTTTTTAGACGCTTATAATGGAACACGAGAGGTATAAACATCAATGGGCAAAGACTATATCATTTACGGTTTGCAGACAATGTTGTACTAATAAGTGAAAATACCAATGAAATCAGAGAAATGCTGAAAGAGTGAAGCGAACAAGAAGATAAAGTGTGACTAAAAATCAATGTCAAAAATGAAAATGTTCATGAAAATGAATACACAAGATGATGACAACGAAATTGTGACCATTGATTGTGAAAAAATAGACACTGTATCCGACTTTGTATACTTGGAACATAAACGTTCAATCCTTGGTCAAGGGGATGAAATTACAAGGAGAATTGCTCTAGGATGGAACATTTTTAATAGACACTAACACCTCTTCAAATCATCAATAGACATACAACACAAAACTAAACTGTGGAACATGTGTGTTTTACCATCCCTCATGTATGCTTCAGAAACATGGACCTTATCCAAAAAAGTAGTCAGTAAGGTGAGAACTACTGTAAGAAGCATGGAAAGGGCAATGATAGGCAGAACTAGAAGAGATAAGAAAAGAAAAAAATTGATTAGTATTACCTCAGGATTACCTCAGGATAGGACACATAATTAGAACCAAAGATGATCGCTGGACTAAGAAATTAATGGAATGGTGCCCGATGCAATATACAAGAAAAAGGGGAAGACCGAAAACCAAATATGATGAGGAGATGCTAAAATTATGTGGAGAAGTAACTTGGAAAAGAGTACCATGGGGAAGAAAAGAATGGAGGAGAATGGGACAAATATATGTAGATATTTGGATGCAAGAATCCTAAAGTAATTTTATTTTTCTATTCGAAACTTACTTACTTTTTTCGTTTTGTGCTATTAATTGTTATATTTCTTTAACTGTTATTTTTTTAAATGATATATCTTATATCCATAACTCAGCCCTGCTGAATTGGAAATTTAATTCAGATATACGTAGTATTGTTTATTATTGTTATTACAATTTCCAAATAAAGGTTTATTTATTTATTTTATTTATTGTTCAACATGGTTAATAAATCACATTCGATTTGCTAAAACTCTAGCCTATATAATATACAAACTACCATGTAGAAAACATTATAATACGACCATGAACCAATTCATAACAATATATTGCTATATGTGTATATGAATTGTAGACGTTGTCGCCTTTGGAGTGGAAGGAATTTTTGTGTATAGACTAGGAATTGGTAGGATATGCGGCTGCAGCCGACTATGATAAGAACTATGCCGATATTAATCTGGAGTACGTGAAGGAAACTGCAGAAAACCTTCTCAAGCATAACCGGTTACTTCGTTCTTGTCGATACGACGACAGTTTAGTCAATTAACCGCCCCTTTTTTTTTCTTAATAAATGACAAACTGTCGATGTCGGGATTCGAACTCATAACCTACAAGTTTCCAAGTAGGCATACTGCGCAGGCACAACGCCTTAGACTGCTCGACCACTTTGACTGGCCAATTATTTAGCAGTATATTACTACATGTGTATGATGCTATATGTGTACATGAATTGTAGACGTGGTCGCCTTTTTTGATTTTGGAATTTAAATAACTTATCAACTGCTTATACCTTAACGATGAGCAAAAATCTTGTATCTTATAAATTCGTAATCTTGATATATTCGAAATCTTACCACTGTAGCTCTTTTTGTTCAAAAGTTACAAGAGATCGATTTTGGCCCTGATATTTCGTGTAGTAATATCACTACACAGGCCTAGACCACCTTAAACGCGGCCTACGCACTGCTGTGCTATAGATTTAACAAAAATTCATAACCTGTTATATAAACCATTAAAATGAAAAGATGTTTTCAATTTCAACCTAATTATATAAATAACGTAATAAAAAGTTATGAGAAAGCATGGTGAAAATAAGAAAGATAAAAAGTATAAATTTTAATAATTACAAGAATAAAATTGATAAAGCCGTTATACATTGCTGATAATATTCTACATACCTAAATTGATGCCTTTCATATTGCAAACAAACATTCTATGAATTGACAAAGAAGAAATTGGTTGATATTAATCTAGATGTGTTGGTCACACATTTTGTTTCACAGTTTTATTATCTTTATTATCGTATACAGTACGTAGTTCTTAGGGGCATGTACGCCGCAACCCATCGATCACGCCACGCGCGACTTCTACCTTAAGATAATTTAACAGATAAGATGCCTGTAAGACACATTTTTGATGATTTTGTTATAATAAATATGCGGAGGAGAAACGAAAAATGGAATTATCTGTCTAAAAATTGGTAAAATGGAAAAATTTTACAAAGTTGGAGAAAATTTATTTTTTTTAAAGACTTTGACCATATTTTCTGTAACTTTATAAAAATATTTACTATTGAAATTTCATGTTTATTATAATTCCTTTTATATACACCTGGAAAAATTTACCAGCCAGGTATGTTTCGAGTTACCACTATGCATGTTTTTTGTCGGTTATTAGTTAATTGTTGAATTTAGCAATAAATTCAACAATTAACATTCTTGTTTCATTTCTTATTTGAGATTACGATGCATTTTGATATTTTAGTCGTAAATTAATTTGAAAGGATTTCTTTCTTGTGATTTTTATTCGATTTTTTGCTTGTTCCTATTAATTCAAAGTTAGTTATTTAATCGTTTATAAACCAAAAAAATGCCATCAGACGCAACCTGAACTGCTGTGGCAGTGGCTTAAGTTGATGCTGAGAACAGCAAACGTCAGATCGCTCGCGAGGTTAACGCTCCTCGAACCATTGCCCAGTGTATCATAAGACGATTTCGAGAGACTGACTCTTACACGCGGAGGCCAGAGGTCAAGGGTGAAAACGTTCCACTTCTGCTCGAGACTATCGTTTTCTTGTAAACAATGTGTTGGGATCGCTTTTTACATCCAATAAAGCTCGCACTTGTCTCTTCGAATGTTTGTGTCAGTGAACAGACAATAAGAAGAAGGCTAGAAGAAAGAAATCTACGATCATTTCGCCCTGTTCGTGCCCCAGAACGTCTCCCGCAACACCGTATAGCCAGACTTCATTTTTCACAAGAACATGCAGCTTGGGATATAGTGCAGTGGAAGAATGTACACACCCGTTCAAAAAAAATGAACAAACCTGAACCGAATCAGTCTCTCAAAATTTTGATTATTCTTGTCGTAAATATTTTTTGCCGATACAACATGTTATTTTATTTTTATACGTAAGAGGAAGATATAACTCTTAACATGTATTTTCATTACATATATTTTTTAAATGCTTACTCTGTCCTTGACACGCATATATAAATGGAAAATATAAATTCAGTTAATACTTCCATTTCTTTTTTACACACTTAAAAAATATACTACTTATCTTTGTTTATAAATAAATAAAATTATACATTATACATAGAGTTACAAAAATGAGGAGTTTTATGAAATGTAAGAAAACTAACATTTCAGGTTTGTTCATTTTTTTTTAACGCTAGTGTACTGGTCTCAAACGAGAGAAGACCCGATTACCCAATAAGGGGTTTGCTTCATGTGACATAGTGGGAACAGTAGGATACCAGGGAGGATCAATAATGACATGGGGAGGTATTACATACGAGGCTCGTACCTGACTTGTACTGGTTGATAGAGGTAATATTTATGCTCGATGGTACGTGGAAGAAGTTCTCCAAGACCAAATATAAACAAAATATGCACGGGACAAAATATCACCAGATAAAGTATTTCTAAGTCAAAAAATCCCCAAGACAAGATATATCCAGACTATATATATCTTTGAGACAAAATATTCCTACGACAAACGTATTTTTATATAAAACTCATATATAAATACAATATGGCTATTCAGACACACGCGAGTCGTTTGCATGTCTTCAGCGTGAAGGGTATAAAGCCATTACAATATATTTTTCATCGGTCATACCCCGAGTTGGTCGGATTTGGATATATTTGGATGTTATTTTTCCGCAATTAAAAATTTTTTTAATTTCTGCTACTTAGATATATTCTGTATGAGTTATTATCTTAGAATATATTTTTTCGGGATAATATTTAGTCTGGGGATATTTTGTCGATGTTATTTTGTCAGGGATATTTTGTGCGGGGAGCAAAACGTTTATATCTTCCAAACAGGCTCCAAGAAGTCATTCGAGTCAGCCCGAGGTGGCAATACTCATTATTAAAATTGTAAACTGAAATTAAATCCCTGGTTTTTAATAAAATTGAAACTTTAATTTTTTCATAAAAGTAAAAACTGTTTTTTGTAATAAAGATGAATATATACATTTTTCAAAAGCTTTTAACATTTTTTTCATAACTCAACTGTTGCTTACAATAAACCTTATATCAAATTTCCTTAATATTATACAATATTCACAAAAATGAAGAAAAAATGGGTGACCCGTTAGTTGTGCCGGTGAGTATATACGCCTCCTGGGAAGAGTAGGTTTCCCCTCAGCCCTGGCTTTCTCTACTGCTGCTCTTCTCCGAACTGCTCCCGAAAGATTGTTTCTTTCCACTTTCAGGAAAATATTCTGGAATTTATCGTCCAGATTTTCTGTTGGGTTGGATGCACCTGTAGTTTTTTGTGCCTTGGCGAGGCTAGCTTGCGCAGCTTCGGCTGATTCACTTTTTGAAGGGATTTGAGCCCCATAGTTTATATTTGAATATTCGGTTTCCATTTTGGTCCCACGAGTAAATCTACTACCCCATCGGCCCCGTGATGGAGCGGGTATTAATACAATGGAGTTCGCAAATTACCTCAAAGGGATTGTTCATTACAGCATTTAACCCTACTGCCTTCTGTGATCTAATAAAAGCGTTTGACAATATTCGTCACGACCTTATTTCTCAAGTTATAAAATGGAAAACATGGACATCTGTGTAACCACTCTCAAGTGAATCGAAAGTTATTTGACCGATAGACAACAGTTTGTCTGCATTGACAAAAATAAATTCAATGTAGTAAAATCTTCATCTTTTTTGGTACCACAGGGCTCCATACTAGTCCCTGTACTGTTTATTTTACATATAAATGAAAAAGATTAATTTGATCTGAAAGCTTTTATTCTATGCGGTAGATACGACAATGCTTGTATCACTGAATCGGCCGTTGATGCTCAAACCAAAGTGGAAAATGATTGGTTGGAAGTTAAAAACTACCTACTGCACAGCGAATGTTTTACAATTCGAATGTTTGTAAGCGTAGTAATCGTTTAAGCATGCAAATTAGGTCGCCCGTATGGTACACATGTTCAAAAAAGTAGCACTCATTTTTCAAAAATTTGTAAATGATTTGTTTCTTTTTCATTCAGTTTTTATAAAATGCTTCAGGTAAAAATATAGTTCATTATAAATATAATAAAATTATATTTAGTAAATAATACTATATATAGTAAAAATTTTCCCAAAAATCGAATGAGCCTCAAATCAATAGAAATTTGAAAAATAGACGCTACTTTTGTGACCATGTGTACTTATTTACCAATACAAGTCCACTTTGAAATTTTTCCAATAATTTTTGATGGACAGTGTGTTCTACGGTAAAACTTTGGTTATGGACCTTAATAATAAAGCGTTCTGAAATTAGACGAGGGTGCCACTATTCGAGAGATAACCAGTTAATATATGCAAGAAAATGCATTTTCATAATTTGTAGATTATTTATAAAAAAATAAGAACAGCTATTTTCTTTAGTTCTCAACAACAATTGAAACAATTATCGAATTTTGGAAGAAAATTTTGCTATTGGCTTTCTACCGGTGCCGAAAATGAAATTTGTATATATACATGATGTTTCAGAATTATGTGGATTACCTCACCCTCTCGGACACACCATGCATATCTGTGATCGTATTATTATTAATAAATCTTACGAGATTTTGAAATGAAAAATTCGGGAATCAGTGGATAGATGGAAGGTTGTGGTGGTTCTAGTAGCGAATTTCCTGAAAGGAAATAGGTCCAATTGGTCCCGTACCGAAGTCAAAATTTCGGAAAAATTTCTTCAAAAGTACATCGATCCTACCTAGTAGAAAATCACCATCTGTAAAATTTATAAAATATAATATATTTAACAGATGGTGATTTTCTACTAGGTAGGATCGATGTACATTTGAAGAAATTTTTCCGAAAATTTGACTTCGGTACGGGACCAATTGGACCTATTTCCTTTCAGGAAATTCGCTAATAGAACCACCACAACCTTCCATCTATCCACTGATTCCCGAATTTTTCATTTCAAAATCTCGTAATATATATAATCACTCTAGCGGTCACAGTTTTCATTTTATCGGAATGAAATTTGGTATTTGAGGTGCTTTTGGTATTCAATAGGTCAAGTTCGTTAATGGGTAAAATCGGACAAGGGGAAAGAGGGTTTTAGAGAAAGGGGAAACACAAAATTTGACATATCTCCCTTAATATTTGAAAAATCGAAAAATTTATAAGAAGTAAAGTTGTTGGTACTAAGTTTAACTGTAATTTTGTTTCTTATCAATTTTTCTGTTACACTATTATTTACAGAAATATTGACGGTTTAAGATTGAAAATGAAATTCCTTAATATCTCTGTACACATTGGGGTTGAGCAAAAATGATGAGGTGATGATTTGTAGCAAATATAGTTTTCTACAACTTTACAACTTGTTCTAATATTAAGAGAGGTATTTTATATTTTGTGTTTACTTCTTTCTTTATACTCCCCCTCCCCATTCCCCTCGACGTATGCCATTTATTAATAAACTTGGACTTAACTTGCAAATACTAAAATCATATACAACATTTCATTTCGATCAGACTAAAATTGTGACCGCTAGAGAGTCATTTTTGTAATCTAAGGAAATTTGCTAAGTTGAAGCAGCTCCTGCGTAACGAATTTTTTTGTTTGGGGTCGTTTAAAATATATTGTTTCTTCCAATGTAAGCATATACGCCTCTCATATATATATATATATATATATAAATATATATATACACTACACACATGCATATATATATATATATATATATATATATATATATATGCGTGTGTGTGGTGTGTGTGTTGGCGCTAGTGTGTCTGTATACGCTCTAAGACCCGCAAACTTAGCCTGTTGGGAACGAAGTTTTTTTCATGACGGTCTTTCTGTATTTGAAAGGCAAAGTTCGTTAAAATCATTTACAATCATTTACAGAAATAGTTTATATAATATCCATAATAATGAATATTACAACTATATCACCATGGTAACTTGATTTGATCGTCATTATGATTCCTGTATCTGAGAAATAAACGCAGCAGCATTCCAAATTTCATTTCTATGGTTCAAAAATTGTGGCATGCAGAGCGCGTACAGACACTTACATGTCTATTATTGTTTTTCGATTAGAGTGAAATTTGAAATGCTGTGTGCATTTGGTATTTGAAAGGTCAAGTTCCGTAATGTGCAAAATCGGTCGAAGGGATAGAAGGGATTTCGAGGGATCGGTAAACATACAATGTGAAATACACCTTCAAATTCCTAATCACTCAAATTCCAGGACACTTGACCATTGCATTATCACAAAATGATATTTTTTATCAGAAGAGTACAAAGTACAATCCAATTAATCTACGGAAGCTTAATGTTAAATTTGACATAATTGTTATCAGAAAACAAAAAATTTGTTGATGTAGAAAAATATAATACAAAAATGACAGCGTTTTATTTTTTCGGCTTGTCTAGTTTCCCTGAACCTAAAGAAATGTCAAAAGTAAAAAAACCGGTTTTTAAATTAAAAAAAAAAAAGTTGACGTCCAATCCAAAAAAGTTAAATTAGAAAGTTGTAATAAATTTCGATTTTTTGCCCCAATTTCCAAAATTTTTTTTATTTTATAAATACGTATTTCGACTACAAAGTAGTCATAATCAGTATGACACAGACCGTCACCACATTGGCAACAAGTAGCATCTCCTCGGAGAATAATTACAATTAGCTAATTCATACTCATAATGACTACTTTGTAGTCGAAATACTTATTTATAAAATGCAAAAAATTTTGGTCTAGGAAATTGGAGCAAAAAATCGATATTTATTTCGAAAAATTCTAGAGTTCTCTTTAATATTATTTATAAGAATATCGTAAAAAAACCTATCGAATTGCGCCCATTGAATTAAAATTGGTTGCGTAGTTTCCCAGAAAAACTGGAAAAACAGGCGAAAATCGCGTTTTCTTAATTTGTGTATAATATTTGTTTTAAATGACTACAAAGTTGTTACATAGTAAAAATATTGGTAATAACTCGAAAATATTCCAGTTTTTTTTTTTGACAAGCAATTTTGCAAATTTTTTCGATAAATTTAAGTTTTTCGAAATAAAGGTCCTTTTGTAAAATCATTCCTCTTGGTCTAGAAATTATCGTAGAGCAATTTTTCAAAGCTACGCTTTTCATCATAAGAAGCAAGGCGAGTTTTTTTTCTTCATTTGTTTATGAACAACATTTTTCCTATCGCTTGAAACCCGTAGGCCGTAATAAGGTCCACCTGATGGTATTCTAAGAAGGTCCGGGTTTTATTAAAAGTTTTAAAATAAACTTGTTTGGTTAATTGATTTCAAAAAAATTTCGGTTAAAAAGCATATTTTATAAATAAAAGAACAGATAAATTCAAGTAAGCTTTTTGTATTCCATGCATAAAACTAATTGTATCTTAGCTCATTTAGCCAATTAAGTGCCTTTTGATACCAAAGTTCAATATTGCCTAAGACTCCATATAGGATGGTTTTTGATAAAAAATAAAATACTAATTTAACAAAATATTTAACATAAAACCACCAATCCTCTTCGGTGAAAGATTACAGATCACAAGGGAAGCCAAGTTCTTGAGAGTAATGCTGGACTCCTCTAACATGGAACCCTCATCTGGAACATATAACAAATAAGAGCAAATCTTCTCTCATGCTTTGCAAGAGAGCATGTGGAAAAGTCTGGGGTCTAAAACCCAAAATGATCCACTGGCTCTACACAACAGTAGTCAGGCCCATTATAACCTATGCTGCTCTTGTGTGGTGGCCAAAAGTTAAGAAGATTACTGCGTGCAAAAAACTGTCCAGGATCCAGAGACTGGCATGCTTGTGCATCACTGGATCCATGAGCAGTACACCTGCAATTGCCATGGAAGTCATACTGGGGCTGCCTCCGCTAAACTTTGTAATAATAGCTAAAGCGAGATCCAGCGCCCATAGATTGTCTTGCAATAACAACTGGATTAATAAAAATCAGGTTGGAGATCTATTTAAAAAAAACTGCCATGAAACAAAACTGTCATTATATTTTAAAATATCTGTATTCCTCTGTTATTGTTTACTAATTATTTACTAAATATTTTGTTTGATTGATTGATTAATATCGGGGTAAAAAAACTATTGCACTTCGACCCTATGGTCCATTGTGCTCCCTCTTTTACCTCAGTCTGACGAGACTCGCTTCTCCCATATGTTGGCAATAGCCTGGAGCTTGCTTATCAGGTCCTTCCGAAGTTTCATATATTCGGGCTGAGATGCACCGAATATCCTGTATCTGCTGTAACCCAGAGGTTCGCAGTCAAAGATTATGTGACTGGATGTTTCTTCCTCCTCGCCACACAATCTGTACATAATGGAGCCGTTATGGGGTCCCATTGTGTGCAGATGTTTCCGCATAGGATAATGCTCGGTAATGAACCCGGTAACCCTCCGCAGCTGCATCCTGCTCAGCCTCAGTGCATCGAGAGATAACCTCTTTGTTGCACTCTGAAGCAGTACCTTCCCGAGCTCTTGCCCCGGTACATTTTCCCAGTGATCACGGTTTTTAGAATTTGACCCCAAGTTGATCACTTGTTTACATGCAGTCTTTGGAATTCCTAAAATAGGCTCCGGGACTATAAATGGCATTCCGACTCCCATCTTTGCTAAGTTATCCGCTTTTTCGTTTCCTTCAATTACACTATGACCCGGCACCCAGATCAAGTTAACATTGTTCCGTTTTGCCAGTTTCAGAAGTTCCTCCAGACAATCCTTGACTACCCTTGAGGTGACCTCAGTTCCAGACAAGGCTTTTAAAGCAGCTTGACTGTCCGACAAAATACATACGTTCTGGTTCATGTAGCCTCTACATAGGTTCTCACGGACGCAAGCCAGTATGGCGTAGATTTCTGCTTAGAAGACCGTGGCATATTTCCCCAAGTTGACGCTTATGTTTGCTTTTGGTCTCTCACCATAGATTCCCGCCTCGGTCCCTTCTTCAGTTTTGGATCCGTCTGTATACCAGACGATTACTTTCCTGAGGTAGGGTGGTACTCCTTCCGACCACATGGCCCTATCACATACTACAGTGAAAGGTTTTGAATATGGAATAAGGAATATGTCTTGGGAAGTATATCTGTGTCCATTTCAAAGACGGGTTCTGAGATAGTATGACTTCGGGTTCTGAGACAGTATGACTTCCATGGCAATTGCAGGTGTACTGCTCATGGATCCAGTGATGCACAAGCAGGCCAGTCTCTGGATCCTGGACAGTTTTTTGCACGCAGTAATCTTCTTAACTTTTGGCCACCACACAAGAGCAGCATAGGTTATAATGGGCCTGACTACTGTTGTGTAGAGCCAGTGGATCATTTTGGGTTTTAGACCCCAGACTTTTCCACATGCTCTCTTGCAAAGCATGAGAGAAGATTTGCTCTTATTTGTTATATGTTCCAGATGAGGGTTCCATGTTAGTTTGGAGTCCAGCATTACTCTCAAGAACTTGGCTTCCCTTGTGATCTGTAATCTTTCACCGAAGAGGATTGGTGGTTTTATGTTAAATATTTTGTTAAATTAGTATTTTATTTTTTATCAAAAACCATCCTATATGGAGTCTTAGGCAATATTGAACTTTGGTATCAAAAGGCACTTAATTGGCTAAATGAGCTAAGATACAATTAGTTTTATGCATGGAATACAAAAAGCTTACTTGAATTTATCTGTTCTTTTATTTATAAAATATGCTTTTTAACCGAAATTTTTTTGAAATCAATTAACCAAACAAGTTTATTTTAAAACTTTTAATAAAACCCGGACCTTCTTAGAATACCATCAGGTGGACCTTATTACGGCCTACGGGTTTCAAGCGATAGGAAAAATGTTGTTCATAAACAAATGAAGAAAAAAAACTCGCCTTGCTTCTTATGATGAAAAGCGTAGCTTTGAAAAATTGCTCTACGATAATTTCTAGACCAAGAGGAATGATTTTATGCACACAATGGGACTCCATAAGGGTCCGTTATGTGTAGATTGTGTGGCGAGGAGGAAGAAATATCCAGCCACATAATCTTTGACTGCGAACCTCTGGGTTACCGCAGATATAGGATATTTAGTGCACCTCACCCCGAATATATGAACCTTCTGGAGGACCTGATAGACAAGCTCCAGGCTATTGCCAACATATGGGAAAAGCGAATCTCGTCTGACTGAAATAGAAAGGAGAGCACAATGGGCCATTAGGTCGAAGTGCTATACTTTGTACCCCGATATAAATCAATCAATCAATCAAAGGCAGACAGTCATGGTTTTTAAAATTATCGTCAGAATACACATATATATATATATATATATATATATATATATATATATATATATATATATATACATATATATATATATATATATATATATATATATATATACATATATATATACATACATACATATATACATATATACATATATGTATATATATATATATATATATATATATATATATATATATATATATATATATATATATATACATATATATATATAATAATAATAATAATAATAATAATAAATACTTTATTTAGAATATTACAATTCTTTATAAAGGAGATTCAAGTTTTAAAAAGAAAAATTGAAAAACAAACTCAGTGTTTAAAAAGGAGAAAAAAAAACAAAACAAAATACAAAGCAAAAAATCAAACAAAAATTACTTATTTAATTATTTAATTTCTACAGGCTAAAGGGAACCATGATCAGCCCGAGAGGTATCAATGAAAACGCTATTGATCCAGTAGGAAAGAACGTATCAACAATATTGTTCTAACAAGCCAGAAAACTCGTTTTATGTGTCCGATGCTCATGTACTGTAACATCTGTTTAAGATCAAATTGGTTGCAGCTAGCTTTTTGGAAAAAGACGAAACGCTCATAGTTATAAACCGGGCAGATACAAAGCAAATGTGCAAGATTCTCTTTTTCGTTTAAGCTGCAGAGAGAGCAGTTAGTTTCTTGATCAACAGTGTAACTTATGTTGTTAATAACGATTATTAAAATTTTATGGTTTGTCGTACGTAACTGTGCAAATAATCGTATAAATTGTATCGGACAAGTAAATGATAGATATGCTTGCGATCCTTCCGAACAGGTCAAGTGCTTATATGGGCTATGGTCGGATGATGTAATTCTTGCCATATCCCTTTGTCTGAAGTAATAAGAGAATCTTTCAATAATACTATTAACATCGGCTATAGTTATTCTATTGGTGGTTAAAAGGCTACCGGAGTCCACTAAATCAAGAAGAGCTTTTAACTGTGAGACACAATTATATTTTGAATTGATGTTTTCTTCGGTATTTGTCAAGTGTAGGAATCTGTTAAAACACAATCTCGGGTACCGTTTTTCATCCATAAATAGGATATTTCGTAGCCATGACAGAGTTGATTTATTTGCGCTTAGAGAGAGGGGCAAAGAACCAGTTTCCAAACGCACAATATAGTTTGGAGTATTTCTTGGTAGTTTTAGTAACTGCTTATAAAAACCCATCTGAATACGTTCTATTTGATTTAGATAGCGCATGCACCAAGCAGGAGCGCAATACAGAAGGGAATTAACAACACAAGAGCTAAATAATTCTATTCGAGAGTTCCATGATACGCATTTTGTATCAGCTAATATTTTCATAACAGACCCCAGAGCTACGTTTCCCTTTAGTATCGCTAATTCTGCTGTTTGGAAAAACAGAGACGAACTAACAAATGGAATTCCCAGGTATAAATATTTGTTGACTATTTCGAAAGCAAAATCCTTAAATTGAAAAGTATTACTCTTTTCACCGCGCCCGCCATTTTTAAAAACAACAACTTTTGATTTTTCGTAATTAATTTCTAAATCGTTGTTATTTGCATAAGAAGTTAATAATAAAATCTTTCTGCGTAAATCAGAGTAGCTGTCACCCAATATCACTAAATCGTCAGCATATAAGAGCATTAGTATTTCATTACAGCCATCAACATTTAATCCCCGAGATCCGTTTGAGTGAAAGAAATTTTCAATATCATTTATAAAGGCAGAAAAAAGCCATGGACTCAATGATTCACCCTGCAATACGCCTTTAGTAACATGGAACTCTTTGCTAAAATCACCATTACTCTTTACCTGAAAACATGAATTATCATAAAGATTTTTCAAAATTCGAATCACTTTTCCACTAACTCCACAGACAAAAAGTTTTTCCCAGAGTTTTGAATGGCTAATGGAATCGAAAGCTCGTTTAAAATCCACAAATAAGGCATAAACTCGTCTACCTGGGAGACGAAGTTGTAAATGAACCACAGAGGCAAGCACGAAAACATTATCAAGACAACCTCTGTTCTTCCTTAAGCCTGATTGCGATTCGATAAAAAAGTCACATGACTCAGCCCAATAGTTTAAACGACATAGAATGATACCAGTAAAAAGCTTTAAAGTGGTGTTGCATAAGGCAATTCCTCTGTAATTTTCTGGGTCATTTATATCGCCTTTTTTATGCATCATATTGACGATAATCTTACTCCATAGCATTGGCAACTTTTCCTGCTCTAGTATTTTGTTAAACATGGTGTTCAGGTAGAGCAACCAGTTATTAATATTATTAGGAAGATTTTTCAGAAATTCATTCGAAATCCCATCCAGGCCAGGAGCTTTATGCGTTTTAAGCGCTTGTAAACAGTCCGTTATCTCTTGAAAAGAAATATCTCTGTCTAAATACGGATGCTTCACATCCGTCAAATAGACATCGATTTGCAAAGAGTTGGTGTTACAGATTTTGTTATAAAAATTTTAATAAACATATATATATATATATATATATATATAAATTTGCAGGACAACAATGGATGAGATTGGCAAATGATAGACCAGAATGGAAATCTCTTGGAGAGGCCTTTGCCCAGTATTTACAATTATTGTTATTTTTGGAGGCGGTGTCCAAAAGTTATGTGAATTTCTCTATGCTGACACCGCCTCCAAAAATAACAATAATTGTACATATATATTTAAAAATTTTTGCTTAGGTGAACTAAAATTGGCACAAGAATATGCAATTATTTTTTTACTTTTTAGTGCATTTTTTTATAGAATATTTGATTTTTGAAGTCGGGTTTCCATTTTGTCAAAATATGGTTTATGTAGTTCATTTGAATGAATAATAAAAACTTGTGGATAAACCGAAACACATTGTATGTAAGTTAAATCTATATATATTCATAAACGAAAAATATCATTTTACTGTACTTAAAATAAATTTTAAGAGTGGACTACTATTTACTTCATTTCAAATATAAACTGTTTATGTCGGAATATTCATATATATATATATATATATATATATATATATATATAAGACCTCCTTCTCATACACATTGCTTAATGTACATATGTACACTCTCATACTCGTGGGATCTATGATACGAAGATGTAAACTAAACAGACGGTATATATATATACGTATATATATATATATATATGTATATATATATATATATATATATATATATATATATATATATAGTAAATAGTAGTAAATATATATATATATATATATATATATATATATATACATATATATATATATATATATATATATACATATATATATATACATATATATATATATATATATTATATGGTTATTTTATATAATAATAATAATGATAACTTTGTCCAGGCGGTATACGCCCCACTCTAGAGTTTAATCTTTTCACCATTCCGATTTGCAGGTCTCATCTTCGTCACCTTATCACCTCCATGCAGAAGGATGTCATCAAGTAATAGCCCTTGAAGTTATTTTATACTTTATTTTGCAGGTTCCACAAGGACGGAGCTCTGTGTGATTCTGATTTTGAGATTTATACGGAATGGTCATTTTAAAAAAGGCACCTGAATATTTCTTCAAAGAAATTTTGATTTCATTTTTGGTAAAAATGATGAAAATTATTTTTGCACAGAGACACAACTTATGGTTATTTTGATTTTCAACCTCACCCAGACCTTCAAGGTTATTTGAAGGTCACTTGTGCTTTTCAAAGAGGAATCTTTTTTTGCAAAAAACGGAATAGCTGGCGAAAACAGAACATTCAATTAATAAGTAATTAGGTCTAATTGGCTAAGATTGCTTTTTTGAGAAACATAGTCTTAAGAGAAAATTTTTCTTGAATAAAAAGATGTTATTGGTGGACAGTCAATACAGATAGATTTTTTTTTTGTTAATAACTTGAAGGGTGATGCTCTGGGTTAAATATAAGATCACTTAGAGATATTTCTCTAAGAACAAAACAACTTTTATTCGGGTAATTTTGTTCAAAATGAATGCTAAAATCTATTCATCAAAAAGTTTAAATAATATATTTAAAGTGTTTAAAACAAAATCCTACACTTACCCTCTTAAAAAAATTAAAAACAAAATAAACTTTAGATCTTAATATTTTGACGATATAGGCCTTCGTCAGCAATATTAATGTTATACATTGCTGATACAATTTTTATACCCGGTGAAGAATATATTCTAGGTTATATTAAGTTGAGTACCGACAAAATCTTAGTTGGGCTAAATAGGACAGTGTTTGGACAAAATAAGCAAAACTCATATCTTTGTAAGAGAAAAAATGTTCCTTTTTTTAAAAACTTTTTTCAAATGAATACCGGGTATTTAAGCAATTAACTCTCTCATTTGTTATTTTCACTTGTTGCTATTGAATTTTTCATGTTTCTTACAATAGAAACATTCGAGATTATGGGTTTATCTTTATAATGTTAAATCTAAAAACCCTTCGTTTTAAAAACGCATTTCGATGGATTTTTAATGGGCAGAAAGTCGCAAATTTGTGACTTTTTTATACTTAAAAACTTATACATTCTAGTTTTATTTTAAAATTCACAAAATCTTTTATCTTTGCTTGTAGCCAAACAATATGAAAAAAATTTATTCCGTTCGAAAAAAACAATGTTTTCAAATTGTGTATAAAAAATTTCTGTAAAAAGTTGGGACCAAAGTTCTGCATGGCAGTATGTAGAAAGGATTGATAAAAAAAATTGCGACAGAACAGTTTTTGATACTCATCTGCCAATTATACCTGGGCTAAATATTTTTGTGTTTATATTAAAAGTTAAAGCAGGATATATACAGACTGTGTTGGACAATTTTTCCTATAGTAAATCAATGTTAAATATTATTTATTACTAGCTGTCCGTCTGGTACTGTATGAAGTCAGTCAGTACACATGTGACGAAAGTCCACTTTAGTATGTGCATTGTGCGGCAAAAAATCCTCACTCTTTAATGACAAACAAACAACCATACGCATACAGTATAGCTGTGAAATAACTGACTGACTTTATTTATATGTGTACTGACTGACTTCATACAGTACCAGACGGACAGCTAGTAATAAATAATATTTAACATTGATTTACTAGAGGAAAAGCTGCCCAACACAGAATGTATACTAACCGTATAATATACACATACTTACATGCTACTTGTGGAATCATGTTTGTTTGGTGTCGTTTAAGATTGGGGATTTATTGCTGCACACTCAATTGATAATATTATTATTCATAACGTATGTTAATGCATAGGAAATATTTGGTTGTTTTTTATTTAATGGTATAATCGTATTCCAACAATGAGTTATTACACAACAATAGAAAAAGTGCAAATTAATAAATGATACTTTGGGGGACATTCGGCAAAGGACGTGTCAATTTATTTATTGTGGCATTTGAGGATAGACAATCCCCAAGCATTCGAACAGTTACTCATATGATTAGCTGTTTTGAAAAATGGGGTAGTATATCTGGTTGCAAAGGCTGCCACAAAGATAACGATGATGAAGCCCCACAAAAAAATGAAGAGAGAGATATAGCAGTTTGTAGTTTATTATTTATTGACGATGAAAAATCGACAAGAGAAGTTGGTGAAGAATTGGGCCTAAGCAACTCTACAGTTGCAAACATTTGGAAACGGAACAATTTTAAATGTTTTAAATATGGAAAAACCCAAGAGATATTCGCTGAGGACCCTTATCGCAGGATGGAGTTTTGTGTAGCTGTGGTGGAAAAGACGAATCGAGAAGATAATTTCATCAGAAATATTTTATTTACTGATGAATCATCTTTTCCATTACATGGAAAACATAATCCATCTGTCATGGGATATTGGTCTTAGACAAATCAGCATCGATATATCAGTACCCGAACTCAGTTTCCACAGAAACTGAACGTCTGGACTGTAATATTGGGTGACCATATTATAGGACCATTCTTCATTGACGGATCTTTAGATTCTCAAAAATATTTGAGTTTGTTACGAAATAATATATTGCCAACTGTTAGAGCTCTTCCTAATTTAGACCTGGAATCTGTATGGTTCCAACAAGATGGTTGACCTGCACACAATGCCAGGATAGTAAGGCTGTTCATGGAACAAAATTTCCAGGAACGTCTTATGAGTGGTTTTGGAACCTTCAAGTGGCCAGCCAGATCGCCAGATCTATCTCCTAACGACTTATTTTGGGGTGTTTTCTCAAAACACAGATCTATTCGCGGAATAGGCCTGAAAATTTGCAACAATAAGGCAAAGAATTTTTGACAATTGTGCGAATATTTCTCCTAAGTGCTAGAAAATACCCTGGCTAGATTTCTACAATCGACTCGGATATTGTTTAGCAAATAAAAGAGGAATATTCAAACCGTTGGTTTAACTTTTTTTTTGTCAGAATTCTATATTTATTTTATATTTTTTGGGGTTTTATTTTTCTTTTAATTTGTGTGGATTGTTGTTTTATGTTATACCGTTAATAGAATTCTATCATTTATTTTCAAACATTCCACATACAAATAATTAGGGATATTCAAAAAATAATTTTCAATTGTTAGAAGTAATGGCTAAACTTAAGAAGACAATAATGAATATATTTAACGCACTCTAATTAGATGTTTATGTAGTACTGACGACTTTAGACAGCAGGCATTTCATTATGCACACAACACATCCCATACACTATAGAGTAACACCACTATTTTTATATCTTTATGCATTGTGTATAGTTTTATAGTAAATAATATTTAACATTGATTTCCTATAGGAAAAGCTGTCCAACACACACGGTATACACTGATATCAATACAATAAACAAAGTAGATTAATATTGGGATCTAACATATTTGGTGGATATAATAATAAAATTGTTCATTATACAGAGAGTTACAAAAGTGAGGAGTTTTATGAAATGTAAAAAAATTAACATTTCAGGTTTGTTCAATTTTTTTGAACGGGAGTGTACATTGATATCAATACAATAAACAAAGTACACTAATACTTAAAAAAACACAAATACTATTGGGATGAAATATATTTGGTGAATATGATAATAATATTATAATACATTATGGTGAGCGGAACAAAAGTGAGGAGTTTTATGAATTGTAAGAAAATTAACAATTTAGGTTAGTTCATTTTTTGAACGGGAGTGTACAGTAATGATATTTTCCTTCCGTTTATGAATATATATATATGTATGTATGTATATATATATATATATATATATATATACATACATATATATATATATTTATGTACATATATATATACATACACATATATATATATATATATATATATATATATATATATATATATATATATATATATATATATTTATTTTTTATTAAATTGAATCGAACTAATACTATAGCGGGACACACAGCATCGAAGCAATGCGGAAACATACAATTTATTGTATACATAAATTGAGTGAGTAGAGTGAGTTGGTTTGTTTTTTTCGTTTGCTAGGATTTCAATATATAAAAAATTGATTTGTTTTAAAAGGTTTTGCATAGAATCAATTTAAGTCTATATAAATATTTATAAATGCATTGTATATTTTATAAATGATCTGAAGCAAAACAAATAATATAAATAAACTTTTTGTTTTACTAAATTGCTCGTTGTTTTATAATATTAGGTGGATATATTAATAGTTAAGCGGAGACATTACCAGCTGGTGCCAATTATTGTAATATAAAGTATTATATTGATTCATTGCCAAAATTGTAATTATACAATTATTTTAACGACATTTGTCTAGTAATTGAAGACAAATGTACAACATAGATAAATATTATGAGGATTCTTTAAAATGACAAAAAACGAAAGGATATTTTCCTTATATCTGTGTTTTTGATTTATTTTAAATTAATTATGCAATCTTTAATTAAGATTTCTTTAATGTTCCAAGTGAATATAGACTGTTAATATTTCTTTAAGATTTTCGAAAAGAATATTGTGAACATATATATAAATTCACTAAAATGTGAAATCAGTTCAACCTTGAACTTAGGTGCGTGTCAGTAAAGAAACCAGGACATTATTCATTATGAGTCAGACGCATTGCTAAAAATGTAACCGACTTCAAAAAACACAATAAAGTCACTTACACTAAAAAGCTAAAAATAAGTTAGATTCTTGTACAAACCTATTACCTATAATTTTAATAAAATATAATTATTACCTATTTTACCTATATTTTTAATATAATATTATTATTGGCATGTGCCACATTCTGATCGGTTTGACGTCGGTGCCATCCTCGATATGGTCGGTGCAATAATAATATTTTATTAAAATTATAGGTAAGAATTGTCTTCTGGATAAAATCTGTATTTTGTTATTTTTCACTTTTTAGTGTAGTGACTTTTTGTGATTTTTGAAGTCGGTTGATTTTTTTTTTTAAGTTTTTGTTTTTTTTATTTTTAGTGTGAATATAAGTAGGTAAGTAGTAATTCAATTGTCTCTACTAATTGAATTGTCGCTAAGTTTCTGTCTACATATTTCAGTATTATCTCCTAACTCGTACCAGTAAAGGAGTGCTGTGGCTGCCATCGTCGGCTGAGCAGCATGAAGTGATGATTCCAATTGATTTGAGAGATTTCAACAAACACACTGTACATGCCTATAAAATTTGAGGATTTCCCTATATTTCCATCGGATTCCTGTATCAGATTATGACTTTGTAATAATGGGACCGCCTCGAGAGTATACCCTTTCAAAAAAAAATGAATTTTCAAAATCGATTTACAATTGTCGGAGAAATCGATGAACATACATAAAATGAGGATTTCCATCGAATTCCACGGGATCTCCTCATCAGAATATGACTTTGTGACAATGGGATCACATCGAGAGTATACCCTTTCGAACAACCAGAATTTTCAAAATCCATCAACAATTGACGGAGAAATTGGTGAAGATAAATTTTTTTTAAATACATACAGTCGAACATAGCACCTCCTCCTTCTTTTTTGAAGTCGGTTCAAAAGTACCTATGTACTTTGGAGAAAAATTCCATTAAAATGTGATATCGAATTTCATTTTGGAATATTTTATATAATCTTTAAATATTTTATTAACTTTTCGATATGGTAAAAGAAAAAAAATCGTTTCGTGACGATGGTGGTGAAGTATTCAAGTGATATCCTCCACCCATCGAACAAGATTTTGGTAATAACAATATTGATATGAATTTGGAAATATGATATCCAGTTTAAATGCTCATTAATAATAAAAATTATTTGATAATTCGAATAGTAAAACAGTATGTTCAAAAATTATTTGCTCACAATACAAAGAGAACAACTTGATGAACTTTAAGAACAATATTCCCTGCAAAGTGAAACATGTCTTGCTGGACTAAATAAACAAGAGTTTTAAGAAAATTTTTATGACTAGGTTTATTGTTTTACCGAATGTTGCCCAGAACGATTTGACAATGATCTTTAAATTCATACCGACTCTTAGGATGACACAGGATATATCATGTTGAACACAGGTGCTATCACATGGTAGAAATGTTTATAAAATAAAGTTTATGAGTCCCAAAAGAAGCTGCTTTCTAAAGTTAGAGACCCTTTCTTATAAATGGTCTAATAATTATCTCGCGTTCTAAACGGTCAAAAATTCTGAAACTTAGCGATTTATTATAAAATGTTATTTTTAGCTTGTGAAAAAAATTAGCAAAATCTGTCGAAAAGTTGTTTCATATGTTTCAGTTGTTTTCGAATATAGAAATTTCACGGAACAATAAGAGACTGTTTTTTCAATCACCTTTAAGGAATAAAAAGTTATTTTAAATCAAAAAAGAAAAAATAGAGAAGTTCACATAAAATTTGGACACCGCCTCCAAAAATAATAATAATTGTACATATATATTTAAAAAATTTTTGCTTATGTGAATTAAAATTGACCCAAGAATATGCAATTATTTTATTACTTTTTAGTGCATTTTTTGTTTTAGAATATTTGATCTTTGAAGTCGGGTTTTCCATTTTGTCAAAATTTTTTTTATTTCTCGCTTTTTAGTGACTTGAAGTTCTATAACTGATTTTATTTGTCTAAATATGGGTAGATCTAGTAAACAACCTAGTTCAGACAAACTCAGTTTTTAACCCGACTTCTAAAAGGACGATGGTTCTCAATTCGTCTGTATTGTTTTTTTTTATAATGTTTGTTACCTCAGAACTCCGTCATTTATGAACCGATTTTGAGTTTTTGTTTTAAAGGGTTTGATTTCCGATTGGTCCCATTGTCACTAAATCGCATTCTGAAGAAGGGATCTCCTGGAAATCGACGAAAACCTTCATTTTATATGTGATCACCGATTTGTGCGAAATTTTTTTGTTTGTTTGAAAGGATATACTCATTCATAATGGAAAAATAAGAAACTTTTTTTAAAACCGACTTCAAATAAAAAAATTTTTTACAAAAAAAATTTTTTAGAAATTTGGGGTCGGTTTTTTTTGTAAAAAATTTTTTTAAGAATTTTTTGAAGTCATCTGATTCACGGTTTCATATGGTGTTTTACGGGTTTCACTGGGTTTCTCTGGAGAAGCCATTTCCAACCATATACAATATCTTTACTTTGACTTGGCTTTTTGACGAGTTAAGGCCGACAATGCATAATTTTTAACAATTTTTTACTTAAACACCATATCTATTCACTATAACTGTTTTGCACTAAAGTTATATGTATATACCGTACGTTTAGTTTACATCTTCGCATAGCAGATCTCCCACGAGTATGAGAGAGTACACATGTATACATTAAGCAATGTGTATGAGAAGGAGGTCTTATAGGTTTGATAAACAAGCATATTTTTCAAAACAGTGAATAATATTCATAACTGTTCGATTAGTTGGTGATTGTCTACCTTCAAATGCCACAATAATTAAATTGACACATTCCTGTGCGGAATGTCCGGAAAAGTACCATTTAACAATTTGCACTTTTTCATCTTTTGTGTAATAATAACCCATTTTTGTAGTAATACCAATCAATAAAATACACAAACTCGTATTTTCCAAAAGCATTCACATAGTAATGATTGCATATTATCAAATCAATGAATAATATTTGTATTCAACAAAAAATCCCCACTCACTAAAATTTATACAGGAACATACAACACACAACAGTAACAAAACAAACCTATGAGACCTCCTTCTCATACACATTGCTTAATGTATACATGTGTACTCTCTCATACTCGCGGGAGATCTGCTATGCGAAGATGTAAACTAAACGTACGGTATATACATATAACTTTAGTGCAAAACAGTTATAGCGAATAGATATGGTGTTCAAGTAAAAGATTGTAAAAATTATGCAATGTCGGCCTTCACTCGTCAAAAAGCCAAGTCAAAGTAAAGATATTGTATATGGTTGGAAAGGGCTTCTCCAGAGAAATCCAGTGAAACCCGTAAAACACCATATGAAACCGTGAATCAGTGCTGGTGCCGCCATTAGTGTAAAATAGTTATAGCAAATAAAATATAGTGTTAAAGTAAAAAATTAACATAAATTATGCAATGTCGAAATATCTGCAATGGTACATCTCTCTTAATATTCGAAAAAACGGAAAACATGTAAGCAGTAAAGTTATAGAAAATTAGTTTTTCTATAATTAAGTTTCTAATCATTTTTTCTGCTTCTCAAATATTTGAGATATTGACGGTTTAAGATTGAAAATTTAAGTCCTTAATATCTCTGTACATATTCGAGTTGCAGAAAAACTGATGAGGTAATGAATTATAGCAAACATGATTTACTAAATTTATTTCCTTACATATTTTTAATTTTTATAATATTAAGTAACATATTTTATATTTTGTGTTTCTCCTTTCTCCAAGAACCACTTTCCCCATGAACTTACTCTGCTTTCTCTTCTTAACTCCGAAATTATGAAATGGACAGACTGAAATATGTCCAGCGAAAAATAAAAAATAAAGTAATAGTCATAGTCATAGTAAAAAAAATAAAAAAACACGCTTTTATTTAAATGCTCTAAAAACAAGAGATCACCCATCAATTTCTAATATTATACAATTTATATGTATTTGTATGATTTTGTGCACAATTTCATAAGTAGCCGTTCAAAAGTAATCTAAGTTACTCCTTATAACATCAGCTATCTACCTGTGAAACTCCCGTCAAAATCGGTGCAGCCGTTTCGGATATTAGCCGGAAAAAACAGAAATTTTTTAAATTGTTTTTTTGTTGTAAGTACCGTATATACTTTTTTTACATATGCATTTGGTAAAAATCTGTTATTTTGGCATTACAAACGGACACTTGAATTTTATTTATTTGTATAGATAAAAGCTTGTTGCGAGATTAATATATATGTCAAGAATCTTTACTTGATATGAGTATTTTTCTCTCTCAGTATACATATAATACGCCCATAGAAAATATTACCCGTTACGTACACGTATTCACGTAAAACGCACGGCCGTGTCCAAGATACAGCCACTCCTTTCTTTTTGTATCATTCCATCTTTCTCAGACGCAAATCGAATGCCGCCTTGGGGTTAACGGGGGTGAAGCCGACTAACGAGCAGAGCGAGTTAACGTTATATAACGCGAAGCGGTCTCCTTTGTATAAGTGAATTTTCTAAGAAAGAAAACGAGTTATGTAACGCGAAGCGTAAACTAACGCAAAGTATAACAATGCGCGTCGCGTTTTGTGTGAAGCCTTTGGCTTTGTATATTTCAGTCTTGCATAAAGTAGTGATATCCGATCAAAAACATAAGTGTAAAAAAGCGCCGAGTTTTCGGGTAGATAGATACTTCATATAATAGTTGTTTGTTAAAAAGTGATAATATGGGATAAAGGACCTTGGTAAACTATTTACCAAGAAAATAAATGGTAAATTGATTAAATGTAAGAAAAAATGTGATTGTAATTTATTTCACAAGTTTTCCCTTAGTATGTTTTTCAAATTTTATTACGCGGCAAGTTTTAAAATATTTGAAACAAAAGAAACAATAACTTGGCCAAGTTATAAAATTTAAAAAAACATACTAAGGTAAAACTTGCGAAATAAATTAAAACCAAATTTTTTCTCACATTTAATCAATTTACCATTTATAAAATTTCTTGGTAAATAGTTTACCGAGCTATTTACGTGGTATTTAGCTCGGTCGTTTCTCCCATATCATCAATTTTTAAGGAGCAACTATTATATGAAGTATTTCCCAGAAAACTCGGTCCATTTATACATTTATGTTTTTGCTCGGATATATACTTATGAATGTAGCACAAACTATTTTCTTTCGGATTAGTTTCAAGTTCTGCATTCATTTTCAAATTTAGTTAGTAATCATTAAAATAACTACATTTGTGATGTAGTCACAACTCACGAATATTGTTATATCCACCCCCGTAAGTAAAGCAAATATACATTTATGTATATTAAAAAACGTTTAACTTTCTACCCTCAAACATATAATATAATAAATGAAACTCGTTTATTTGTCGTTGTGATGTTTTGAATGTACAAATCAACCCACCCCGAGGACTACTAATACTATATATTACCACTATATTTTTATACAAAAACGAAACACAAAGAATAAAAACACATCAAAATGTTGCAGATTTTTAAATTAACAATTACACAAAACTCGGCTAGCAATAATATTAGACTATGAGAAATGTGATTTGTATATTATATGTAACATATACCGGAATGGTAATTTGATTTTTGGGGGAATTAATTTTGGGGATAATTAAAACGCCCTTATTAGCTAGACCTAGAACTTCAGAGAATTTGCAAATCACTCTTCCCCTACATCATTTGTGAATTGACATGAAATTTTGTTGACATTGAAGTGTTTCCTAAAGTACACTAATAGAATTATATCTAGATTCACGATATAATTCGAAAATATGCCACAAAATAGATATTATTTATATGGTGAAAAACTTGAATAAAAATATATTTTATGTCGCCTGTACACACTCGGAGAGACGAGGCAAGATATGGTCAATGCGAGAGTGAACTCACGACGCTCGGCCTGCCTTGCGTCGACTTGCCTCGCCTCGTCATCGCTCCATTAAAAGTAGGTTTTTTTTTACACCAGTAAAATAAAGCGAGGGGGAATACATTTGACACGAGCACGAAGGACACTCTCGTCTACATTCGATTCAACGTTCAACCGCAATTTTTAAATATTCAACTATCAACCGCTTTAATTTTACCCATTAATCTTAAAATACGAAAATAAATAAAAACTGTATACATTTATGAATACGTTTTTTTTTCTTTTAGTGTCCTTGATTACTCATTTGAATAATAATAATTTTTAATAGTTTAATCAAAAAATTACTACCCCGTAATTTTTAATTTAATAATATCATTTTTCAGGTATACCAACGTTATTTTGTTGACTAACTGACGAGTACACAGCTTCCTTTTGCAGCTCCTCGCCTTACGAATGTCTCGCGTAGACAGTCGCTGAGTGCCCTCGGCGAGTGTGTACAGCCGGCATTAAAATCATATTAAAAAAAAAACCTTTAACTTGCTAATAAACAAACAATATTTAAATAGTATGGCGTGGAGTATTTTCTGTTGGAAATTTCTTTGAAAAGATTTATAGTGATTTATTATGATGATAAATTTCAACAACAAGTTTCTCACGCTTTTTCAATGAGTTCCTTTTTTGCTCCTTACTGCGTATGGACTATTAAAGAGTGTACTCTGTTTTTTTAAATATAAGTTTTCAAATCTATATAAATTTATTTAATTTGCCATATTTTTTTACTAACTTCATCTAGATACCATATTCACTGCATTGTCTTGAGTTACGATCTACAAATACGTACAACATCTTCTTCCAACTTTTATCTGTATATAATTATATAAAAAGAAAATATGTTTTGTTTATGTGTGTAGGTATGTTTTTCCGAATTGTTTGGAGAAAATTATAGGAAATAGTGAAATAATACTATGAGAAGACCCTTTTTTAATTTTCCTTACGACTGTTATTAAAACTATCAGAAGTCCAAAATTCCAAACCGTTCCAAAGTTATTGTTTTCTGACGGTTAGATCTTTAATATAGATTCTATATTAAATTTTATATGGGAAAAATTATATTAAATATGTTGTATGGAAAAATATATGCATACGTATATAAAGATAGACACGCAAATATTGATAATTGGCTTTGCAATGGTTGAATCTGTGTTCACACCATAGATAGCACTAATACTACGTGAGTATCATCATTTTAAATGTTTATAGTTCCCGTTTAACCATTCAAAAATACAAAAGCAGATACGGCAGTCGTTAGGCTTTGATTTAGAGAGCAAATTAACAATGTTAGCTCCAAATGATAAAACCATAAATATTCAAATACAAAATTCCCTAGCCACATTATTACAAACTTCTATATATATAAACTTCTTCTATATATAGTAAAATAACAAACTTCTATATATAGTAAACTAGCAGAAAAAACCGACCTGAAAAAATTCTTATAGGAAATGTCAAATAATAATTTGACATTTTAATACGTCAATTTTTTATACTTTAAATTTTGTTAATGCAGGTATTTGTATCTACAGCACGGTAGTGCGCAAAGCCGAGTTTAAGGGACAAATTTGGACTTCTCACTACAGTGCTATTACTACAGGAAATATTTGAAGCTGATTTGACCCCGAAATATCTTCTGAACGAAAAGAGCTACAGTGTTAAAATTTCGAATTATCGATACTTTACAGAATTATAAGAAACCGGGTTTTTTCAATGATCGTTAACAAATTAACCGTTAAAAAGTTATTTCACTTCAAAAACGCAAAACTTGCGGTTGCGCCTTAAAAAAACGTGTATAGTATATCATAATTCTACGCTACTTCCAGATATTTTGTAAAGTTGATATTTGGCATACAGGTAGATCTAGTACCCAAACCGACGGGAAATTTGCGAATACTGGAAATTTGTATTGGAAAAAAGAACATTTTTACAATTTTCGTTTTAATCAAATTAGCATTAGAACGCATATATTCATCTTATTCGTTGATATTTTTATAGAGTCCTTTCTGATTGCATGATACTAGCTATTTAAATTGAATCGAATTGAATTGAAAATTATTTATTAAAATCGTCAGTTACAGTACAATACGTCAATACGAAGTTACAGTACAATACGTCTTAAAATCTATAGTACCTAGCCTAAGCTTTACCTATAATACATCATCTTATTAAATATATACATCGAAATCTATAAACATTTTACATCGTTTCTTTAATGGAAAAATCTTATATAAAAAACCATTGATATCAAAAATTAACCTAAGTTGGACGGATAAGCCGTCCCTAATCCTAGACCTTAAAGAAAATATTTACAATTTAGATTACACCGAATCAGTTGTAATCGATATTATGTGGCATGCGGTATCGTTTCCTGAAAAGCAACGTGCGCGGGTCAAAACTGGCCCAATTCGTTGATTTCTGGGAAAGGATTTTTGCGGGATGATTGGAAATTGGATTTCGAAATGGTTTGGATGAAGGTCTTGATTGTAGGGTGCCCAGTTTTCTGTAGAGCCGGATATCGTAGGGGGACTTTCAAAATCATCCGAAGACAACGATTTTGAAATTTTTGCATTTTCGTAAGCTGCGAAGGTGCAACGTTCGACCAGATTGGGGTGGCGTACGTGAGTTCGGGCTGGATACATGACTTGAAAATTCGATGTTTTAGACGTTCGTCTAACTTACTCCTAGCGTTGAGTAGTGGGTACAACCCAGCAAAGGATGCGTTTCCAAGGGCAAGACGTTTTTTAACGTACTGCGTCCAATTCAACTGCCTTTGAAGAGTTACTCTCAGGTATTCAACACTTTAAGTCTGTTGGATTTCAGTGTTAAACATCTTCAACTCAAGTGGGTAAGAAGAAAATTTATTCTTCCTTGTGAACAAGACGGACTGTGTCTTCGAAGGATTAATTTTGATTTTCCACTTCTTGGAATAGCTTTCAAGGGTGGTTAGGCGGGACTGGAGGCAGCTCGAAATAAGTTTCGGCTGCCAGGAAGTACAATAGATTGCTTTATCGTCAGCAAAGAAGGCCGTTTCGGTAGCTCGATCCTTCGGGATATCATTTATATAATATAAAAAGAGGCGGGGTCCAAGCAAGGAGCTTTGAGGTACACCAGCCTTATAGGTACACCAGACAGAATATTGGTTCGATGTACTTTGTTGGAGATGAATTCGGGATTTACGATTCGATAAATAGGAAATCAAGAATTTCAGGATGTAGGTAGGTATGTTGAATTTGGAAAGTTTGTGGATAAGTCCATCGTGCCAAACCGGATCGAAAGCCTTTTCGATGTCCAAAAGGACCATGCCTGTGGATTTATTCCAGTTAAATCCAGAAGAAATATGGCCAGTGAGCCGGTGAAGCTGACTCACTGTTGAGTGGTTCGATCTGAAACCAAACTGTTGGGTAATTAATTGTCCGTGGATATCTTCATGCGACTGCAGCTGGTTCAAAACTACTTTCTCCATGACCTTGCTGAAAGATGGCAGCAAGCTGATGGGTCGGTAACTTGAAGGCGACCTGAGTTGTTTTTCCGGTTTCGGAAGAGCTAAGACTTTGGCAGCTTTCAAAATGTCAGGAAAATAACCAAGTCTCAAGCACGCAGTATAGATATAACTGAGCTGAACAACCGTCTTCCGAGAAATATAACGGAGAACAACATTAGCTACACCATCATCACCTGGAGCCTTCCTACACTTAAGTTTCTTTAAAATGTTTGAAACCTCCTGAGGTGATATGCATTCGACATCGATTGGGTTAATGACGGAAGAGCGAATATTTTCCAAAGATTCGGAAACCATACGGGCCGTTTCTTCATCGTGATATTCGTTGCCATCGGTTGAGCTGTGCGCCTTAGAGAAGGAATCAGGAGAAGAAGAACAGAAGAAGATAGAGAAGGTAACATAATATTTTCTCCCGTCAAGGATACTGTTTGTCTTGGAACACTGCTACACGTATTTCTTTATTTATTTATTTATCCCTTAAAATTTCTCTACGATGGCAAGGGGAATACGATGTTGAATAAACCAGTTTTCGTCTGTTCAATGTAGTTAAGCTACATTGGGTAAAGTCAGTACTTGGATGGGTGAACCTTTTTGTTATTTTGTAAAGATTAATTTATATTCTCATTTTAACTTTTTTATTATATTTTGCATTGATAAATTATTATTTATTACTAGCATTACCCGTTGCAGCTTCGTCCGCAAAAATTTTGTAAAGCCCTTATAACCAAGTAACATAATATTATTTCCCGTCAAGGATACTGATTGTCTTGGAACAGTGCTACACGTATTTATTTATTTATCCGCAGAAATTTTGTAACGCCCTTATAACCAAGTAACATAATATTATCTCTCATCAAGGATACTGATTGTCTTGGAACACTGCTACACGTATTTATTTATTTATAACTAGCATTACCCGTCGCGGCTTCGCCCGCAAAATTTTTGTAATGCCCGTATAACCAAGTAACATAATATTTTCTCCCATCAAGGACTGATGTCTATATCCGTTCTTGAGGATGTAGCCAAAATGTTTACATCCCCACTCCTGGCAGACAACGTATAACACACAGCACACGAACAACTGTTACTATGCACTGATAAATTATACACCTACATACATCAATAAATTATACAACTATACCTTTTAGCGAAAACCCTGAGAGGAAATAGCTATTGGTTCCGTACCGAAGTAAAAATTTCGCAAAAAGTGTCATTCGATCATTATTAATAAATATAAAAAAGCTTCGCGTATGCTTTTTAGTTTTAAAATATTTGAAATCATCAGAAAAAATAACTTGCCGCGTTATATAAAATTTTAAAAACATACTAAGGGAAAACTTACGAAATAAATTTCAACGAAATTTTTCTTACATTTAATCAATTTACCCCTCATTAATTGTTTTAGTAAGCCCGATGGTGAGTACACTAGCTCTGGGAAGAATACACTTGAAACACTGATCCGGACTCATTTTCCCGATTCGGTGGCTATGTGAAAATCCTTCTCAAGAGCAGTTTACCCAAGGCCTCCTACCGAAAAACGAGGACTGGAAAAAGCGGTGATTACCATTAACCGCTCAAAGATCGAATGGGCAATAAAGTCATTCGACCCCTAAAAAGCACCAAACCCCTTTAAAAAGGGCCATACGGGATATAACCAATGCTTTTACAAAATGGAGCAGAACATCTTTTAATACTACTTGGTCACATATTCAGGGCAAGCCTAGCCACAGATTATATCCCAACAGTATGGAATTCAGTAACCTTCTTATCAATACCGGGGAGGTTCAACCACTCCAGAGGAAAGGAATTTAGACCAATTAATCTGTCATTGTTCTACTAATGATAATGGAAAGACTAATAAGATTTCATTTAACTCAAGGAGCACTGTCGAGAAATCCGCTTCATGCCAACCAGTACGCGTATCTGGTGAATCTGCCCTCCACAACCAATATACAAGACTGTTTCTTGACATTTAGGGTGCATTTGAGAATACCTCTTACATTTCCATGGTTAATTCTGTAAGTCAGCACGGAGTAGAAGATAGCTTTTGTAGGTGGATAAACTCTATGGAGATTGGTAGAAGAACACAAACTTCCCTTCTTAGAGAGTCTGTCACTGTGAGATCCACAAAAGGTCCACAGAGGTGATGTCCACAGAGTTGTGGCTTATCCCCAGTCCTGTGATGCCTGACAGTGAATAGCTTACTGACGAACCTTAATCAAGAAGGATAGTACAGGGATATGCGGAAGACATTATAATTGAAATCCAAGGACCCTGTGAAAGCACAATTTCGGAGCTTATGCAAAACGCTATAAGATTCACACTGGAATGGTGTATCAACCAGGGATTAAAAATTAACTCTGGTAAGACCACACTCATTCCATTCACACGGAAATGGAGAGTGGATAAAATAAAACCACCCGTCCTCTTCGCTAAAAGACTACAGACCACAAGGGAAACAAATTCTTAGAAGTAATGTTAGACTCTAAACTAACAAAGAACCCTCATCTGGAATACATAACAAATAAGAGCAAATATTTGTTCATGCTTTAGAAGAGAGCATGTGGAAAAATCTGGGATCTAAAGCGCAAAATGATGCCATACCACTGAAGCCATACCACTTCATCACTGTTTGAGACAATCCAATTATGGGGGATTGATTGATTGATTGATTTATATCGGGGTAAAAACTATTGCACTTCGACCTTATGGCCCAAACTATGGGGGATGGTGTTATGATTTTAACAGTGGTAGCAGCATTGTCTTCAACTGTTTTTTATATCTTTGATCAGAAACAATTGTGGCAAATTGAGAAGATATTGTTATTTCCCGTGCACTGTTAGAATTTCTCCATCACTAATTTTTAGAAGAGTAATGAGAAGAGTAAACTGTATGGCAGATAAACAAACATTGAGATAAACTCGCATGTTCTTTTTTCAGACACGGTTTATTTAAGATTTTTCAGAGTATTGGCTATAAATATAACGGTTTTATGCTATGACTATGACTATGTCAGTAATCGCATGCCTTGATGTTAATGATAAAGTTGTTGGTTTAGTTTGATTAAACCGTATTAAACAACCGCTTCAAGGGTTTATTTTTCTACAATACAAAAAAATATATTTCTTTATTTATAAAACACTCATCCCAAATGTTTCCACTTGATTTATAGCCTGGATAGCAATTTTCATAGTACTACATTAATAATATGGAGAAATGGCATTAGAGCACAGATTACATATTTCCATACTGAAATGTAATAAAATAATAACCGTGTAGGTATTATGCAATAGTAAAAATATCATTTATAATTCGTTTAAAGTAAAAAAAAATACAATTATCACCCCATACATAAATATGTAAAAATGTAAAAAAAGAAAAAGTAGGACATTTTGGATATAACAGATATATTTTATACATATTATTATTATTATTTTACATTTGATTGTGTGTGAATTGTGGTGTCACGCTACAAAGCGTGATTATTCAGTTTTTTGTTATTATTATTATTTTATAAATAAACGCATATAAAAATAATGTATTAAAAAATTTATACGAGTATGTATATTAAGTTTCATGTTTAGTATATATTTGCGTGATTTAAATATATATGAAAAATACTTGAAAATTGGAAAGGTATACAACGTAGAGGGAAAGCTTTATGACCTGTATCAATGTACTGATATGAGCTTTTGAACACACGTGTAAAGACAAGTATAAAAAACGTTAGTTAATCGGAAAAGTGTATTCATTCATGTAAAATATATATTTCTATTTTTACCTAGAATTAAATTTTTCCATTAGTTCAACTATTTACAATGATTTGATTCTTAAACGTCTTTTCATAAAAAAACTATCTTGACAAAATAGTTTTATTTATCTCAATATAAATTTTGAGGCGTAGGTGGTAGCACTACACACCCGAAAACACCCACAGTTTTATATTAGAAAATTTTATTTTTGGAATGTTACATTACATTAAGTAATATAAATGTAGTTTCCGTTTTAAATTGTTAAATATTATTTTATCACGATTTCACCTAAACTAAGTATTTGTTTGCACACAATTTTAACATGTACACACCTTAAATGTTTTATAGGTCACAAAACTAAAGTGAATACTTGATGGATTCCGTTACCAAACGGTAGAACAAAGTCGTATTATATTAGGGAGCGTTAAAGTACTACGTAAGCAAACTTTCTATGATTTTAGGGGCACCCCCCCCCCATCTTGTATTAGCAAAAATAATAAAATTGCGAACTCCCCCTCCCCCAAATCATAAGACGTATGAATTTAAAAAAAATTTTTTTTTTTATATTAAAGTTAAAATCTAAAACACTCAATTATTGAAATTAAAGTATTCGTGTTTTAATAAAATTAAGAATTATTTATTGTCCACAGGCTCCGTATCCAAGTTTCTACCATTTCATTGTTACTATATTAAACACTAACGAAAACAAAAAATATTTAACACCATACGACACTTCTCGCTACATACTTATTCACAGTTTAGAAATTAATTATATTTAATTAATTATTACTTTTAAAATTAAATAATAAAATTTGTATTTAAACTAAAAAAATAAAACAGTCGATAGACAATGCCATAACAGAGAACAGTGAATATTATATTTATTTGTTTCAAACCATCCTAGTACGCTGGAAATTCACCGAATTCGACATCGGTATATTTGAAAAAAACGCTATAATAGTTGTGTAGAGTAAATTCAATTGTCGGGAAACTCATCTATTTAATTCCTATTTAATTTTTGTAAGAAATATGAAAAGAAATTCGGTATTCCATAATTAAATAATAAAAACAGTATTATTAATTTTGATTATAAATATTTATAAAAAAAATGTTTTGTCTTATAATTTTTTATCTTACGTAAGATTTTTGATATCCCCCCACTTCCTTTGTCAGGAAAAGTAAGATATATTTGCACTGTCCTCCCTGTCAAACCTGCTTACGTAATACTTGAAAGCCCCCTTATAATATTTTACAAACCATCATGGTGGATCAGTATAGTAGTAGATAGATTGATAGATTGTAGAGGCTGCCCTGGACGAGCTACACTTCGACCATAAGGTCCATTTTGATGCCTAAGGATGTGAGATGAGAGGAAGGAATTTTTGTTTATTAACTAGGAATTGGTAGTATATGCGGCTGCAGTCGACTATGATAGGAACTATGCCGATATTCATCTGGAGTTGATGCAGGAAGCTGCAGAAAACCTTCTCAAGTATAGCCGGTTACTTCGTTCTTGTCCATACGCCGACAATTTGGTCAATTAACCACCCCCCTTTTTTTTTCTTAATAATTGACAAACTGCCGATGTCGGGATTCGAACCCATAACCTCCCAGTTTTCAAGTAGGAATATTGCGCAGACATAACGCCTTAGACCGCTCGGCTACTTGGACTGATAGTATAGTAGTAACTAAACGTTAAAGTTCTTACATTAATTATAGCTATTTAATGAAAGTTCGTATACATTTTAATATAATTATGTATTTTGGACAGCTATTTGGAATCTATATTATGGGTAGCGTTTATGTCCTTATCAATTTTGTGTAACAAATATTTAAAAAATGTATCATTAAAGATCTACTACTTTTAAAAAAAATTCAATGTTAGTTTTGTTTAAAGTTTAAAAGGCCATATAAAACATTTTCAAATTCTTAAACCGAAATCAATAAATTTTATTTTATTTTTCAGCGCAGATATGTGTCCATCAGTTTACCGCTTGGTTCTCAATAGTGAAAAATTCAATACGTAGGAGCTACGCCGAATAAGCTAATTTGCTTAGAGACAGGATAAATAAGGAATATGAAATATATTTATCTTGACCACTTAATATTCATTAAAGTTTCGATATCGTAAGTATAAAAATTATGAACAAAAATCAGATAAATTTCGGTGAAAACAATTTTCTACAGCGTTACTCATGTAAAAGTTTTCCATTTTATCTATATTAAGAGAGATATTACAAATTTTTCGTTTACGCCCTTCAAATCCACCTTTCCCTTAGTCGATTTTGTCCCCTATAGAAGTTAGCCTCTTAAATAACAGAAGAACGTCGCAAACAAAAATGTATTTCATATATCTGTCTATAACTGTGACCTGTAGAGAGTCAAAACTGTTTAGTTTATACAAAACAGAACAAAGAAACATTTTTGTCTGTACATTTTTCTTCTATCTCATACGGCCTTGAAGAAAAAAAAATTTGCAATAAGTCTTCTGATTTTTTATACTGTTCCGCCTGAAATATATTTTTGATATAATTTTAACATTGTATGATTTATGCCTCGAATCAAATGTAACACTGTCAAATCATCCGTTAATTTCAATCCAACAAAAAACATAATTGTGAGAAAGACCAAGTGAAGTTTTCATACACAAAAATTATTGATTTGATTACCATGGCCTTACACTATTCAATTCATTTGGTTTAATGTCATCTAGATATTCTAGATATTGTTTCTAGATATTCATAAAAATATTACCTGATTTACGAAAAGTAAATTAAATCAAAACTTAACGTTTCGAGAACCTTGAGTTCTCATTCTCAAAGCGAAAGAAAAACAAAATATAAAAAAACATTCATAGGAATAGTGAATTAAAAAATCTGGCTTGAAATCAGTCATACTGTAATAACACAAATGACATTAAACCAAATGAATTGAATAGTGTAAGGCCATGATAATCAAATCAATCATCACAAAATAAACATACAAATCAAGAATTAAGTTATATAACGTTAAATAAACGGAAAGGAAAAGACAATTTGTATTTTACATATTAGATGCAAAAAAATTAATAACAGGAAAAACAAAAATCGTATGATAACCACAAGAAACAATGTGAAAATGTTTTAAGCGGGTTTTTAGTAAAAAATATGAGCCGAAAAACAAATTTCAATAAGTAAAAGAAAAACCAATAAAAAATTCTCTTATATAATATTAAGAAAATTGTATAAAGATTAAATGCGTATAAGTAAAAAAAATGAAAAATTCAAATTTAAAAAAATTTTTATAACCAAAACCTTAAAAATTAGACAGATAGACAGATAGAAAATATAAAACCAATAAAAAAAAAGAAATCTGAATTATCATAAAAAGTATCACCATATAATAATATCACAGATGAAAAAAGCAAAATCATAGAAAAATTATTTGTGTAATAAATTTTTATAAATAACCAAAAGGTTAAACATTTACAGAAATATTTACGGTTTAAGAGTGAAAATTAAAATCCTAAATATTTTTGCATACATTACAGTTTGAGAAACAATTCAATTAGGTAATCAATAGAAGTAAATTTTCTACAACCTTACATGTCATACATTGACTTGTCTAATATTAAGAGATATATTTTATATTATGTATTTTCATCTTTAAAATGTCTAGACTATATGAATATAACATATCATGCATCATACATTCAGTGAGCATTTGAAAAAAGCATGAAAAGCAAAAAAAGCATGTGAAAAAAGACTTTCGCTTTTCGCACACAAAAAGTATCGATATCTCAACAAAAACAAAAATGTTCGCCTTGTAGTGAAATCTATGTAACAAAAGTGAGAAAATTATTGATATTTATTAATTGGGTAAGTTTCTCAGGTGCAGGTTTCAAATTTTATTTGAAAACTGGCCTGATATTATAACACCTAATATACAAAGAAATGAAATCTGAATTTACTTTTCAAGTAAAATATGAAACCTGCACCTGAGAAATTGACCGAATACATATATATCAATCATTTTCTCATTTTTGTTAAAAAACTTGATTCTTAAATATATTTCATTACTTTTGAAGGCAAATATTTTTGTTTGTGTTGGGATATAAATAATTTTTGTGTGTGAAAACTTGGTCTTTCTCACAATTATGTTTTTTTTTGGATTGAAATTAACGGATGATTTGACAGTGTTACATTTGATTCGAAGCATAAATCATGCAATGTTAAAATTATATCTTCAGGCGGAACAGTATAAAAAATCAGAAGATTTATTGCAAATTTTTTTTTCTTCAAGACCGTATGAGATAGAAGAAAAATGTACAGACAAAAATGTTTCTTTGTTCTGTTTTGTATAAACTAAACAGTTTTGACTATCTACAGGTCACAGTCATAGACAGATTGAAATACATTTTTGTTTGCGACGTTCTTCTGTTATTTAAAAGGCTAACTTCTATAGGGGACAAAATCGACTAAGGGAAAGGTGGATTTGCAGAGCGTGAACCAAAATTTGTAATATCTCTCTTAATATAGATAAAATGGAAAATATATATATATATATATATATATATATATATATATATATATATATATATATATATATATATATATATTTATATATATTTGGACATAACACATATTTCTAAATATATAAAAGAAAGTATTAAAGAAAATATTTAAGAGAAAATATTTTTCTCCCCAAGAAAGAATTTTTTTAATAATTACAATAAGAAAATAATAAGATCTAGTTTTGATTTTTTTTTTATCTTTCAACAAAGGTTTTTTTTAAATGAAAGGAATCAAAAACAATTTATGAAATCAAATATAGCTTATTTACAAAAAAAAAAACTATTAATTTGAACATGTTTTGAAAGTATAAATTAAATTTTGTTAAATCATTTTTATAAAAATAAGCCGAGACTGCCTTAAGCTTACTTGTATTATAAATTGACATAAACAATTACTATGTTGTATTATACATTGAATATAAATTCTGAATAAGTGGCCACGAGCGAGTAAGATCTGTTGTACATTATTGTATCAAAAAAGAGACTTATTTATTTATTGTGGAAATAAAAAAACATTAAATTCGAATTCTTTTTTTCAAATCAAATAAACTTCAGGTTTGAATTTCATAAAGTTTTTGTTTTATTTAATGTTTTTAACCAAAAGTGCATGTTTTCCAACTGACATATATTTAGGAAACTTTTACTAATATTTGGTGTTTTTTTGTGTGTCGATTATCGGAATCTGTAGTAGGTTCTATGGCACGCTTTTTTTGAAGGCTAAAAATATATATATATATATATATATATATATATATATAAAATTTCAAATTCGCCCCCTTTACCTAGATCAGTTTTTTGTATTATAAATACGTATTTCGACTACAATGTAGTCATCATCAGTATAAATTAGCTAGTCGTACTTTACTCTTTGACAATTACTAAATTTAAAATATAATAAATTTTCAATTATATTGAAATTGCTCTTGTTAAAATTTCTTTCATTCACATTTATTCCTGTTAATTTTACTCTTATTAAAATTACTCTTATATTGTCGCAGGATATGTTACTTGTTAATTTAGAGACAGTTTCCGTGAACAAGTAACATATCCTGCGACAATATAAGAGTAAATTTAATAAGAGTAAAATTAACAAGAATAAATGTGAATGAAGGAAATTTTAACAAGAGCAATTTCAATATAATTTAAAATTTATTGTATTTTAAATCTAGTATATTTTAATCTAGTTAATTTTCTATTTATTTTTATTTTTGTCTATTTATCTCGACTTTATATCTATTCCTAATTGCCAAGAGTAAAGTGCGACTGGCTAATTTATACTGATGATGACTACATTGTAGTCAAAATACGTACTTATAATACAAAAAACTGATCTAGGTATGAAGAAAGAATAAATGATCTTTAAAAAATAAAATGAGTATAAATATAAATAAAAAAAATGATGGGGTTTATATACTATTTACGGAGTGCGCAATAATAACGTTTGTTAGTTTGTTTGTGGAAGCCTTTCTGATAACCCCTTTGAAATTATTATTATGAATTCCCTGGGCCCTATAGAATCCATAATGGGTTTTAACAGAAACTGTGTATTTTGAGTCCGTAAGAAAGTATGAAAATATTACAAACAATCAGTTAAATTGAATATGTAATTGTTGAACTCTCTGAAATACTTAAGTTTTATATTATTTTATATTCTTTTAAAAGGAACAAAACGCAAACAAATATGAGTTTTTTATAAAAAACAAGGTTTATTTAAATAAATATAAATTTCAAATTTAACCGCTAAACATAAAAAAACTAAAAAAAACAACCATGAACATATTGTTTACAAAAATGAAAAATGTTATCTATGATTAACATAGAAACAGAGAGAATAATATAAATTTATTTACAAAAAAGAATTAACCTAAAATTAATTAATTGTACTTTTGGAAGAATAAATGAAAGATCTGTAAATCTCAGTGTATTTAATTTTTAACCGACATCGTCAGTACGAAATGCGATTTAAAATCGAATAAGCAACATAATTGTGATTAGTTTATGCCAAAATAAACGTTTCAAATTGAAACCGGCATAAAATAATTTTTACACAATTACTGCAAGATACAATTGAAATTATTAATAAAAAAAAACAAAATGTTGATTAACCAAAATGGTATTTAAAGAAAATACCGTAAAAATCAACATCATTTATAAATTGAAACATGAATATCTTCCAAAATTTAAAATTAATCTTTATAACCTAACAAGTTTGATTGAAAATATTGAAAATAATTGAAGTTATGGTTTTACCAAGCTAGCTCTTTTCGAGTAAATATCTTTTTTTTTTAATTTAAAATAAATAATGTAATACATCACCAATATGAATTGCTATGATCTGACCTTGTTAAAAAATAATTAAAAACGATGAATAATTTTAATAAAGTATTATTAAAATTAGATGTTAATGGTTCGGTCAATCGCAGGAAAAGAGAATGAATTTTTAGCTAATATCGTCGATAATAACTTTTATCGGATAGTGGGGGTTGCAAAAATGAATGTTGTGTTCATTATTCGAGCGTTACATAATTTGTTATTTTTTACAATAAATATCAAAACAGAAATATATAAAGGATGATTAGAATTAGCTCGAATAATAAACACCACTATCAGGTAAAGGGGGCGAATTTGAAATTTTATTTCAAAAACCAAGAGTTCTCACTAATTATCATTCGATAATATAATGTTTATATATATACATATATGTTTATATATATATATATATATATATATATATATATATATATATATATATATATATATATATATATATATTTAGCCTTCAAACGAAGCACGCCATAGAACCTACAAAAGAGTTGGTGGGTTTGGGTTTATGTATATATCTACAATCGCCGTTATGCCCATTCAAAAAAACCCAAACCCACCAACTTTATTCAACTTTTAAATTAAAAATAAAATCTTTAGCCAAAAAAATGAAACGACCTAACAACCCCCCCCCCACCCTGAAAAAAAATTAAAAATAACCAATTTCCTCACTCAGCTTTCGATTCTACATAAAAGAATCTACAATTTGAGCCCTTACATATTGAAAAATCTTTTGACCAGTTCTATAAGTTTATTGAACTGGTCTGGACTATACTTTTGACATATATATACTTTTATGTGTCTGTGGGCTCTCTAGTGCTAACAGTTTTATTTCAATTCGAAAATTTGGTATTTGAGGTGTTTTTGGTGTTTGAAAGATCAAGTTCGTTAATGGGTAAAATTTTACAAGGGGAAAGGGGTGTTTAGAGAGAGGGGGAAACACCGAATTTAGCTTATCTCCCTTAATATTCGAAAGATCGAATCATTCATAAGAGGTAAAGTTGTGGGTAATTAGTTGTACTATAATTTCGTTGCTTTTCATTTTTTCTGTAACACTAATATTTACAGAAATATTTACAATTTAAGATTGAAAGTTAAAATCTAAATATCTATGTACACATTAGAGTTTGAGAAAAATTATAAGGTAATGAATTGTAGCAAACTTGATTTTCTACAATTTTTCACTTTATACATTTTGAATGTTCTAATATTAAGAGAGATATTTTATATTTTATGTTTTCTTTTTTCTCTGCGCCTCCTTTGTTAAGCAGCTCCTGCGTAACGAATTATTTTAATTGTTTAATAATATACAAAAAATACTAAATCTTACTTCTGAATATCTCGGGCATACAAACGCCTACAGTACTATTATTACACGAAGAATTCGAGCCGGATTTTAGGCTTCTGTATCTCAGGAACCAAAAAAATACGAATTTAAATTTAAAACGTAGCGTGAGGACCAACATCTTACGGTACATATCAAACTAAATATTCAATCAACGGTGCAGCTTTAAAAGTTTCAAAGATATTGAACCCCAAAAATCTTAATTTGGAGACTGGCTGGCTGACTGGCTCATTCACTGGTCACAATATTATCATTAATATTCTAGACTACTTCCAGTCATCTTAGAAAGTTGATTTTAGGTAGGAAGGTAGATCTTATTTTTACAATATAAAATTTTATTCCTAATATTATTGAAATAATATAAGGACAAAGCTTAACTTCTATATAACTTCACTTTATATGTTTCGGTATTGTAAATAAGTTTTATTCATATATTAAAAACTCAACTATATTTTGGAAAATTAAGATTTCTACAACTTAATAATCTACATTGTATACAGGTTTCTTTTTTAAACAAAGTATGTAGCTTAGACAAAAGTTACATTCACGTTACCCAATTATCATTGTTAATTTACCATTTGAATTTATTTTCAAAAATCGAAGCGGGAGTAAAAGTTTTAATTTTGTTAAAAAATCAATTAATTAAAAAAATGTAATAGTGAAATGGGCTACCACTGAGAATTAATTTAGAAAATACACAATGAAAAGTTATTCTTCTGACTCATACCGCTGTTTTGGTTTCGTAGTAAATAAAATGTTCAATTTATTTTGTTACAAGTCAATTGATTTAGGTAAAAAACAGTTTGTTTGGTGTAAAATTTTGTTTCCGTTTTCTACATTATATGAGTGAATGTATCTAGAAACAAAATGCGATAAAGAATGTGGGATTATGATTTTGATATTATTTTTTTATATTCTTTGTGTGTGTGTGTGTGTGTACGAACAAAATTATTAGTCTTTTATTATATATAATAAAAATTGCCAACGTTGGAACTGAACTCGAAAACTCAAGTTCAAAGCAGAGCTCCTTTGACCGCACGGCCACTAAGATTGGTGGACTGGTTAAAAGCATATACTGGTTATAAATAGCCGGAAGTTTCGTTAGTGTCTTTGCCTGTCACGACAAGAGCTCAGAAGCATTCTTAATTGAAAATTGTATATATTTCAAGGTGTGTTATTTTGAATAATGAATCGAAATATTCAAGGAAGTATTTTGGAAACAATTAAAATTGTTTTCTTCGGAGGAGGACATCTAATGGTAACCTTGATTTCATCTTGGCCTTCAAGGTTATTTAAGGGTCAACTTGTGTTTTTCAAAAGGGAACCCATAAATTTTTCGCTTAGTAATTGATGTGCTTTGGTTCATAACTAACCCGATAAGGTTTGAATCCTGGTTCAGAGATTAAATTTATGTAATATATTATAATTAATGCAATATCCGACCAAAAGTAAGATTTCCCTTAGTATGTTTTTAAAATTTTAATGGCTTCTGCGTAACGATTTTTTTTCGGTACGGAGATGGGAAATGCATTGACGCACAGAGGGTGGAACTGTAGCCAGGCTACCCACTAACAACTACCTTCATTCTGAGGGTTTCGAGAGCTTACACGTTAAAAAGTTTAACAGCAATAACAAAAAAATATGACAAAAATATTACAACACACATAGTTAAATGAATTGACTAGGTCAGAATAAAATAACAAAGAATAAACTATATATAAAAAACCAAAATCAACAACAATAACAAAATAACAGCGTTGCAGTGAATGCTTAAAAACTACATCACAATTAAAAGTTCAATAAAAAAATAACAACGTGTAATAGTGCAGGTATAAAGAGCCCACACCACTGCGAAAAAAACTTAAAACTTAATGTAAAAAAATGTGATATTGTGTGTGTAAAGGGTCCACAATATCACAGATGGAACCAATGATGAAATCGTTGTACGAGACTGTACTTAAAAACACATTAAAGAGACGACTTTTAAAATCAGTGATGTTACCCCTAAAGTCTCCGTAGAAGTTGATTAAAAAATGGAATCATCATCTTGACGGAGCTCGCATTATAATGCTTGCACTACCTGCTCTCGAAGCCGTAGTCTTTGCCACAAAGGTTCAAAGACTACACATTCCTCTACAATATACGTCACGATTTGCACTGTCCTGCAAACAGTGTACCTTGGCTGACCCTCACAACAGAGATGATATGCGTGCGAGATTTATGTGTGACCTATTCTCATACGAGTAAGGGCCTCACTCTTTTTGCGGCTCAGTGACCTGTTTGAGCTTTTCCGTGAGGCGGCCAGGCGTCCATACAAAAACGATGACTGGAGCTCGTGGAGTCTTAGATGTTTTTCACCAGATGGCCCCTTAAAATTGTGCACATTAATGGGGACAACCCCAACTCTAAACATAGACTCATAGAGGGACTCGTTCGAAAGGCTCCTGTAGCCATTCTAATGCCTGCGTGGTAAGTAAGATCTTGGATTTTGAGAGTTGACGTGCGGGCGGAGGAGAATTCTACACAGCCAAAATCCATCCTGGACACAACCAGCAAACGCATCTCATAGACCGCACCCCACGATATACCAGGCAATCCCTTAAGCACATTCTTTGTCTTGCGATAACTCGCTGCCAGGGATTGGAGGTGTGGACGCCACGTTAATTTCTTGTCAAAGACAAGTCCCAGATATCTAATAGATTCGGCACAAGCGTGTTGGTTGGCATGAAGCGAATTACTCGCCAGTTAGCAGAAACGATGACAGACATATTGGTCTAAAACCCTTTTCCGTGGAGTGTTTGAGCCTTTTTTGGTAAGAAGGTTACTCTTACTGGCTTGCATACTGTTGGGATATAACCTGTAGCTAGGCTTACTCTGAATATGTGACCAAGCAAAGTTAAAAGATACTCTGTTCCTTTTTAAAAGAGCACTGGGTATATTCCGTCTGGACCCGGTGCTTTATAGTGGTCGAATAACTTTATTGCCCATTCGATCTTTGAGCGATTGAAGGTGATCGCCGCTCTGTTCCAGTCCTTGCTTGTTACTAGGAGGTCTTGGTTTAATCGTTCTTGGGAAGGGTTTTTACTGTATATTGCAACCGAGTCCGGATAATGATTATATTCTTGAATTTTTACATGTTGGTTCAGTTCTGAAGACAATGTATTTTTATGGTAAGCATGACCGGAATCGGAAAGAAGAAATAAGGGCTATAGGGAGGGGGAAACAAAAAATTTGGTATATCTATCTTAATATTGAAAAAAAATCGAAAAACTCATGAGAAATAAAGTTGTAGAAAATTAGTTTCACTATAATTAAGTTTCGTATCATTTTTTTTTGTTTCTCAAATATTTACAGAGATGTTGACGGTTGGCCGCCGCAAAATGGCGAATCATAAATTCCATATTAACCCCTTTGATATGTGTATCAAATGAAAGGTCTTGATGGCTGAAACACAGTATATAAAGTAACGTCATTCTAAATACAATATGGCGGCCTCCGGAAAATGACGATTTATAATTTCCACATTAACTCCTATGATATGGATATCAAATGAAAGGGCTTGATTAGCGAAACACGGTAGGTAAAGCTACATCTATCAAAATATTGAAATATAGAAACACAAACCTTGTACGTGTTTCTTGATACTGAGGGGGCATTTTACAATGCCTCTTATAATTCCATGATAAACTATGCAAGTCAGCACGGAGTAGATGACCTTATGCAGGTGGATAAACTCGATGCTGATAGGTAGAAAAATACAAAAATCCCTTCTTGGAGAGTCCGTCAATGTGAGAGCCACCAAAACCTGTCCACAGGGTGGTATCTTATCCCGACTCCTGTGGAGTCTGACTGTGGACAGCTTACTGACGAGCCTCAACCAAGCGGTTATTATACACAGGGATATGCGGACGACATAATTATTGCAATCCAAGGACCCTGTGAAAGCACAATCTCGGAGATTATGTAAAATGCTCTAAGATTCACATAGGAATGGTGTTTTAAAGAGGGATTAAAAATAATTCCTGGTAAAATCATACTAATTCCATTCACGCAAAAAGGTGGATAAAATAAAACCACCCATCCTCTTTGATGAAAGACTACAGATCGCAAGGGAAACCAAATTTTTAACAGTGATGTTAGACTCTAAACTAGCATGGAACCCTCATCTGGAATACATAACAAAAAGAGCAAATCTTCTCTCATACTCTGCAAAAGAGCATGTGGAAAAATCTGGGGTCTAAAACCCAAAATGATTCACTGGCTGTACACAACAGTAGTTAGGCCAATCATAACCTATGCTGTTCAATAATGGACAAAGGTTTATAAAATAACGGCAAGAACAAAGCTGTCCAGGATATAAAGACTGCCCTGTTTGTGCCGTACTGGATCCATAAGCAGTACACCCACATCTGTAAGGGAAATCATACTAGGGCTGACTCTGCTAAACATTGAAATAATTGTTAAAACGAGATCCAGCAACTATAAACTATCTTGCAATAATAACTGGATTAAAAAAATCAGGTTGGAAATGGGCACAGATATACTTCCCAAAATATACTGCCTCTCATAACCATTCACTGTAGTCTGTGATAAAGACTTGTGGACGGAAGGAGAACACCCTATCTCAAGAAAGGAATCGTTTGGTATATAGACAGCTCCAAAACTGCCAAACAAAAGGCAAACATAAGCTTCAACTTGGGGAAATATGCCACAGTCTTTCAGGCAGCAGTCTACGCCATACTGGCTTGCGTCCGTGATAACTTTCGTAGAGGCTACATAAACCAGAACGTATGTATTCTCTTGGACACTCAGGCTGATATAAAATCCTTCTCTGCAACTGAGGTCACCTCAGGAGTGGTCGAGGATTATCAAGAGGAACTGCTGGAGCTGGCAAAACGGAACATTGTTAAATTGATCTGGGTACCAAGTCACAGTGGGTTCAAAGAAAACGAAACAGAAGATACCTTAGCATTCAAGGGAGTCGAAAAACCCTTCATAGGTCCAGAGTCTATTCTAGGAATTCCAAAGACTGCATGTAAACAGGTGATCAACGAGTGGATGAATACTAAACACCGTGATCACCCGCCAAATTAACGTCGGTACTTGAGCCTTAGACTTCATCAATTGCTGACTGAATTTTATAATTTAGTAATAATATCCATATTCAGGATTATGCCCATATGTCTGACTCTAAGGACCAAATTAGTGAATCCTGTCTGTCACAAAGGTTGTTCTCGAAAACTATGTAACGTTTGAATTTAAACTATGGCATAATGCTAGATCTTGATGACGCACATATATATCACCAATCAACGAACAAAATGTGGAATTAGTTTGGTCCAAAGAAGAAAAAAGTTGTAATTAATATATCGTGTGACGCATTTGTAATAGCTATGAAAACACTTTTATTTTTAGTCCAGTAGTCTTAATGATATAACCCAAAATTTTCTTGAAACGGTCCTTTCAAGCCAAATGCAAATCCTGGGTGGGGTCTTTTACATACCTTAATATTAATAAATTGAATTATGTAGTTGACGACTCGGACTAGAGCTATCATTTACATTCCAAATAGTGAATATTATATATGCCTTTTAAAAAGAGTAAGAGTAAAGCGCGGCGATAGACTCACGAAATGAAAAGTCACCTCAAGATCTGAACACACACCATAGATCTTTAACGGTAACAGCTCTCTTTGGCTACTTTCCAATACTATCTGTAGGGCTCAAATTTATTTAGAAACAAATAAACATAATAACTAATTGATTCCTTCAATACGCGATGTATACTGAATTCATTAGCAATGCATGGCCTGTTTATTTCACTTTTAACTCACGGGGATGTGTATAAAAAACAAACTAGCGAAGAAAAATGCTAACATATATGGTTTTGTAATGAAGAGTAATTACAAAAGTTTCAGCTAAAATTGTGACGAAACTATTCCGTTAATGAAAAAAAATTGGTTGTTTATTTTTTTATAAAACAATCTTGTCTATTTTTCAAACATATTTTGTGTTTCTATTTCTTGCGAACTTTACGAACTTTACCCCACCTTTTAGCCCTAGAACACATACACAAAATTTCAGTTTATCTCTTTTAGCTTTCGATTTTTCGAAGCTTCGGACAGACTTGCATACGCCCAGACAGGTGGACAGATATTCGGAAATGGACTAATAAGGTCATTTTATGAACACCTATATCCAAAATTTTGTTTTACAATCAATACTTTCAACCGTTAAAGTAGGAAAAAACCTAATATACCCTTATATATATTACGTATACATACCGTACGTATAACAATCGTTGTTTAATTGTTTTGTTTTGAAGTTAGTAATTTAGGACTCCTGACATTAAAAGCATTTGCATATTATATTGATCATTTATTAAAACAATGATAATATAGATACTTTATTTAAACAATTCGACGTTTTCGAAACTTGCTTGAATGTTCATATTGGCTGGTAAGACGAGTATTTTATGTATTATATCTATCCGATCAAAAACATAAATGTAAAAAAGGACCTAGTTTTCAGGGAGATACTTCATATAATAGTTGCTCCTTAAAAAGTGATGATATGGGACAAAAGACCGAGCTATTTACCAAGTAAATAGCGAAGGTTTCCCACAAAACGTTTTGTTATGCTTTGTTACAAAACTCTTTTTCTTTTTAAGTAGATTCACATTTACAAAGGAGGCGGCTTAACGTTATACAACGTAAACTCGCTATGCTCGCTAGGGTATTGTACCCCAAGGTGGCCTTCGGCCTTGGCTACGCGTCTTAGAAAGATTACAAATAACCGCTACCTTCTAGCCTGAATAGAAGTAAACAAGGTAATTTTTGGTGTTTTTTCCAATTTTTGGGGATATTGCGTTGGGAAAATTAAAGTTTTTCAATTGTTCTTTTAAGTTTCAAGTTATTCCGCGTCGAAAACAAAAAACTGCATCCTTCTATCATGTATAGAAGTGAGTTAGATTTTTTAAACAAAATTACGTACAGATATTATAAAAAAATCCATGCAAAATATTTTTTTTTTTTTTAAATACAAAAATTTGCAAAGTAGCAAATTTGACCTGCAGTTATAAAACTTAAGATTTAGGTTCTCTGGCAAATTATAAAATGTTAAATAACTTCATTTCGGAGTTATTTAACTTTTTATGTAAAACTTTTCGTTAATTTAGCATGGTTCTAAAATTTGCATGGCCTGAAATGTTTTTTATTCAGATGTTTTATATAAGTTCTATGGACTGTATGTTGATTTAACACGAAATAATTTGGGATTATTTTTTCGATATCTCTATTGGTTTACGAGATATTTAATGTTTTATGCCCAAGTAAAAAATTTCTTTCACAAATAATGCATCCAAAAAAACTTTTGTTTTTTAAAACTTATTATTTAAATATTTAAATAAATGTAACCTTGATTGATACAAACTAAGTAATGGATGAAAATTTGTATTCGAATTGTTCAACCGAATTGCCTAATTAATATTAAACTTCCATATAGAAAGCACTATAACTACATAAAAATGGTAATTTTTGGTGTTTTTTCCCATTTTCGGGGATGTTGCGTTGGGAAAATTATAGTTTAACTATTTATCTTAGAAGTTTCAAGTTAAAACCGTATCCTTCTAGCATGTCTTGAAGTGGGTTAAATTTTTTTTAACAAAATTACGTATTCAAATATTAGATTGAAACAAAATCTTCTTTTTTGAAAAATTTTGAAAAAGTGACTTTGTTAAATTATAAAATGATTGTTTCCCCATTGGAATACAGATAACGTTGGTTTTTGAAATAAAGCTGTAAAAAATATATAAACTATTTGAAATGTTATTCGATTTATGTGTTAACCAATCAGAATGTACTTTAAACCAATCAGAATGGACTGTATAATATATTTGTTTCTTCAGTCTCTGATAATTCCGTAAAATGTCTATATTCGAAAACTCACCACTGTAGCTCTTTTCGTTCAAAAGTCATATCGGGATCAAAAATCAACCAATTTAAGGTTTAATATATATTAGTTTAATATAAGGCACAAAACCCCTTAAACTTGGCCTTACGCTTTTTCACGCTCTAGATATGTTATTAAATAAAAACACGGGTACAGAAGCTCAAATCAACAGACAAATGTGTACATCAACACAAAACACAAGATGGAACGTATATTGTATATCCACCTGGATAATAATACCCTTAAGTTCTGTCTTGTTCGTTTTCTAATTAAACTTTATCCTATGTCAACATATTTGTAAATTGTTGTTAAAAGTACGTTCGTTATAACATACAATAGGACTACTCTAATAAAAATATACAGGGTGGGTTAATTTCTAAATATTCTAGTCTTCTACTTTTGTATAAATTTTTTACAATAAGAATAGCCACATCGAAAGAGGAACAAAAGTCAAACCGATAAAATTTTTGTGCGGTGCTCGAAGATTTGTATATTTCAAAAAAGTTTTGTTTATTGAAAATAAATTTATACAGAATAAAAGTTATCGAATTTTTGTTGGACCGAGTCGATCCAAATTAAAAAATCTACGGCGGAATTTGATGGCGCCCTGAATATCGCAATTTGGCTTACCTACGTGAAGCGTAGCTCATCAATGTAAACGAATTCAATCATGTATGTGGAATAGGGTTGCCACCTCAAAATCATGAAAAGTCGCGAGATCAACATATATTATGTCAATCTTGTCTGAAGATCGGGGGGTCCATATAATATTTAGTAATATGGGCAGGTAGCCATCTACGGAGGCAAATTTTAATCGTTTACACTAAATATACCGATATACTGGGATCCGAGGCTCGTTTCCTGGCAGATTAAAGGGTTATTTTTTCATATTAATATTATCCGATCAAAAAATTAAATGTAAAAAAGAGCCGAGTTTTCGGGAAAATCCTAAATGTAATAGTTGCTCCTTAAAAAGTGATGATATAGGATAATGAACCGAGCTATTTACAAAGAGTGAGTGGAATGAATATAAGTTTATAATGTAAATTAATGTGGGGCAAATTAATAAATGTAAGAAAAACTTTGGTTGTAATTTATTTAGCAAGTTTTCCTTTAGAATGTTTTTAAAATTTTATAACGCGGCAAGTTTTAAAATATTTGAATAAAAAAAAAAAATTTGCCGGTTTATAAAATTGTAATAGCATTCTAAGAGAAAACTTACGAAATAAATTTAAACCAAATTTTTTCTTACATTTAATCAATTTACCCCTCATTAATTTTCTTAGGAAAAATTTGCATGATAAATTTATTAACAGCTCGGTTCTTTATCCCATAACATCACTCTTTAAGGAGCAACTATTACCTTAAGGATCTCCTCGAAAACTCAGCCCTTTTTAATATTTATGTTTTTGATCGGGTATGACTTCTTTTTGAAAGGCTAAAACATCAATAAAGCATGGTCGTTATATATTAATCGTAAGCATTACTTACCGATCGCTTTTATTCACCGGATTTACTAGATGGATTGTTATTGTTGATATTTTAACACATCTCTTTTTTTTTACCAATACGTAAATATTTATATATATTTATGTTCTATATATGTATATATGTACACTCCCGTTCAAAATAAATGAACAGACCTGAAACGAATCAGTCTCTCACAATTTTGATTATTCTTGTAGTAAATGTTTTTGTTTACAAAAATTGTTTACATAAATAAAAAATATAAAACTTCCATTTATTTTTCACATTTTAAAAATATACTTCTGATCTTTGTTTATAAATAAATAATATACAGAGAGTTACAAAAGCGAGGAGTTTTATGTAATGTAAGAAAATTAACATTTCAGGCCTCTTCATTTTTTGTGAACGGGAGTGTATACAAAATATATTTATAAAAATAATTACTCTTATTAAAAATTATTTTGTGACCTCCAATGAGGAGGCCTTTTTATTGGAAGAATGTATTATATTTGATGTTGAAATAGTCGTTTTACGATTTTGAACTGCATAGACGATATAATTTGTTTTGTTGCTTCTTTGTTTGTTTTAAGATTTTCCCTTAAAACCAAACCATATTTCATTTCACCTTTATCACATTTGAATTCAATTATAAGTGATGATTTGGATTCAATTGTTCAATAATTGTTATCTTATTTTTTATAAAAACTATTAGCAAATATTAAACTATTAGCAAATATTTGGACAAACACTTGTATGTTGACACGAAAGTATACACAAATAAACAAATATTAAATAAAAATTTCACTTCAACAGAAGTTCAGTACTGTCTAATAAATATATAAAAAATATATTTATTAAAAAAATTGGAATAATATGGAAAAATTGGCCGTTACACACAATCGTCTTTGGTGTAATGGATAGCACACTGGACTAGATATCCAGAGGCCCGAGGGTCGATTCCTGGTTGACGAGTTAAATTTTTCATATCAGTATTTAATTTAATTAATAAATTCAATGACAATGAAATGTGTCGGGTATACGCTATAGTCTCCTACAGTTTGTCATACGTAACCGAAAGGAATTTGGACAAACACTTGTATGTTGACACGAAAGTATACACAAATAAACAAATATTAAATAAAAATTTCACTTCAACAGAAGTTCAGTACTGTCTAATAAATATATAAAAAATATATATATTAAAAAAATTGGAATAATATGGAAAAATTGGCCGTTACACACAATCGTCTTTGGTGTAATGGATAGCACACTGGACTAGATATCCAGAGGCCCGAGGTTCGATTCCTGGTTGACGAGTTAATTTTTTCATATTAGTATTTAATTTAATTAATAAATTCAATGACAATGAAATGTGTCGGGTATACGCTATAGTCTCCTATAGTTTGTCATACGTAACCCAAAGGAATTTGGACAAACATTTGTATGTTGACACGAAAGTATACACAAATAAACAAATATTAAATATTAGCAAATAGTTTTAGAAAATTCATAATTTTGTAAAAATTTCTTCAAATGTCTATCGATCCTACCTACTAGATGTCGAAAATCACGTCTCTAAAATTTATATACATATATATATATATATATATATATATATATATATATATATATATATATATATATATATATTTATATATATATATATATATATATACATATATATATATATATATATATGTATATATATATATATATATATATGTATGTATATATAATGTATGCATGTATGTATGTATATATGTGTCTCGCATATAATATATATGTATATAAGTAATCGCTGTAGCGGTCACAGTTTTATTCCGATTGGAATAAAATTGGGTATGAGAGATGCTTTTGATATTTGAACGGTCAAGTTCGTTAATGAGAAAAATCAGACAATGGAAAAGGGGAGTTTAGAGGTAGGGGGAATACAAAATTTGGTATGTCTGGCTTAATGTTGGAAAAATCGAAAAATGTCTAAGAAGTAAAGTTATAGATAATTAACTTTCCTATAATTTTGCTTCTTATTATTTTTCTGTTTCCCTAATATTGACAGAAATATTATTACGAAGTAAAATTGAAAGTTTAAATTCTTAAATATTTCTGTACACATTAGACTTTCAGAAAATATGATCAGATAATAAATTGTAGCAAACATGATTTTCCACAACTTTATTCCTAATACAATTTTTCTATTTTTTTAATATTAAGAGAGAAATTTTATATTTTTTCTTTTCTTCTTTCTCCATGTCCCGCTTCCCTCTTGACCTATGCCATTTATTTAAAAAATTTAACTGTGAAGTATATTGAACACCTAAATAAACCATATTTTGATAAAATGGAAACCCGACTTCAAAAATCAAATATTCTATAAAAAAAATGCACAAAAAAGTAAAAAAATAATTGCATATTCTTTGTGCCAATTTTAGTTCACCTAAGCAAAAATTTTTAAATATATATGTACAATTATTGTTATTTTTGGAGGCGGTGTCCAAAAGTTTTGTGAATTTCTCTATGCTGACACCGCCTCCAAAAATAACATAACCGTAACTCTGCGGTTACGGTGCATTTTACCGTCAAGCCATCTAAAAAAAGTTTCAGGATCAGTTCCATGAATGGATAAATCGAGCAACGTATCACTTGCATCAAGTAATCCGCACTCTCTGTTCTTGAGTACACGAAGGCCAACATTATAAAGTCTACTCGCTAATGTTTTCGTAGAATTTATAACTTCAAACATTTCTGTTACATGACTTTTTTCGCCTTTTGCTGTATAATAATAATAATTATAATAATAATGAAACTTTATTCATAAATTTTCGTACAGAGTACATTGAATGCGTCAAACCTAGGTTAACAAAAATGGTAGCAATAACAAGAATGATAACAATAAGAAAATTAACAAAAATTATAATAAGAAAATTAACAAAGATGATATCATTAATAAATTGACAGAAATGATAACAATAACAAAGCTAATAAAGATAATACGTCAGTCAAAATCGACACAAAAAATCGCTAAATTGAGAGAACTACGAGAATAATAATAATAATAATAATAATAATAATAATAATAATAATAATAATAATAATAATAATAATAATAATAATAATAATAATAATAATAATAATAATAATAATAATAATAATAATAATAATAATAATAATAATAATAATAATAATAATAATAATAATAATAATAATAATAATAATAATAATAATAATAATAATAATAATAATAATAATAATAATAATAATAATAATAATAATAATAATAATAATAATAATAATAATAATAATAATAATAATAATAATAATAATAATAATAATAATAATAATAATAATAATAATAATAATAATAATAATAATAATAATAATAATAATAATAATAATAATAATAATAATAATAATAATAATAATAATAATAATAATAATAATAATAATAATAATAATAATAATAATAATAATAATAATAATAATAATAATAATAATAATAATAATAATAATAATAATAATAATAATAATAATAATAATAATAATAATAATAATAATAATAATAATAATAATAATAATAATAATAATAATAATAATAATAATAATAATAATAATAATAATAATAATAATAATAATAATAATAATAATAATAATAATAATAATAATAATAATAATAATAATAATAATAATAATAATAATAATAATAATAATAATAATAATAATAATAATAATAATAATAATAATAATAATAATAATAATAATAATAATAATAATAATAATAATAATAATAATAATAATAATAATAATAATAATAATAATAATAATAATAATAATAATAATAATAATAATAATAATAATAATAATAATAATAATAATAATAATAATAATAATAATAATAATAATAATAATAATAATAATAATAATAATAATAATAATAATAATAATAATAATAATAATAATAATAATAATAATAATAATAATAATAATAATAATAATAATAATAATAATAATAATAATAATAATAATAATAATAATAATAATAATAATAATAATAATAATAATAATAATAATAATAATAATAATAATAATAATAATAATAATAATAATAATAATAATAATAATAATAATAATAATAATAATAATAATAATAATAATAATAATAATAATAATAATAATAATAATAATAATAATAATAATAATAATAATAATAATAATAATAATAATAATAATAATAATAATAATAATAATAATAATAATAATAATAATAATAATAATAATAATAATAATAATAATAATAATAATAATAATAATAATAATAATAATAATAATAATAATAATAATAATAATAATAATAATAATAATAATAATAATAATAATAATAATAATAATAATAATAATAATAATAATAATAATAATAATAATAATAATAATAATAATAATAATAATAATAATAATAATAATAATAATAATAATAATAATAATAATAATAATAATAATAATAATAATAATAATAATAATAATAATAATAATAATAATAATAATAATAATAATAATAATAATAATAATAATAATAATAATAATAATAATAATAATAATAATAATAATAATAATAATAATAATAATAATAATAATAATAATAATAATAATAATAATAATAATAATAATAATAATAATAATAATAATAATAATAATAATAATAATAATAATAATAATAATAATAATAATAATAATAATAATAATAATAATAATAATAATAATAATAATAATAATAATAATAATAATAATAATAATAATAATAATAATAATAATAATAATAATAATAATAATAATAATAATAATAATAATAATAATAATAATAATAATAATAATAATAATAATAATAATAATAATAATAATAATAATAATAATAATAATAATAATAATAATAATAATAATAATAATAATAATAATAATAATAATAATAATAATAATAATAATAATAATAATAATAATAATAATAATAATAATAATAATAATAATAATAATAATAATAATAATAATAATAATAATAATAATAATAATAATAATAATAATAATAATAATAATAATAATAATAATAATAATAATAATAATAATAATAATAATAATAATAATAATAATAATAATAATAATAATAATAATAATAATAATAATAATAATAATAATAATAATAATAATAATAATAATAATAATAATAATAATAATAATAATAATAATAATAATAATAATAATAATAATAATAATAATAATAATAATAATAATAATAATAATAATAATAATAATAATAATAATAATAATAATAATAATAATAATAATAATAATAATAATAATAATAATAATAATAATAATAATAATAATAATAATAATAATAATAATAATAATAATAATAATAATAATAATAATAATAATAATAATAATAATAATAATAATAATAATAATAATAATAATAATAATAATAATAATAATAATAATAATAATAATAATAATAATAATAATAATAATAATAATAATAATAATAATAATAATAATAATAATAATAATAATAATAATAATAATAATAATAATAATAATAATAATAATAATAATAATAATAATAATAATAATAATAATAATAATAATAATAATAATAATAATAATAATAATAATAATAATAATAATAATAATAATAATAATAATAATAATAATAATAATAATAATAATAATAATAATAATAATAATAATAATAATAATAATAATAATAATAATAATAATAATAATAATAATAATAATAATAATAATAATAATAATAATAATAATAATAATAATAATAATAATAATAATAATAATAATAATAATAATAATAATAATAATAATAATAATAATAATAATAATAATAATAATAATAATAATAATAATAATAATAATAATAATAATAATAATAATAATAATAATAATAATAATAATAATAATAATAATAATAATAATAATAATAATAATAATAATAATAATAATAATAATAATAATAATAATAATAATAATAATAATAATAATAATAATAATAATAATAATAATAATAATAATAATAATAATAATAATAATAATAATAATAATAATAATAATAATAATAATAATAATAATAATAATAATAATAATAATAATAATAATAATAATAATAATAATAATAATAATAATAATAATAATAATAATAATAATAATAATAATAATAATAATAATAATAATAATAATAATAATAATAATAATAATAATAATAATAATAATAATAATAATAATAATAATAATAATAATAATAATAATAATAATAATAATAATAATAATAATAATAATAATAATAATAATAATAATAATAATAATAATAATAATAATAATAATAATAATAATAATAATAATAATAATAATAATAATAATAATAATAATAATAATAATAATAATAATAATAATAATAATAATAATAATAATAATAATAATAATAATAATAATAATAATAATAATAATAATAATAATAATAATAATAATAATAATAATAATAATAATAATAATAATAATAATAATAATAATAATAATAATAATAATAATAATAATAATAATAATAATAATAATAATAATAATAATAATAATAATAATAATAATAATAATAATAATAATAATAATAATAATAATAATAATAATAATAATAATAATAATAATAATAATAATAATAATAATAATAATAATAATAATAATAATAATAATAATAATAATAATAATAATAATAATAATAATAATAATAATAATAATAATAATAATAATAATAATAATAATAATAATAATAATAATAATAATAATAATAATAATAATAATAATAATAATAATAATAATAATAATAATAATAATAATAATAATAATAATAATAATAATAATAATAATAATAATAATAATAATAATAATAATAATAATAATAATAATAATAATAATAATAATAATAATAATAATAATAATAATAATAATAATAATAATAATAATAATAATAATAATAATAATAATAATAATAATAATAATAATAATAATAATAATAATAATAATAATAATAATAATAATAATAATAATAATAATAATAATAATAATAATAATAATAATAATAATAATAATAATAATAATAATAATAATAATAATAATAATAATAATAATAATAATAATAATAATAATAATAATAATAATAATAATAATAATAATAATAATAATAATAATAATAATAATAATAATAATAATAATAATAATAATAATAATAATAATAATAATAATAATAATAATAATAATAATAATAATAATAATAATAATAATAATAATAATAATAATAATAATAATAATAATAATAATAATAATAATAATAATAATAATAATAATAATAATAATAATAATAATAATAATAATAATAATAATAATAATAATAATAATAATAATAATAATAATAATAATAATAATAATAATAATAATAATAATAATAATAATAATAATAATAATAATAATAATAATAATAATAATAATAATAATAATAATAATAATAATAATAATAATAATAATAATAATAATAATAATAATAATAATAATAATAATAATAATAATAATAATAATAATAATAATAATAATAATAATAATAATAATAATAATAATAATAATAATAATAATAATAATAATAATAATAATAATAATAATAATAATAATAATAATAATAATAATAATAATAATAATAATAATAATAATAATAATAATAATAATAATAATAATAATAATAATAATAATAATAATAATAATAATAATAATAATAATAATAATAATAATAATAATAATAATAATAATAATAATAATAATAATAATAATAATAATAATAATAATAATAATAATAATAATAATAATAATAATAATAATAATAATAATAATAATAATAATAATAATAATAATAATAATAATAATAATAATAATAATAATAATAATAATAATAATAATAATAATAATAATAATAATAATAATAATAATAATAATAATAATAATAATAATAATAATAATAATAATAATAATAATAATAATAATAATAATAATAATAATAATAATAATAATAATAATAATAATAATAATAATAATAATAATAATAATAATAATAATAATAATAATAATAATAATAATAATAATAATAATAATAATAATAATAATAATAATAATAATAATAATAATAATAATAATAATAATAATAATAATAATAATAATAATAATAATAATAATAATAATAATAATAATAATAATAATAATAATAATAATAATAATAATAATAATAATAATAATAATAATAATAATAATAATAATAATAATAATAATAATAATAATAATAATAATAATAATAATAATAATAATAATAATAATAATAATAATAATAATAATAATAATAATAATAATAATAATAATAATAATAATAATAATAATAATAATAATAATAATAATAATAATAATAATAATAATAATAATAATAATAATAATAATAATAATAATAATAATAATAATAATAATAATAATAATAATAATAATAATAATAATAATAATAATAATAATAATAATAATAATAATAATAATAATAATAATAATAATAATAATAATAATAATAATAATAATAATAATAATAATAATAATAATAATAATAATAATAATAATAATAATAATAATAATAATAATAATAATAATAATAATAATAATAATAATAATAATAATAATAATAATAATAATAATAATAATAATAATAATAATAATAATAATAATAATAATAATAATAATAATAATAATAATAATAATAATAATAATAATAATAATAATAATAATAATAATAATAATAATAATAATAATAATAATAATAATAATAATAATAATAATAATAATAATAATAATAATAATAATAATAATAATAATAATAATAATAATAATAATAATAATAATAATAATAATAATAATAATAATAATAATAATAATAATAATAATAATAATAATAATAATAATAATAATAATAATAATAATAATAATAATAATAATAATAATAATAATAATAATAATAATAATAATAATAATAATAATAATAATAATAATAATAATAATAATAATAATAATAATAATAATAATAATAATAATAATAATAATAATAATAATAATAATAATAATAATAATAATAATAATAATAATAATAATAATAATAATAATAATAATAATAATAATAATAATAATAATAATAATAATAATAATAATAATAATAATAATAATAATAATAATAATAATAATAATAATAATAATAATAATAATAATAATAATAATAATAATAATAATAATAATAATAATAATAATAATAATAATAATAATAATAATAATAATAATAATAATAATAATAATAATAATAATAATAATAATAATAATAATAATAATAATAATAATAATAATAATAATAATAATAATAATAATAATAATAATAATAATAATAATAATAATAATAATAATAATAATAATAATAATAATAATAATAATAATAATAATAATAATAATAATAATAATAATAATAATAATAATAATAATAATAATAATAATAATAATAATAATAATAATAATAATAATAATAATAATAATAATAATAATAATAATAATAATAATAATAATAATAATAATAATAATAATAATAATAATAATAATAATAATAATAATAATAATAATAATAATAATAATAATAATAATAATAATAATAATAATAATAATAATAATAATAATAATAATAATAATAATAATAATAATAATAATAATAATAATAATAATAATAATAATAATAATAATAATAATAATAATAATAATAATAATAATAATAATAATAATAATAATAATAATAATAATAATAATAATAATAATAATAATAATAATAATAATAATAATAATAATAATAATAATAATAATAATAATAATAATAATAATAATAATAATAATAATAATAATAATAATAATAATAATAATAATAATAATAATAATAATAATAATAATAATAATAATAATAATAATAATAATAATAATAATAATAATAATAATAATAATAATAATAATAATAATAATAATAATAATAATAATAATAATAATAATAATAATAATAATAATAATAATAATAATAATAATAATAATAATAATAATAATAATAATAATAATAATAATAATAATAATAATAATAATAATAATAATAATAATAATAATAATAATAATAATAATAATAATAATAATAATAATAATAATAATAATAATAATAATAATAATAATAATAATAATAATAATAATAATAATAATAATAATAATAATAATAATAATAATAATAATAATAATAATAATAATAATAATAATAATAATAATAATAATAATAATAATAATAATAATAATAATAATAATAATAATAATAATAATAATAATAATAATAATAATAATAATAATAATAATAATAATAATAATAATAATAATAATAATAATAATAATAATAATAATAATAATAATAATAATAATAATAATAATAATAATAATAATAATAATAATAATAATAATAATAATAATAATAATAATAATAATAATAATAATAATAATAATAATAATAATAATAATAATAATAATAATAATAATAATAATAATAATAATAATAATAATAATAATAATAATAATAATAATAATAATAATAATAATAATAATAATAATAATAATAATAATAATAATAATAATAATAATAATAATAATAATAATAATAATAATAATAATAATAATAATAATAATAATAATAATAATAATAATAATAATAATAATAATAATAATAATAATAATAATAATAATAATAATAATAATAATAATAATAATAATAATAATAATAATAATAATAATAATAATAATAATAATAATAATAATAATAATAATAATAATAATAATAATAATAATAATAATAATAATAATAATAATAATAATAATAATAATAATAATAATAATAATAATAATAATAATAATAATAATAATAATAATAATAATAATAATAATAATAATAATAATAATAATAATAATAATAATAATAATAATAATAATAATAATAATAATAATAATAATAATAATAATAATAATAATAATAATAATAATAATAATAATAATAATAATAATAATAATAATAATAATAATAATAATAATAATAATAATAATAATAATAATAATAATAATAATAATAATAATAATAATAATAATAATAATAATAATAATAATAATAATAATAATAATAATAATAATAATAATAATAATAATAATAATAATAATAATAATAATAATAATAATAATAATAATAATAATAATAATAATAATAATAATAATAATAATAATAATAATAATAATAATAATAATAATAATAATAATAATAATAATAATAATAATAATAATAATAATAATAATAATAATAATAATAATAATAATAATAATAATAATAATAATAATAATAATAATAATAATAATAATAATAATAATAATAATAATAATAATAATAATAATAATAATAATAATAATAATAATAATAATAATAATAATAATAATAATAATAATAATAATAATAATAATAATAATAATAATAATAATAATAATAATAATAATAATAATAATAATAATAATAATAATAATAATAATAATAATAATAATAATAATAATAATAATAATAATAATAATAATAATAATAATAATAATAATAATAATAATAATAATAATAATAATAATAATAATAATAATAATAATAATAATAATAATAATAATAATAATAATAATAATAATAATAATAATAATAATAATAATAATAATAATAATAATAATAATAATAATAATAATAATAATAATAATAATAATAATAATAATAATAATAATAATAATAATAATAATAATAATAATAATAATAATAATAATAATAATAATAATAATAATAATAATAATAATAATAATAATAATAATAATAATAATAATAATAATAATAATAATAATAATAATAATAATAATAATAATAATAATAATAATAATAATAATAATAATAATAATAATAATAATAATAATAATAATAATAATAATAATAATAATAATAATAATAATAATAATAATAATAATAATAATAATAATAATAATAATAATAATAATAATAATAATAATAATAATAATAATAATAATAATAATAATAATAATAATAATAATAATAATAATAATAATAATAATAATAATAATAATAATAATAATAATAATAATAATAATAATAATAATAATAATAATAATAATAATAATAATAATAATAATAATAATAATAATAATAATAATAATAATAATAATAATAATAATAATAATAATAATAATAATAATAATAATAATAATAATAATAATAATAATAATAATAATAATAATAATAATAATAATAATAATAATAATAATAATAATAATAATAATAATAATAATAATAATAATAATAATAATAATAATAATAATAATAATAATAATAATAATAATAATAATAATAATAATAATAATAATAATAATAATAATAATAATAATAATAATAATAATAATAATAATAATAATAATAATAATAATAATAATAATAATAATAATAATAATAATAATAATAATAATAATAATAATAATAATAATAATAATAATAATAATAATAATAATAATAATAATAATAATAATAATAATAATAATAATAATAATAATAATAATAATAATAATAATAATAATAATAATAATAATAATAATAATAATAATAATAATAATAATAATAATAATAATAATAATAATAATAATAATAATAATAATAATAATAATAATAATAATAATAATAATAATAATAATAATAATAATAATAATAATAATAATAATAATAATAATAATAATAATAATAATAATAATAATAATAATAATAATAATAATAATAATAATAATAATAATAATAATAATAATAATAATAATAATAATAATAATAATAATAATAATAATAATAATAATAATAATAATAATAATAATAATAATAATAATAATAATAATAATAATAATAATAATAATAATAATAATAATAATAATAATAATAATAATAATAATAATAATAATAATAATAATAATAATAATAATAATAATAATAATAATAATAATAATAATAATAATAATAATAATAATAATAATAATAATAATAATAATAATAATAATAATAATAATAATAATAATAATAATAATAATAATAATAATAATAATAATAATAATAATAATAATAATAATAATAATAATAATAATAATAATAATAATAATAATAATAATAATAATAATAATAATAATAATAATAATAATAATAATAATAATAATAATAATAATAATAATAATAATAATAATAATAATAATAATAATAATAATAATAATAATAATAATAATAATAATAATAATAATAATAATAATAATAATAATAATAATAATAATAATAATAATAATAATAATAATAATAATAATAATAATAATAATAATAATAATAATAATAATAATAATAATAATAATAATAATAATAATAATAATAATAATAATAATAATAATAATAATAATAATAATAATAATAATAATAATAATAATAATAATAATAATAATAATAATAATAATAATAATAATAATAATAATAATAATAATAATAATAATAATAATAATAATAATAATAATAATAATAATAATAATAATAATAATAATAATAATAATAATAATAATAATAATAATAATAATAATAATAATAATAATAATAATAATAATAATAATAATAATAATAATAATAATAATAATAATAATAATAATAATAATAATAATAATAATAATAATAATAATAATAATAATAATAATAATAATAATAATAATAATAATAATAATAATAATAATAATAATAATAATAATAATAATAATAATAATAATAATAATAATAATAATAATAATAATAATAATAATAATAATAATAATAATAATAATAATAATAATAATAATAATAATAATAATAATAATAATAATAATAATAATAATAATAATAATAATAATAATAATAATAATAATAATAATAATAATAATAATAATAATAATAATAATAATAATAATAATAATAATAATAATAATAATAATAATAATAATAATAATAATAATAATAATAATAATAATAATAATAATAATAATAATAATAATAATAATAATAATAATAATAATAATAATAATAATAATAATAATAATAATAATAATAATAATAATAATAATAATAATAATAATAATAATAATAATAATAATAATAATAATAATAATAATAATAATAATAATAATAATAATAATAATAATAATAATAATAATAATAATAATAATAATAATAATAATAATAATAATAATAATAATAATAATAATAATAATAATAATAATAATAATAATAATAATAATAATAATAATAATAATAATAATAATAATAATAATAATAATAATAATAATAATAATAATAATAATAATAATAATAATAATAATAATAATAATAATAATAATAATAATAATAATAATAATAATAATAATAATAATAATAATAATAATAATAATAATAATAATAATAATAATAATAATAATAATAATAATAATAATAATAATAATAATAATAATAATAATAATAATAATAATAATAATAATAATAATAATAATAATAATACTTTATTCACCTTAAAGACGTACAAGTATATATAGGTTTGTCAACAAAAGAAAAAAATTCATCTAGTGAATATGGACTACATTTAGTTATGATTTTCTTACAAGCAACCTTAAAATGATTGATACTTGTGATACTTTTAATGTCGTCTGGGAGAGCATTGTACAGTTTTATTCCATTGTAAAGTGGACCAGTTTCGAAAAGTGTTAAATTGTGCCTTCCGAATATCGTGTGTCATACGTGTGATGATAGCTATTTAGATCAAGATTATTTAGATTTGATTTTATATATACTAAACATTCAAAAAAATATATTCCAGAGAGCGGAAAAATTTTCAATTTTCGAAAATGTTCTCGACATGAAGTGAATTGATATATATTTTCAATAATCCTTATGATCCTTTTTTGTAGAATAAATATTTGTTTTGCTAGAATTGAATTTCCCCATAAAAGTATCCCATATTTGATTCTACTGTTGACGTATGCATAATACAGTGACACTAAGATGTTATTGGTTTGGTTATTTTTTAGATTTCGAAATAAGTACACCATACAATTTAGCTGTTTACTTAAACTGTAGCAATGCTCTCGCCAGTTCAAATTTTCATCGACACATATTCCCAAAAATATAGTACTAGCGATCCCTAATATTGTCTCAGACGAGCACGTAATATCACAAGTTTCCAATGTTATATTTGAGTTTCTTGTTTTAAAATGTATGTAGTTTGTTTTTTGTAAATTCAGATGTAACTTGTTTGCTTTGAACCATGTTGACAAATTACCAAGTATATTATTTGTTTTTGTTTCTATGTCGGATGTTTTTTTTCTGGATAACTGCACTGTTATATCATCTGCATACATAATAACTTCCGGATGATCCAAGAACAAAGGAAGGTCATTTATGTAGATCAGAAACAGTAAGGGGCCAAGTACACTTCCTTGGGGCACGCCAACGTATGAAAACTTCACAGACGATTTCGCACTATTATTATTATTTACGCACACATATTGAGCTCTTTTATGAAGGATTGTACAAGGTTATTCGGTAATCCTCTTATTCCATAACCGTTAAGTTTGTTCATCAATATTTTATGATCTACACAGTGAAATGCGCGACTTAAATCACAGAACACATTTATTACACTCATTTGTTTATCAATTTCGTTAAGAACATTAACATAAAACTCTACCAATGCTGTATTTGTAGATTTACCTTTTGTAAAACCATGCTGTTTATTTGTAAACAAGTTGAATTTGTTGAAAAAAGCAACGAGACGTTTTGCTATTAGTCCTTCAATAATTTTGGACAGGGATGATATTATGGCTATCGGTCTATAATTTCCTTTTGATAATTTGTCACCTTTGTTTTTATAGACAGGTTTTATCATTGATATTTTTAGCTTTTCCGGAAAAATTCCCTTCTGAAAGATCACATTTATTACAAATGATAATGGTTTTGCTAATATGTGTTTATTTTGCTTAATAATATTATTCGAAAGCTCGTCAGCACCACTAGAACATGTGGACATTGGACAATGATTCGATGATTTTGATCACTTCTGTTTCATCAGTTGGGTACAAATAAAAAGAATTGAGTACTTTTGCGTTAATGTCGATTGAATCACTGGCTGATATTTTCTGTGCTGCCTCTAAGGGTAGGTTAATAAAGTCTTCATTAAAATGTTCGGCAATGGTGTGTGCATCATTTGTTTTTTCGTTATCAATTTTTAACATAATGCTTTCATTCTTGATAATAGATTTATTTTGTAGACCGTTTATTAGTGACCAGGCTGTTTTTATTTTATTCAATGAGTTGTTTACAATATTATTATGATACTCCTTTTTTGCTTCATCGACCATTTTTCTATGCTCTGCTTTTTTCTTTTTATAGAGGTTTCTCAAAATTGAATCATCAGATCTCCGTTGAGCTTGGAACATTAATTTTAGTTCACTGCTGGAATCTAAAATTTTAGCCGTGATCCATTCTTTTTTCGTGTTTTGATGTACCGTTTTTTTAAAAGGAAAACTGACGTTGAAATAAAATGTAATCGTTTCTATAAAATTTTCAAACGTTTCATTTGAGCCTTTTAAACCGTTTGAAAACAGATCAATCTGATTCATTACTAAGCAGATGCGTAAAGTATTCCTTATTTGCTGGCGTGAAAGATCTTTTATATAAAATGCTTTTCTGCTCTGATTCAAGTTCGTACTTACAATTTACGAATTGAATTTCATGATCAGATATAGGTAAGCTTGTAACCACGGTGTTGAAATCACTCGATATATTTGTAAACACGTTATCTATCAATGTTGCTGACGTTGTTGTAATTCTTGTCGGAGATTGAACTGTAGGTATCATATTGAAACTTTTTAGCAGGTCACCTAAGAGGTGTTTTTCGTTTGTATATTTTAGAAGATCTACATTAAGATCCCCTGCCAGAATTATATGATGTTTACTATCGAATAGTTTATCCAAAACACAGTTGAGAGTGAATATGAATTTATTAAAGTTCCCTCCTGGAGATCTGTATACACCAAGTACCAGTAATTATAGACATATAGACTTCGCTTTGCGCTTAAAATAAAGCTAATTAAATTGCCTGAAAGTTATATTCTGCAAGTTCTACTCGCAGGACCAATGGATTCGACACAATTTCGGTCCAAAAAAGGTCTAAATCTAAAATTTTCAATTTTTGGAAAAACTGGCCTATTTTCAAAGTGCCGTAATTCGGTAACGAATTAACCTACAGAGTTCCGATTGAGCTAAATTTGTCACAAATTTAGTGCTCTTAAAATACGTATAGAATAGCTTTCGAAGAAAAATGCATGGATTAGGAGATATATAGCAGAATCTGAATCTGAAAAGTCCAAAATTTTGCAGTTTTTCGCATGTAAACACTTTTCCACAACTTTTTGAGAGTTGCAAACTTGGATATACATAGCCCTAATGGGTCCAAACAACATACTAAAATTCATATGTATTTATTTGTGTATACTTAAGCGTCAACAATACGATGTTTGTCCAAATCCCATTTCGGTTACGTAGACAAACTGTTGGAGACTAGCATATACTATATAGACAAATGTCATTGAATTTTTAATTAAATACTGATATAAAAAAATTAACTCGTCAACCTGGAATCGAACTTCGGGCCTCTGGATATCTTGTCCAGCGTGCTTCCGCTACACCAAAGACGACTGTGACGCAACAGCCAACTTTTTCATATCATTCTTATTTTTAATTTTGACAGTATTATTTCTGTCGAAGTTATTATTCATATGTATTTATTTGTGTATACTTAATCGTCAACAATCCGAGATACATCACGTTTTGCGAGTTTATTTTTGATTTTGACCGGCGTATAATAACAATAACAAATATAACAGAATTGATCTAGAGCACGATTGTGCGCAAGGCTGAGTTTAAGGGACACTTTTGGACTTCTCACTACAGTGCTATTACTAAAAGAAATATTAGAAGTTGATTTGACCCCGAAATATCTTCTGAACGAAAAGAGCTACAGTGTTGAAATTTCGAATTATCGATACTTTACGAAATTATAAGAAACCGGTTTTTTCAATAATCGTTAACGAATTAACCGTTAAAAAGTTATTTCACTTGAAAAACGCAAAAACAACCCCAAAAAATGGGAAAACAACCCCTTAAACTACTCTTTTAACTTCTATTCATGGTAGAAAGATGGGGTTTTTTGCATTTGGTGGAGAATTTCTTAAAACTAATGAGGTCATTCGATAAACTTTAATTTTTCATCACCACCCCCTTGAAAATGGAAAAAACGCCCCCAAAAATCACCCATTCGAAAAACCAAATTTTTTCCATCGCTACCCCTTGAAATTCGTAATGCGAGACCTATTTATGCGCAGTCCCCCAAACCCCCCATCCAGAACCCACAACCTAAATAAATTACCCCCCCCCCCAAAACCCAAAAAAAAAAAACCTAAAATTCCCCACATAAAAATTCCGCGTCAAAAAAAATCCCCCATCCCCATTATTCTCTAATGGTGTGTACTTTTAGGTAACTATTTTTTTCAACTTTTTTTATAATTCATGTAATGTTATTTTCTGTGACGCGGAGCCAACGGGTCAAGGGGAACCCCCTTGCGAGCAGAGCGAGTATCATTATATTATCTCTTGTCAAGGATACTGATTGAGTGATGAGTGATGATATGAGAGTAAGGACGGGCTATTTACAAAGTAAATAGCTCTAGACTTCATATAATAATAGTTGCTTCTTAAAAAGTGATGATATGGGACAAAGAACCGAGCAATTTACAAAGTAAATAGCTCTAGACTTCATATAATAGTTGCTTCTTAAAAAGTGATGATATGGAAGAAAGGACCGAGCTATTTACAAAGTAAATGGCTCTAGGCTTCATATAATAGTTGCTCTTTAAAAAGTGATGATTCCCATTAAAGAGCCGAGCTATTTACAAAGTAAATTGCTCGGTAAACTATTAACTAAAACAATTAATGAGGGGTAAATTGATTAAATGTAAGAAAAAATTTGGTTGAAATTTATTTCGTAAGTTTTCCCTTGGTATGTTTTTAAAATTTTATAACGCGGCAAGTTTTAAAATATTTGAAATCATCAGAAAAAATAACTTGCCACGTTATATAAAATTTTAAAGACATATTAAGGGAAAACTTACGAAATAAAACCAAATTCAACCAAATTTTTTCTTACATTTAATCAATTTACCCCACATTAATTGTTTTAGTTAATAGTTTAGCTATTTACATTGTAAATAGCTCGGCTCTTTAATGGGAATCATCACTTTTTAAAGAGCAACTATTATATGAAGTCTAAGGCCATTTACTTTGTAAATATCTCGGTCCTTTCTTCCATATCATCACTTTTTAAGAAGCAGCTATTATTATAAGGAACTATTACATTAAGGATTTTCCCGAAAACTCGGCCCTTTCTTACATTTATGTTTTTGGTCGGATAGAATTATATAAACAATATTATCAGCTAATAATAAACTCTTATAATATTAGAGACAACAGTAAACAAAATTTTATGAGATCTTTAAATTATAAATTCTTTTAAATCATAATAGTTTTCTTTAAGGAGCAATTTTTTTAATTCTTTTTTAAACAAGCTTGAATTTAAATTTTTTATTTCTGTGGGAATTTTATTGTAAATTATAATACATGTATTTAATACAGCTGAATCGATATATGTTCTTGTGATTTGTATGACTACCAAGTTCTTTTTATTTCTTTTATGGTACGTGTGTTCCAGTTAATGACTCAGAAATAAATTTAAGTTGTATTTAACAAATAAAGCTCCTTCCAAGATAAACGTGTCAATCACTGTAAGGATACCCAGGTTCTTGAAAATAGGTCTTGCTGGTTAGTCTGGTTTTGCACTTACCATTACACGCAGGCACTTTTTTGAAGTTTTAGTATTTTATGTACGTTGGGAGAAGTATCCTAAAACAGTATGCCGTATCTTATATTTGAGTGTTTATGGGCGTAGTAAACTTGTAAGACAATATCTTGAGACACGATGTCTCTCAGCCTGTATAGCAAATATATTAGCTTCGACAGTTTCTTTGATAGGCAGTCTATGTGTGTTCTGTGGTTCAAGTTACTATCTATGTACAATACCAAAACTTTACATATTGTGATGCTTTAAGTGTTGTAGACATTTTTTCAATTTCTATTTCTTCAATATCATTTCTTATACATAAGATATTAGTTTTGTCAACGTTTAGACTTAATGTGTTGTCTTTAAACCATTTATTTAAACTCTCAAAAGTTTTATTGATGTTTGATATAACGTCTTCTTCGTTTTCCCGCGAAAAAGAACAGTCGTATCATCAGCGAAGAGGATCATTTTGTTTGCAGTTCTTAGAGGCAGATCATTTACATATAAAATGAACAATAAAGGACCCAATAGTGATCCTTGTGGTACGCCTCTTTACACCAGCTTGAAGGTCGAAACAGTTTGTTTTCGTCTATTTCCCACATTACAGCTCAGTTTTACACAGTGTTACCGATTTGTCAGATATGACGTTATTAAATTAAGAACTTTACCTCTTATTCCGTAGAAACTGAGTTTTTGTAGCAACAGATCAATATTTAGTGAGTCCAAGGCCTTGCTTGGATCTAAGAAGCAAGCAATCGTTTTTTCTTTACTCAGTGCTTGGTAAATTTCAGCAAAAGCTTTGAAAATTGCTTGATCAATGGTTCTTTCCCTCGTGAATCCATGCTGTGCTGGAGAAATAATATGAAAATTTTCCAGAAACGATATTAATCTGTTGGACAATACTTACAATTCTCAAATATTTTCGAAATAGCAGGCAGTATCGAAATCGGTCTGTAATTTTTTAAGTTCAAAGAGTCGTTGTCTTCGAACACGGGTGTTACAATAGCCTTTTTAAATGCGTCAGGGAAAATACCACTAGATAACATTTTATTAATAACATCCAGCAAAGGTTTTATTAGTTGTGTGGCGCTGAGTTTTATAATTTCGATAGGGATTTCATCTCAACCACAAGATTTTTTGCATTTTAGTTTCCGCATTATCTCCAGTAATTCTATTTCATTGCAGGGAAGTAGATATAGTATATTATATGCGTTGCTTACCTTCGTATTAAAATTTGGTTGATTTAGCCCGAGATTTTCAGCAATATTAATCGTTGAAAGTATTTGAAATTTCTTCTATATTAGTGATTTTATTACCTTCAATATTATTTATTCTTTCTATTTCCTTCCTATTGCTTGGTACTGGTTGAGTGAGTCTATTTACAAGATTCCAGGCAGCTTTCGTCTTATTTTCAGATCGATTTATTTTGCTACAGGAGTGCGATATTTTTGTGTCTTTAATCCGTGTTTTAAGATGATTGCGGATTTTATTATATTGGCTACTCTTTTTTTTGCGAGAATGTGTTCTGGGTTTTGTGTATTGTGAAATTTAATTTCTCTCCATAATTCATTTTTATTTCGAGATTCATTTTTATCTTTTATGTAATTAAAATATTTTCTTTTGTGGCATTTGGTTTTACTCTACCAACATAATTCCAAATTTGTGTTTCGGCTGCTTGGAAGGCTGTAGCTTCATCTATTTTTCCTGTCTCAATAATTGTTTCTTTCCTTTTTTTCGTATATGTCACTGTTTTGAATTCTTTATCTGATTCTATTTTATCGGCCGTAACAATTTTTGCAAATTCAATATTATGCTTAGTATAGGCACTATGATTTAATTGTATGTTAGTATCATTGCCTATGTCACTATCGTTAGTGTTTTTTTAGAATTTCATCGCCCTGTTTAGTATTCATTGCATACAGCTTCTTTGTAACTACGATTGCCTGCACCAACTTCATTAGTAGTTGTTTCTGATATTTTTCTTGTTTGATTTTCTTTAACATTAGCTTGCATTTTAGAGATGTTATTTTCGTTTTCCATACCCATATCACATTGTATAACTCTATTCTGATTGATTTGTAAGGCTCTTATATGATTTTCAGCCGCTTTTAATTTTTCTTCTAATATTTTATTCTTATCTGTCATTTCCTGTATTAATTTCTTAAGTAAATCAATCTTCATTAACAAATTTGTTTTCATTGATGATTACTTGTATAGGCACATTTTTTTTTTCCTCCGGTATATGAATTATTTCAAATTCGACACTTTTAACAACTGTTTTGACGTTCACTTTTGGGGTTATGTTACAATTATTGCATTCCCAATCTTTAATTTCTTTTGTATCAATAAGTCTTCTGAATTCTTCCAGATTAACGTTAACGCATTCAATATGGTAACTTTTATCACAGTTTGCATAATTTATAGAATCACAATTTCGATCAATAACTTTTTTACATCGAGCACATGATAGACCGCGACCACCACCCATGATGGTGATTTATATAGTGTGATGATGATCTATAAACTTAGTGATGTAGTAATTCAATACAGTTGTTTTCTCACCAATAAACTGTGTGTCAATGTTTCCATTCCTAAAAGTCCTACTGAATTATAGTCATCGATATAAACAGATTCTTTGTCCTAGGTATATTGTACAATCCCTTATTTGATAGACTCTTTTTTCCTGATACTGACGCTGTAACTCCTATAATTTTCATTCGATGTGTTACAGGACGTGAAAAACCAAATCTGCAAAGGCTAATATAGCCAATTGAATTTTTTTTTCCATAAACAATTATTATTATCTTTATGAACTTGATAATTCATAACTCGATAATGTAATTCTGGTGAATTTTTGTGTTTCGAGCGAGTAGCTACTAGCACGAAACATATTTTGATATAAAATTAGCCACCTCTTCTATACTTGAGGAGTTTACGGTACGACTCTTCAAGTATAGGTGCATCTTTTATCCACAATATACAATGAAAATTTTCTCTGGATTGATAATCCCGACGCCAGAAATAATGTTCAACTTTTCCTAAACGAAGTGACTATTGGCACCCTCCACGGAAAAATCCGTGACTCTCGGTGAATGTTACAATAATAAGCTTTAACTCACGGATGAATACTGTCCACGGATAAATACCATCCACGGATAAATACCACCTACAGATGAAATCTGACATATATGCCATTTCTAATCCCAATATATTTTTTTCATTCATTTAGAACAAATTATACAAAAAATTTTTTAATTAATAATTTGATTGTAAGAATAACCTTCGTAATAATGAATAATAATAGTAATAATAATAATAATAATAATAATAGTAATATAAATATTATAATTATTATATTTATAATTATAGTTATATTAGTTATATTATAATTATAATTATATAACTATAATAATAAATATAACTAATATAACTATAATTATAATTATAATAATTGTAATATTTATTATAAATAATTACAACCTCCAAAGAGAAGTAGGGCGCTGAAAACATTTTCTGTTTTTACTGCTGATTTCATATTTTCAAAAAGTTAATATGGCCATATCGGGCATGATATAGTCGGATATAGCCTGATATAGTTATAAATACCAATGAAAAATTTTTTTGATTAGGCTTGATATGCCCCTTTATAATTTTTTGATATAATTTGATATTGCTAGATCCGGTTTTAGTTATTATTAATTTCATTGATATTTCAATGACATTGCAATAGTTTATTAAGGATCGACACTGCAGTTGTTTATTTATCAGCCTCGACGAATACTTAGGTATATACCACAAATGGCCTGTATGTAACTACCGCGCTTGGCCAATGCTCCTCCAATCCTCGGCTACTATGGTCGGCCAATGCTTGTTTACTATGCTTGGCCGATGCTCTATTAAATATATAACATAAAAAAATAAATAAATATTTGCGTTAGAGCTTCGGTTAAAAGTTTGACTTATTTATTTTCTAATGGAGAGTGGAAAACACTTGAAGTGCTTTCATCATGTCTTTAATTGTTTATAAGTTATCTTACTTTTATTACAATGATAAAAAACTAAAAGAACACAAGTTTAAAGACACGGAAAATTTTAAAACTATATAAAAAATAGAAAAAAAAATTGTTTCCCAACAAATCACAGATGGCTACTTTTATTTTTTAGTTTAAATAAAAAATATAATACGAAAACTCAACAGCTTATAACATTTCTTTTTCAAATCATAAAATAGCAATACAAATAGGCGTAAAGAGTTTTCTTAAAAATAATTTATTAATTCAGACATGACAATCATTTCCGTTTACAAAAATATCCCGAAGTTGTCTTCATTGCGGCTTTCGGACGACCTTTTAATTTAATAGGCGTCGGTAACGTTGCATTTGTCCACTTTTCACTACTTTTACCAGCAATTTCAGAATCGATTTCTAATTCGTGTATATTGTTTTTATCTTCTTCATTACTAATTTCACTGAAGATCCTTGATTCCATGTTGATTTTAAAGTTTTTAAAATTTCACATTGAGCAGTAAAATCGGAGTTGCTCGATTGTGCGATAATATTAGCGATTTCATTACAATACTTTTGAGCAATAAGTTCTTTTTCATACCTGGAATATTCTAAAGAAGAAGAAGAAGAAAATACTTGGTTTGACGGTTCATGCGTAATAGTAATATGTTGTATATCAATGAAACAAGTCGAACTCAAATTTAACGTACGGAAAAACTCTCGCAAAAGCATTTCTTTCGGTTAAATCTTTATCAGTCATTATACATATCGTTTTTTTACATGATTTTTCATTAGTTTAACGAAAGTTTTTTGCAATCCACTCTAGGTTATCAGCTGATTCCATCTCCTGTCTTCCAAACAGGAGACGAGTTTAATAGGTGCAATAGATGGCCTCAAAAAATTTAACATAAACCATAATTTAGGCAAATTTGTTAACGACTATGCGGACATCTTAACAAAAACAGCATTCAATAAATTTAAAGTAGAAATTGAAAAGCATGCTGATATTTGCATCATTGAGAGGTTTAGTGATCAAACTTGTAAAATGACAGTCAATGGTCATCCACACACCTGTTCCGCTGTTGATTGTTCATGTTACTTCCGACGTAGTTGGAAATTACCCTGCGTTCATATATTAGCAGTACGAAAGAATTTCAGCTTAAGCCTCTTTTGCTCTGACTTGTGTGAAAAACGATGGCTAAAACGTGAAAATATCCAAAATATTGATTTGAGTTCGACTTGTTTCATTGATATACAACATAATACTATTACGCATGAACCGTCAAACCAAGTATTTTCTTCTTCTTCTTCTTTAGAATATTCCAGTTATGAAAAAAAACTTATTGCTCAAAAGTATTGTAAAGTATGAAATCGCTAATATTATCGCACAATCGAGCAACTCCGATTTCACTGCTCAATGTGAAATTTTAAAAACTTTAAAATCAACATGGAATCAAGGATCTTCTATGAAATTAGTAATTGAAGAAGATAAAAACAATATACACGAATTAGAAATCGATTCTGAAATTGCTGGTAAAAGTAGTGAAGAGTGGACAAATGCAACGTTACCGACGCCTATTTAATTAAAAGGTCGTCCGAAAGACGCAATGAAGACGACTTCGGGATATTTTTGTAAACGGAAATGATTGTCATGTCTGAATTAATAAATTATTTTTAAGAAAACTCTTTACGCCTATTTGTATTGCTATTTTATGATTTGAAAAAAAAATGTTATAAGCTGTTGAGTTTTCGTATTATATTTTTTATTTAAACTAAAAAATAAAAGTAGCCATCTGTGATTTGTTGGGAAACAATTTTTTTTTCTATTTTTTATATAGTTTTAAAATTTTCCGTGTCTTTAAACTTGTGTTCTTTTAGTTTTTTATCATTGTAATAAAAGTAAGATAACTTATAAACAATTAAAGACATGATGAAAGCACTTCAAGTGTTTTCCACTCTCCATTAGAAAATAAATAAGTCAAACTTTTAACCGAAGCTCTATAAACGCAAATATTTATTTATTTTTTTATATTATATATTTAATAGAGCATCGGCCAAGCATGGTAAACAAGCATTGGCCGACCATAGTAGCCGAGGATTGGAGGAGCATTGGCCAAGCGCGGTAGTTACATACAGGCTATTTGTGGTATATACCTAAGTATTCGTCGAGGCTGATAAATAAACAACTGCAGTGTCGATCCTTAATTAATTATTGCAATGTCATTGAAATATCAATGAAATAAATAATAACTAAAACCGGATCAAGCAATATCAAATTATATCAAAAAATTATATAGGGGCATATTAAGCCTGATCAGAAAAATTTTTCATTGGTATTTATAACTATATCAGGCTATATCCGACTATATCACGCCCGATATGGCCATATTAACTTTTTGAAAATATGAAATCAGCTGTAAAAACAGAAAATGTTTTCAGCGCCCTACTTCTCTTTGGAGGTTGTAATTATTATAATGTTATACTTCACTAAAGAAATTGCAACCACAGAAATTCGTGGCGGTTGTTTACAGTTAAGAAAATATTTTGCTTAAAGTTACAGACATCTATTCCTTCTAGCTATGGAAATCCCTGGCTTATAAATACATTCTGGAATTTTTGTAGCTCATAGTTACGGATATCTATTCCTTACAGCTACAAAAATCCGTAGCTGGTGTTTACATAAAATTTCTGTTGCTTAAATCTACGGATATTTATTTCTTCCAACTACGGAAATCCGTGGCTTGTGATACATTCAAGTCCGTTTCTTTTAAAACGGTTTTTTCCGTGGAGGGTGGTGATTTTGGATCATATGGTAAGATTTAGAGATACGGAAAAAGCTTCATTCTGATCCGTTTCTATACAAATTTCCGTGTCTCTAAGAGCCACTCCGTGGATTTTTCCGTGGAGGGTGCCAATAGCAGCACCGTTTCCTAAAGGTTCATCTTTTGAATATAGAAAATCTAATAAAGCTTTAAATTTAAGATCCATAAATCTAGAAAGTGCTAAGAGATCTTGAGTAATTAATTCACTAATCGATTTATTGGCCATATCAGGACCATTGATATATTTAATACATTGCCGAAGACCAGTCCAATTCCATTCTGATGGACTGACATTCAAGAACCAAGTAACTAGTCCATAATATCTCGCCATACACAAAACTTTATTTCTAGGCTTTTTCCAATATTGTTCTGTGTTTCATAAATGGCTAAATATTGCGGTCAAAGCACCTTCTAATTCGCCTTTTTCCAACATTTCTAAAGAACTTTTTTTAAATTTTGCTTAGTTATATTCATCATATAAAATATACCAGCACTCAATTGAATATTTTCATCGTTTAATAAATAAAAAACATATTGATGATTACGTCTAAATTGAGCGTGTCTCGACATTAACTTGGATTAAATAAATTTAGCTGATGAGTATTTTTCTTTGGGATAAAATTGACCACATTTACGATCAACATACAAATCGGGGAAACATTTATCATCAATATCCTTGCTCCGATTATCGAAAAGTGGGGCATTGACTTTCAACATTTTATATACAGATGACGCTGATTTATTTTGGCGCCTTTCCTGAAAAAGATATGTTGTATACTGTACGTACGCGTGTTGATTGTCTTCAGTTAATTGTGTTAATAATGCATCATTTGTATTTGCATTATCGACAATTGTTTTAATTTCAAATTGTATATCTGAATTTATATGATGTTGTAATTGTCGATAGTTTTCAGGCAAAACTATACCAGAATAATGTTAATGATTATGTTTTAAAAACTTTAAAGCATTATAAATATTATCTAAATTTACAAGATCCTGCCATATTCCTTTTAATTTTGTTGGATGTCCTCTAACAAGAATATATAAATCATTGTGGGAATGTTAGGGCTCTTTAGGTCTTGGTATTTTTTTTAATGTTTCTTCTAAAGGCAACGGTAAATGAAATGTTCTACCTTTCATCTCTTTAATAGTGTTTCTATTAGGTATACGTTTCCTAGAAACAGGAACCATGGATGTCACTACTTGAAAGGCTTTTGCTCGTTGAATGAAGATTTTTTCATATTCATTTAAGTCCATTAAGCATACAACTTGTTGCAAAATAAAATTACTCGAGGTGGTATTTAATAAATATTACAAACTTCATCCTATAAAATCAGCTTTCTTTTTAAGAAAGCCATCATTTTTTTAAAATAAGATTAACTAACTATTAATAATATTTGATACAAAGCGTTGGAAAAATATTTGATTTTTTAGTTATTATTATTAATAATGATTTTTTAGAATGTGTTACTTTATTGAATTTTTCAAGAAAGAAGAAAATAATCTAGCCTGGTGTTAAACAATTAAATTTAGCAGGTTATTGTGAAGTATAATTGTTCAAAAAAATCAAGTAACATCCTATATATACTCAATTTTTATATGTAGTTATTTTAATAAAAAAAATCTACACTTATTTTACATTAATTTGTAACCTTTTAATAAAAGGCCTATGGTATGATGTAGAAAAACCGCATACTTCTAAAATAGATAAAAGTAAAAATTAATTTTTGGGTAGTTTTTCCAAATTTAATGATGGTTACGTTGGGAAAATTTAAGTTTTTCGATATTCATCGTAAGTTTCAAATTATTATCCGTCGAAGGCAAAAAACCGCATTCTTTTAGCATGTGTAGAAGTTAAGATGGTATTTTTGGGAGGGGTTTTTCTATTTTTGGGGGTGACTGCGTTTGGATAAATTTTCAGGTATAACCTGTTTATATTTAAAATAATTAAAAAGTTTTGAAAGTAAAATATACACTAATGATTTATTGCTTCTTGGTTATATTCATAGTCGAATAACCATGTAGAAATATTGTTATCTTAGACTTATGAACTATCTAATTTCCACAAAATCACAACATTATCAAAAAAAAAATATGCAAAAATTTTCTATTTTGGGATGGAAATTTCTGGTTTTCATAATTTTCCTGTCGGTTTGGGTATTAGATCTTACTGTATGCCAAATATAAACTTTTGAGGATATCGGGAAGTAGGTTAGAATATTGATGGCTTATAGCGTCACACAAAATTGGAGACGTGGTCGCTATTTTTCGATTTTTGAATTAAAATAACTTTTTAACTGTTTATTCCTTAACGATGATTCTATGTTCGAAAACTCGCCACTGAAGCTCTTTTGGTTCAAAAGTTATATCGGGGTAAAAAATCTACTAATTTAAGATGAAGATATAGGCTGTAAGCGTGTAACGTACAAAACCCCTCAAACTCACTTCCGTGCTCTAGATTAACATCAATATTATTAGTTTTTTTTTAGATTTATATTTATAATTTTTTTTGCAAAATATATTAATTTTGGTAAACAAAATTTGTTTTCCATTGAACTCAGAAGATTAACCTTTGAAACCGGGAGTCGGGAGAAACTGTACGATTTTGGGAGTCTGGAGAGGTGGCAACCTGACAAAATCTGGAGAGGTGGCAACCATAATTGTGGAATATTTTGTTTGCAATTTGAAAACTGAGCATATTTCATCGACTAATCATTCTTACAGAAATGCAATTGTCGAGCGATTAACCGGTCTCCCTAATAGTAGAAGTTTACATACTTCTAAGAAGTTTTCCTAATTTTTTTTGTCGACGTCAATTATTAACCGACTTCTGTAACTAATAATAAACTTAAACAAGTATCAGCGACACGCTTTTAATTTTTCTCAGTATTTTGCACATTGTAACTTATTTACAAGATAAACTGAATTGCATTTAAGTTTTGAGTAGCCACACACAAGACGTTTTTTAGTATTTTCTACAGCGACAAAACACTTGTTACACGTTTTCGTTTTTTTCTATTTCAAGTAGCAGGAGGAGTTCCCATTGGGTATTGCTCATTACTCATTTAGTTCAAAAAAGTTACGTATATGTTTATCTAGGTAGCCACTAGACAAATATATTATTGTTATTAATAACCAAATTAGAAAAATGCTTTAGTGTTATTATTAGTTACAATTGGATTAAATTTATTTAGATTTCATAAGTTTCTTGTTTGTAAGATCTATTCCACGCTGGAAAGTTATGTATGACACCAAATCGCAATGTAGGACATTTAAGATGTTTCTGCAGATCAAATGTAGGCTTCTAAAACCAAATCAAGGTGTATAGTATCAAAATCATGTATATCTTTTGGCCACAAAAAAAGCTGTCGTAATAATTCAGAAATCTGAAAAGTTACCAGATTGTTACTTATATCCAACAGCTTCAGCGGCGTAAAGGTAATATGCATGTTATGAAATATGAATGTTTTGTTTCTTGAGATATCGTTTTCACAGACATTGAACACTAATCATTGGTGTCAACATCGAACTCATAATCTTTATATTAGCATTTTATCCACTTTTTAAGAAATTTATTATTTATTTTACTGGTCAGTCTGGTCGTATAATATTAATATTTCTTGGATCAATAAATAGTGACAAATATAGCTGTATATAAATAATTAATGGAATAAAAATTGTGAAAAGTATAGGTACAGTTAAGTATCTCGTCCCTTATTAAGCTCATCTTTGTCATACAAATCCATTTTATATACTTAACATTTTATTCTGTTAACGTTCTTATTATGTTATCAAACTACGTGAATAGTAAATATAAATATAGTTATTTACTTTGTAATTTCTTTTATAAGAATATCAAATTGAACGACTGCATTTGTTTTTAGAATAAAAAACATTTTTCAACAGAAATTCTAGTTAAATAAATTTTCTATAACGTTGCTCCTTACACATTTTTTGATTTTCCCAACACTAAAAGAGATTTACCAAGTTTTGTGTTTTGAACCCCCCGTCTAATAAACCCCCTGTAGCCTAGTTTGATTTGGCCCAATAACGAACTTAGCATTTCAAATATCAAAAACATCTAACATACTAAACTTCATTCTGATCGGATAAAACTTAATTAAAGGGGGTACAGTCACATCGCTAATAATAATTACACATCACTACTAATTATAATCTTTGAACAGAAATTACGGAAAATCTATAAATTTTATGAAAAAAGTTTCTAACAAAAATAGTTTTTTAGAAAAGTTTATTATCTTTAAACTTTCTTTTTTCTCTTATCGTGTTTGAGGTAGATATTTTTTCCCTTTGGAAACTTTTAAAGCATGTAAACTATTTGAGCTTCATAGCTTTTTGTTCCTGAGATACAGAGGCCTGAGATACAGAGGAATGTAGACATAGTCCGACTTAATTGGCGGTATACAGTAAAAATCATTTATATTGACATCACTTTGAGTAGGGTAATATGATTAGCTGTAACGAAAACATCTCGGCATAGAGAAAAATTATTAAATTAATCAATAATTTAAAATAATTTAATTATTAATAATAAATAATTAAATTAGTAGTAAAATGTAACATGTAATGATAACGTATAACACACAATTCCAATAAACCATGTTCTAAAACCTGATGTCGTCCTATAAGAAGGATAAAATAAAATTAAAATTTTCTGAAAGTTATTTCGAAATGAATTTTTCCTGAATATAAAATGAATTTATATACACATTGTTTTGACAACGACGTTTGCCAATATAGCGTGTATTGGACAAGCTTGTATGATGATTTTCAACAATTCTGTGAGATCCAGTCACCAGGGTATAGCACACTGAAAAATCTCATCTCAACAACTAAAAATCAAAAAACATAAAACATAAAACATAAAACCTCTAAAGAAAATTGGACAAAAATATAGAAATAAGAATTTATGCAGTGACCAAAAGTTAGTGGAAACCAAATGAATTGAAACAAACATTATTTTTTTGAAAAAAAAAAGAATTTTGATCAACATAAATGGTACTCCATTAAAGATAAAGTATCAAAAGATTATGCTGATTTTAGTCTATCAATGTAAACAGGCTTAGGTTTATTGTTATCGTCATCAAGAAAATTTTTTTAAATCTCTGCAATACAGACTGTATGGATCTCTATAGTGATTATATAATGGGCGTTTGATTTAAGCCTCCAGAATACTAGCAGCAGTCAAATCCTCAAATAGATAATCTTTTTTCGCGAATCGTTTGACAAAAAATACTTTAGCGTTAAAAATGCTTTTTTTCAATACTTTAGTGGATTGTTGAACAGAATCTTAACAAAATATAAATTACTACCCTTCTTTACCGAGGATCGTAAATTTATAGGCACCAGTGGTAAATTCTGAATACCAGATATTATTATTTGATAGCCACTGAAGAACATTTCGAGGGACCGGTAAAGCTGCTCAACACTTCCGTTGTTGGGGATTAGCTGTTAGTTGAAGAAGTATGCTAAATTCTCGGAATGGACGAAGAAACTACCCACATACATCATTGAATTTGTCTACCTTGATCAGCAGTGACGAATGTAGGTAAACCATGACGTATAATACAGGAAACGCTCGAATTTCCATTAATTTCTTCCGACGTGGAAGTTTTCATTAGGATCATTTCGACCCAAGTTGGCAAACGGACTACGGTAAGGAGAATGTTTCAGTAAACTTCACCAGAAACAAGAGGTCCCACTTATCTCCACCAGAAGGAGCAGCATATTCGATTGGTATAATATCACTTTTGGTGTTGCGCGTGGTTTAATTCAACTGGCATACGGGACAGAATCACGTTATGTTCCTAATACGAGGTGGATATATAGGTGTGTAACACATCTTTCCAAACTTCCTCCTGAACTTCGAGATCAACAGCACCTTTTGTTGGACCAAATTAAAAGCCAAACTGCATTCATTACCTGATTTAACGAATCTATTCAATGTTAAAAAAATTTCACTAATTTTACAAACTAATTATAAAAATTTATCATTTTATAAACTAATTATAAAAATTTATCATCACTTTAAAAAATGGAAGCGATTTTTGGTTGATATTGAGTCTTGCAAGAATAGAGTGGATTACTTCCAAAACTACATGGTGCCCCAAAAACTTTTATACAAATAAACCGAAAATAGATCTAGATGCATTTATCTGAATTTCAGTTTCATTTTGCAAATTTGCAAAGGTTTTTTCAGATATCGTATTTAAATTCTTTCTTTTGCGATCAAAAGATTGTCAAGATACAATCTATATTTTTGAGTCACATCGAGATTATGTTAAATAAATCAATATTTACAGTAGCAATTAATGGAAGTATGAGTCATGAATTTACAGTCATAGACTAGTAAAGAAGTGTCTTTTTCCGATTTCTGTTTCGCCTTCTCTAAATTATGACCAAGGTGTCATTCCTTTTGTAATTACATCTAGAAAGATTGAAAAAATTGAAGTCCCGCGTAAAAATATTGCAAAAGTTATTAATAATTTAGTAAAAAGAAAAAAAGGGGGGTTTCGTTTTTTGCAAATATCTCAAAAGTTATTATAGATTTCGGAAATCGAATACAAGATTCTTAAGGAGCAGGAAATTTCCTAAATAAAAGTTTCAACTCCCGAAACTGTGCCACTAATATTTATAAAAAGTCACTACACGCGAAGCTCAGTTACTAATCGCGATACGACAGTCACTAATAATCGCGTAGCGATAATCAAAAATCGCGAAATGATAGTCATTTATTGCGAAGCGACATTCACTAATCGCGAAGCGACACTTACTAATCGTGAAGCAAAAGTCATAGTCACTTATTGCGAAGCCCCAGTCCCCTATCGCACATTTTTCAATTTTTCTGAAACTAAGTTAGATATTTTATATTTTGTATTTTATTTTATATTTTGTAACCAACATGAAGCGTGGTGTAACGCGATGCGTTACTTACATTACGCGAATCAATAGTCACTTAACGAGAAGCGATAGTCAGTTATAGCGAAGCAACGACACTATACACGAAGAGACAGTCACTGTACACGAAGCGACAGTCACTTATCGCGACGCGACAATCATAAATCGCGAAGAGATAGTCACTTATCGCAAAGTGATAGTCAATTATAGCCATCTTCTTCACCGTATATAATTACTCATGATTGTACGAATGAGGAAAGAAAATAGACAGATATAATGAACTTATTGCTGTAATTTAAACAACAGCAAATAACTCTAATTGTTGGTCTGTTGAACGCTTGTTGAAGATATTATATGGGATATACAGAAAATAGCTGCTGTGACATGTACAGATCAACCTAATCCACCCACTATGTTCCTGCGTAACTTTTACTTTTTAAAGTCTCATGCACAACCAACGTGTCAATGTCGTATCCCTTCGATATCTGTGCATTATGTGTCCTTCTCAAGAAGATTTGGCGATAATTGCTTTACTTTTGGATGGAAAAGAAATGTAAACGAGAAAGAAAGTAAATGTCCATGAGACATGGAAGAAAAGAGCTTTTTTATATTTTCGAATGACCGATCCCAATCAAAACGATCACGTCGGAGGAAATTATTAATAATTTGATCGCTTCCTTGTTCTCGCGATTTATTTTATCAATGAGGATCACTACTGTTCAAGGTAAATTTCAATTGCGTTTGTGTAAAGATGTTTTATCTTCTCTGGGCATTAAGCATATTTCGACAACTGCTTATCAACCTAACTGCAACGGTATTTTGGAGCAGTTTAACCCGTCTCTAAAATTTTCTTAACTTTCTGTCACATGTATAATAACTGATACAAAATTTTACCTTGGGTACTTCTAAATTTGCGTTACTCGATTAAGGAGGATATTAATATATCTTCTGTAGAGATGTTATATAGGATTCCTCTTCGATTACCATATGATTTAATTTCGGAAACGATTGATATACATCATTCAGTTCAACAATCTACTCAAGAGTTGAAACACAGAATAGTCAACGCTAAATTTTTCTTTACTAAAGGTTTCGCGAACAAAAATATAATAATAATAATAATAATATTAATAATAGCCTAAATCAGCCCACTGGCTGGGCAAAGACCTCCTCTAATTGCTTCCAATTTTCTCTATTGTTTACCTTGACAAGTTCTTGTCAAATTCTTGTCGAACACAAATATGTATTTACCAAAAGATTTGGATTCTTTAAAAAAGGATTTTATACTGAAATACCTTGTCCAACCTCGCCTATATTGTAATTATAGAGGTCCATACTCTGTAATAGAAAAGTATTCAAAAATTTTTCTTGTTGACGTCAACAAAAAACCAACCTCCATTGATAGCCTAAGGCCTGCGTACCTTATACAATGTTAAATTTTCTTAAGTTTCTTTCTTTTTTTTTCATTTTTGTTATAAAATTAACTGAATTTTCTATTAATTTATTTTCATAGGATCCATATTTTTAGATGTAAGGTTGATCAGCAATTAAAAAATTTGTTTTCCTTTGAACAAAGATATTTTGTGATCAACCTTTTTGTCTGGTTTTTATTTGTTAAATGGTGGCGGGAGGTAGGTAGTAGGTTCGCTACTAAATCTCAATATTCTTTCATATTTAGATACCTTTGCGGACTCACTATATATGCCCTTTGTTATTTCGGTAGCTACATGTTGTTACTTCAGTAACTATCAAGAAACTATTGACAATATTTATTAGGAAAAATAAAGTTGGTTTCAATTTCAAATCAGTCTTTCTTAATTATTATATTGTAGAACAGATTTTAGAATAATTGGAATACTTTAAATTTCTTAAATATTTTTCTTCATAAAATAGAACATTTGAAGAAAAAAAACATTTTTTTACCCAGTTTTCTGATATATGTCATGCATTTGCGGACTATTAGACCGAAACAAAAATACTTCTTCAACAATATTGAATCAAGGATAGAACACTGAATTGATCGGCACTGACACGTTGCTGATCTGTATGATGGAACTCATATGTGAAGTTGAAAAATTCCTATAATAATTCATAGGACATATTAATCATATACAATCAAATATTATAGCATATATTTTACATAACGTAATATGATTCAGATAACATGATTACATCATAATATTATACATATTTATAACAGCTTTATTCACTCTTGTAGAGTGTCGTTGACATGTGTTCATAAACTCTTCTATAACAAAATTCAATATGAAATGGTCTCGTTGTCAACTTTAGAGCAAAGCTAAAGATGAATATGCTCTTTATTGAAAGGCAAAACTTTATCACTTAATATTATATTATGTAACATATCGTGAGTTTGAAAGTACGTATTTATATATAATCAGCCAACTCGAGTACTGTACTGTATTGACGTTAACTTAAAGTTTATTTGCTTTTTGAATGTTGTGTTACCAATAAACTGAGTTTATATTTCGAGAAAATTACCTAATGATTTGAAAACATTAAATACGAGTTATTATTGGTTTAATTGACTACAAATAAGCAAATATTGGTTATTAATGAATGTTTCTATCTATGTTTTATTTCATTCAAGTTTTTTATGAAGTTTGGACATTGCACATCAAATATACGTCAGTCAGTACACATATGATGAGAGTACACTTTAGCTTGTGCATTGAGCATCACAAAATTCCCTCTCTTAAATGACAAACAAACAGTATAGCTATGCGATGACTGACTGACTTTATTTACATGTGAACTAACTGACTTCATACAGTACCACACGGCCAGGCTGTAATAAATAATATTTAACATTGATTCTCTATAGTAAAAGTTGTCCAACACACACTGTATATACCGTAGTATATAACAATTCTGCCTATTCAATGTTTATAAAATATGAATTATTTGTTTTGTGTTAACAATATTGAAACAGTAAAAATGTTCTTGCAATAAAACACTTGAGTTATATAATTTAATAGATATATCTATCTATCTATCTATATATAATTAACTCCTTCCAAGAAAACTGCCCGGAGGTCTCAAAAGACATCAGTAGGCCGACTTGTTGGTGGAATGGGGGCCTAAGGAGTCAGAGGCGAAGGGTTCGCCAGCTATTTAACAGAGCAAGGAAGTTGAGGAACTGGGATAATTACCATGAAGCCCTTACCGAATACAAAAGGTCTTTGAAGAAAGCCAAAGTGGACTCATGGAGGAAGCTCTGTCATGATGTTGAAAACACATCTGAGGGAGCAAGACTCCATCGTGTCCTGGCGATGGAGAAACCCGCTGACACCATCGACTCACTTCGTAAACCCGATGGTGCGTATACTAGCTCCGCGAAGGATACACTCGAGACACTGCTCCGGATTCATTTCCCGGATTCGGTGGCAGTGGACGATGAAAACCTTTCTTAAGAGCAGCTTAACCAGTGTCTCCCGCCGACTGGCGAGGACTGGAGAAGAGTGGCGATTGCCATTAACCGCTCAAAAATCGAATGGGCAATAAACTTATTCGACCCCTACAAAGCACCGGGACCAGATGGGATATACCCAGCTCTTTTACAAAAAGGAGCAGAGCATCTTTTAACTCTGCTTGGTGATATATTCAGGGCAAGCCTGGCTACGAGTTATTTCCCAACCGTATGGAAGCCAGTAAGAGTGACCTTCTTGCCAAAACCGGGGAGGCTTAATCACTCCACGGGAAAGGACTTTAGACCAATTAGTCTGTCATCGTTTCTACTGAAAACAATGGAACGACTAATAGGATTTCATTTGACTCAGAGGGCATTGTCAAGAAATCTGCTTCATGCCAACCAACACGCGTATCAGGTGGGGAAATCCTGTGAATCAGCCCTCCACAACCTAATATACAGGATTGAGGAGGGATTCGCAAGTAAACAAACTACCTTGTGCGTTTTTCTTGACATAGATGGGGCATTTGACAATGCTTCTTACAATTCCATGGTTGATTCTGCAGGTCGGCACGGAGTTGAAGACACCTTTTGCAGGTGGATAAAATCTATACTGATAGGAAGAAGAATACAAACTTCTCTTTTTGGAGAGTTTGTCACTGTGAGAGCCACAAAGGGATGTCCACTGGGTGGTGTCTTATCCCCACTCCTGTGGACCCTGACAATGAACAGCTTACTGACAAACCTCAACCAAAATGGATACTACACACAGGGTTACGCGAACGACATTGTAATTGCAATCCAGGGACCCTGTGAAGGCACAATCTCGGAGCTTATGCAAAACGCACTTTAGAGTCGCACAAGAATGGTGTATCAATCAGGGATTGAAAATTAACCCTGGTAAGATCGCACTAATTCCATTCACACGTAAAAAGAAGGTGGATAACATAAAACCACCAATCCTCTTCGGTGAAAGATTACAGATCACAAGGGAAGCCAAGTTCTTGGGAGTAATACTGGACTCAACAAACTTACATAGAACCCTCATCTGAAATATATAACAAATAAGAACAAATCTTCTCTCATGCTTTGCAAGAAAGCATGTGGAAAAGTCTGGGGTCTAAAACCCAAAATGATCCACTGGCTCTACACTACAGTAGTCTGGCCCATTAAGACCTATGCTGCTTTAGTGTGGTGGCCAAAAGTTAAGCAGATTACTGCGTGCAAAAAGCTGTCCAGGATCCAGAGACTGGCCTGCTTGAGCATTACTGGATCCATGAGCAGTACATCTACAGCTGCCATGGAAGTCATACTGGGACTGCTTCCGCTAAGCATTGTAGTAACAGCTAAAGCGAGATCCAGCGCCTATAGATTGTCTTGCAATAACAACTGGATTAATAAAAATCAGGTTGGACATGCAAGTATCGTGGGAACATCAATTATCTCAGATCCCGTCTTTGAAATGGGCACAGATATACTTCCCAAGACATATTCCTTCTTAAAACCTTTCACTGTAGTATGTGATAGGGCCATGTGGTCGGAAGGAGAACCATTCTACCGCAGGAAAGAAATCGTCTGGTATACAGATGGATCCAAAACTGAAAAAGGGACCGAGGCGGGAATCTACGGTGAGAGACAAAAGCAAACATAAGCCTCAACTTGGGGAAATATGCTACGGTCTTCCAAGCAGAAGTCTACGCCATATTGGCTTGCGTCCGTGAGAACCTACGTAGAGGCTACTTAAACCAGAACCTATGTATTCTGTCGGACAGTCAAGCTGATTTAAAAGCCTTGTCTGGAACTGAGGCCACCTCAAGGGTAGTCAAGGATTGTCTGGAGGAACTTCTGAAACTGGCAAAACGGAACAATGTTAAATTGATCTGGGTGCCGGGTTACAGTGGTTTCGAAGGAAATGCAAAAGCGGATACCTTAGCAAAGAAGGGAGTCGGAATGCCATTCATAGGCCCAGAGCCTATTTTAGGAATTCCAAAGACTGCATGTAAACAAGTGATCAACGAGTGGTCAAATGCTAAACACCGTGATCACTGGGAAAAAGTCCGCGGCAAGAGCTCGGGAAGGTACTGCTCAGAGTGCAACAACGAGGGTATCTCTCGATGCACTGAGGCTGAACAGGATGCAACTGCGGAGGTTTACCGGGTTCATTACCAGGCATTATCTCATGCGGAAGCATCTGCACACAATGGGACTCCATAACGGCTCCATTGTGTGCAGATTGTGTGGCGAGGAGGAAGAAACATTCAGCCACATAATCTTTGACTGCGACATAATCTCTGTGCATCTCACTCCGAATATATGAACCTTCGGGAGGACCTGATAAGCAAGCTCCAGGCTATTGCCAACATATGGGAGAAGCGAGTCTCGTCAGACTGAGGTATAAGGAGGAGCACAATGGACCATAGGATCGAAGTGCAATAATTTATACCCCGATATTATACAATCAATCTATCTATCTATATAATTTAGTAAGTTGACGCAGAGCGAAGTAAACACGAAGCGTTAGTTGACGCGAAGCTTTAGCAGTAAATGAGTCAGTGTGTCAATGCTTTAGTTATCAACGCTGAAATTACATACGATTGATAGGTATGTAATTTGCTCTAAGTTTGAGCAGGGAAATCTATTGAGTTTATGGAAAAATGATTGAGGCAATGGTTGTTTATTTTGAAAGAAAATTACATTTTTTGTCTCACAAATTTGAACAAATCTCTTATGGTTTTAAAGATGGGCATCTTTTTCGCTTTCCGAGGTACTTTTAAGCAAAAATTATGAGAAAACTATTGAGTTTATGAAAAAATATTTCAAACAATACTTGTTGATTTTTAAAAGAAAAAGATTTTTTGTTAACAAATTTTTTTTCTATCAATTACTGTTTCAAAGATGCATATTTTTCCCTTTGGCAGGGAGACACACGGTCTGATTTTGCCTATTAACGAACTTGACCTTACTATTTGTTCTAGAACTTTCACACAAAATTTCAACTCGTTATCTTCTTTTGTTCTTGAGTTATCGGGTTCACGGACAGGCGGGTGAACGGGGGACAGGCGGACGGGTGGACATGCGGAAATGGCCGAATTAGACCATTTTATGAACACATATGCCAAACATTCATGCCTACGATCAGTAAGCGTTACAAAGTCGAGACTATACTTAATATACCTTGTATATTTACATACACAAGGTATTAAAACGGGTTTTCAGGCAGATTGCTCGGAACCGCAATTATTTCACCACACGGTGACTAAAGAAGTGCGAGATATATAATCTTTAGTAGTATGTAGTGACGGTGTGTTTAATAAAACTGTCTCTAAATTATTAAACTATTATTTTCAAGCTGAGACCCACAGATTTTCTTTAAGAAATAAACCATATTGCTCGGTAAATTTTCTTCAAATGTCTATCGTTCCTACCTAGAAGATGTCGAAAATCACCGTCTCCAAAATTTATATATATATATATATATATATATATATATATATATATATATATATATATATAAATGTATATATCCTTCTTTCATTTTTAATATAATAAAACCTATTTTGACAAAATGGAAACCCGACTTCTAAAATCAAATATTCTATAACAAAAGATGCACTAAAGTAATCAAAGAATAATATATTCTTGTGCCAATTTTAGTTCACCTAAGCAAAAATTTTTGTTATTTTTCAAAAATGTACAATTATTGTTATTTTTGGAGGCGGTGTCAGCATAAAGAAATTCACATAACTTTTAGACACCGCCTTCAAGAATAACAATAATTGTACATATATATTTAAAAATTTTTGCTGTGGTGAACTAAAATTGGCACAAGAATATGTAATTATTTTTTTACTTTTTAGTGCATCTTTTGTTATAGAATATTTGATTTTAGAAGTCGGGTTTCCATTTTGTCAAAATAGGTTTTATTTCTCGCTTTTTAGTGGCTTTGATGTTCTAACTAAGACCTACTAAACGACCAACTAATTTTTAGTGAATTTTTTTATAACACTTTTTTTTACCTGTTTTTTTTTTTTTTTTTTTTTTAATTTTTAGTGCATTTTTTTAAAACAGATTTTCAGTTTTTTTTTACAAGCATTTTGTTTTTTTTTTTGTAAAAATTTTTTTTTTTGGGGTCGGTTTTTTTTTTGTAAAAAATTTTTTTGAAGTCGGTTTTTAAACAAATTTTCTTATTTTCCCATTATGAATGAGTATACCCTTTCAAAAAAAAAAAAAAAATTTTGCAGAAATCGGTTATCACATATAAAATGTGGATTTTCCTCGATTTCCCGGAGATCCCCTCATCAGAATGCGATTTGGTGACAATGGAACCAATGGGAAACCAAACCCTTTAAAACAAAAACAAAAATTCAAAATCGGTTCATAAATGACGGAGTTCTGAGATGACACACATAAAAAAAAAATTTAAAAAAATACAGACGAATTGAGAACCAAGAAGAAGAGCCCAGAACTTTTTTGAAGTCGGGTTAAAAAAGAATATTTACCACAGGTATAATTGGCATTGGTCCTAATTTTATAAAAAAAAGTTTTAAATAATTTGAAAACATTATTCTTTTCGAACGAAATAACCTTTTTTCATATTGCTTGGCTGCAAACATAACAGTTTTGTGACTTTTTAAAATAAAATAAATATTTTAGAATGTAAAAGTTTTTAAATATTAAAAAGTCACAAATTTGACCATTTTCTGCCCATTAAACATCCACCAAAATGTGTTTTTATAACGAAGAGTTTTCAGATTCAACATTATAAAGATAACCCTATAATCCCAAATATTTGTATTGTAAAGAATATGAAAATAAATTTTTCCGAACGAAAACAACCATTTTTTTATATTATCTAGATAGATAGATAGACTGTAGAGGCTGCTCTGGACGGGCTACACTTCGACCATAAGGTTCATTGTGATGCCTCAGGATGTGAGGATGTGAGTAAAGTGGAAGGAATTTGTGAGTAGATTAGTAATTGGTAGGATATGCGGCTGTAGCCGACTCTGATAGGAACTATGCCGATATTCATCGGAAGTTCGTGAAGGAAACTGCAGAAAACCTTCTCAAGCATAGCCGGTTACTTCGTTCGTATATTATCTAAACAATTTCGCTTTAAAAAAATGTGATCAATTGTGCAAAAATTGCATTTTTACAATTCGTGCAAGGAAATAAGTACAAATTCGATAACAAAAATTGTATCAGAATAGTTTTTCATACAATCTATCGGTATCATCCTATTATATAAATCCTACTCATTCATGTGCTCAATATTTTATATTATAATATTCAGTACTGTTTATTATTATTAATATTTTTAAAATATTACAATTTGATATAGTAAGATTCAAAACTATTTTTTTTCAATTTTTGACAGGGAAACGTGTAGGATATTGTTTTAAAGAACTACTTTTAAGGACACAAAACTTTTTTAAACTTTTTGATGAATAGATTTTAGAAATTACCCGAGTAAGAGTTGTTTTGTTCTGATAGGGATATCTTATGGTGATCGTATTTTTCTCTCAGACCATGATCGTCCAGGTTATTTACAAAAAAACCTATCTCTATTGATTGACCACCAATAACACCTTTTTATTCTTGATAAATTTTTCTAAATTCATGTTTTTCTAAAAATGCAATCTTAGCCAATATAGACTTAATTACTCAGTTTTAATGTTCTGTTTTCGTCAGGTGTCGGATTTTGTCAAAAAAGAGTTCCCCTTTGGAAAGCATAAGTTGATCTTCAAATAACCTTGAAGGTCATGGTTAACTTGAAAAAAGTTCAATCAGATCATTTTTACCAAAAACTAAATAAAAATTTCCTTGAAGAAATATTCAGGTTCCTTGTTTAAAATGAGCATTCTGTACAAATCTCAAATGACTGAATTTATATGTATTTCAAAATTTCGATGTTGTCCGTTACAGATGTTGTTATTGTATTTTTTGTGTGTAAATAAAACAAAGATAGGTAGTATATTTTTTAAGTGTGTAAAAAGAAATGGAATTATAAACTTAATATATATTTTTTAGATAACAAAAATTTTATGTACGTGTGTATTAAACATAATAAGCCTATAAAAAATATATGTAGTGTAAATACATATAAAGTGTTATACTTTCCTCCTACATACAAAAATTAAATAATATCTGTATAAAACATTCACTACAAGAATAATTAAAATTGTTAGAGACTGATTCGGTTCAGGCCTGTTCATTTTTGTGAACGGGAGTATATGAATGTATGTATATATGTGTCTGTAACCGCTCTACCGGTCACAATTATAATCTTATTGGAATAAAATTGGGTATGTGAGGTGCTTTTGATATTTAAACGGTCGAGTTCGCTAATGGACAAAATCGATCAAGGGAAAGGGGGGGTTTAGAGAGAGGAGAAAACACAAAAGTTGGTATGTCTGTCTTAATGTTGGAAAAATCGGAAAATGTCTAGAGAGTAAAGTAATTGACAGTTAATTTTACTAAGTTTGTTTCTTATCATTTTTTTTGTTACCCTATCATTGACAGAGATATTTACTAATTAAAATGAAAAGTTTAATTCCTAAATATCTCTGTACACATTAGAGTTTGAGAAATAATTATCTGGTAAAGCGTTAACCAACGCGTAACGTAAGCTAAATTGAACCGTTTGTCAGCCAACGCGTAGCGTGGGTCAATGAAAAGCATTAGTTATTCAAATCGAAGCGTCAGTGATTCAACCCGAAGCGTGGTTTCAGGCAAATCGTTAACGCTCAAAGTGAGCGTGAAAAGTTAGTCAAATCGTAGCGTTAGCACGGGTAAGTTATACAACACGAAGAGTTTGCCGACGCGAAGCGTCAGCCAACACGAAGCACCAAACGCAAAGCGTTAACCAACGCGAAACGTAAGCTAAAGCGAACCGTAAATCAGCCAACGCGAAGCGTTGATCAATGAGAAGCGTTAGTCAATGGGAAGCGTTAGGTGACGCGAAGTGGTGATTAGTCAACGCTACGAAAGGGTGAGTTAATAGTTAGAGAAACGTTAAGATAACGCGAAGCGTTAGTTATTCAAAGCGGAGCGTCAGTGATTCAACGCGACGCGTGATTTCAATCAACACGAAGCACTAGTTTTAATATAGAATTTAATAACATGCTTTGTATTAAATAAAACAAATATTTGAAGTTTTCGTAAAATTTCTTTATTTGACTAGTTTCAGAACACAGTTCCTTCCTCAGAAATAAAAAATGAAATTAACAAATCTTTCAAACTGTACCCACACCGAAAACTTTTCGGGTACTTAACATAACATTTATGAAATAGATCTAATGACATTGGGAAAACCGTATACTATAAACATTTTGAAAACAAAGTTTTTTAATCAATGAAAGGCAATAAAAATGGGACAAACTTTAAAATTATAAAATAATTTTTGAATTGACAAATACAGGTATAAAATAAAATAACATTGTGATATGGTTAATTAAGTTGATTAAGGGTTGTACAGCTTTCAAGACAAATAACTCTCTGGGAAAATATATCGTCAATACAAAAAAAAATAGACATAGACCAACAAAGCGGGGTATATAAATGATTATTCGATTTTTATGGCTTTTATGTAATATTATCCATGCAACAAACGTTTAGTTATTTTCTAGGAAATTCTCCCGTTATATATATGTAAAAGACAGCCGACGTACCTCATTTAGTTTTGCCTTATTTCTTTTAACTTTTTCTATTAATCAGTTTTTTACTCATCGTGCATTACTGTGTTGACATAATTGGCATACACCATATATTGGAAAACACCCTAGTATGGGGTTAAGTGTATGGTTAGTGCATGGTATGTGATCTGACTGATGAAAGAAGTGATGAATTTTTAAACAGTTTTTTAATATAAGTTTTAAAGTCAATTAAATAGCTTTAAATGTCGTTTCTCTTTTATGTGTAATCGGTAAAATTATAGATTTTTTAATTAATAAAAATAGCTCTTTGACAGAGCAACACATTTTCGTTTTTAATTCACACCAAGCCGTCTTAAATTGTTTGTAAAGTACGTAAAAAATACATTATATATATATAGGTATATATATTTGTTCCCATAAAAAATTGATCAAATTACAATTTTCCGAATAGAATTTCTCAATAGGTTTGCCTTTTTTTTATAAAGAAAACTTTCATCTATATTACGACTCAGCTAAATTTACACATGAGATAATATTTCCTTCACTATTTTTTCAGTATTTGAAAATTTCAAAACAAAGAAAAAAGGTGGTGGCGCTGTGTCGTGGACACGGCCGTGTGTTTTACGTGAATATGTGTACATTACGAGTAATATTTTCTTTGAGCGTATTATATGTACACTGAGAGAAAACAAATACCTATATCAAGTAAATTTTCTTAACATAAGAGTATACATTTTCGATTATTATCTAGAATGTATGGTACGTTCTCGGCACGGACTCACTACGTCATATGCGTTTGATGTGTATCACTGAATTGCTCTTGACAAGCCCTTTTCAACCGTATACGATATCTCGAATTTCGATTTGGCTTTTCGACGAGTAAAAGCCGACATTGCATTATTTATTTTAATTTTTTACTTTACCACCATATATTTTCACTTATAACTATTTCACACTAATGATGTATATACGCATTCGATAGATCTTAACAAGAACCGGCGATTAAAACTAAAACGAACGTCCTTGCTTTTCCCAGTAAAAAGTCGGATTAAATGAAAATTATGTGACGCAGCAAAACGACCAAAATGGCAGCGTTTCCCGCTCCCTCGTGCGCGATGCGTCACAGTCCTAACGCGACGTTACGAATTCTTTGATCCTTTGGCTATCGAGGGGTGTAATTAAATTTTTGATGTAGACATTAGTTTTGTAGCTGCAACACCAAACGGTATCTCCCGATTTTGTTATCAGTTTTTTTGAATTGCCTCCTACTATGGAAGCAAAGTTAAAAAAGTAAATAAACAATGGAAATAAGCAAAATAAAAAACAAAACATGTTATTTGACGTTAGTGAAATTTGATTGGCGTCCACAAATTCATGTATTACATACCCATCTCAAGAGGTTTCAAACAACATGCAGCATAAAAAATATTTAAATTATTTCCGAGACAATCCGAAAACACTAAAAATTGTCTTCGGTTTTGTGATTTTATTTTTACAAGTAAAACTAAGCTAAATTAGAAAATGTGAATTTTGAATGCATAGATTTCCACAAATCCTTTGATGATGAAAACTCAACATTGAATGTTAAATTTTACATACCAAGTTTTAAACTATATCTATAAATCTAGCGCACGGTACTGCGACAGGTCGAGTTTAAGGGGGTTTTTTGCCTTCGCGCTTACAGTACTATTACTACACGTTAAATCAGAGCCAATCTGACCCCGAAATATCTTCTGAACGAAAAGAGTTACAGTGCTGATTTTTCGAATATAAGCTATTTAGGGAACTATAAGAAAATAAGTTTTTGCTTTTCGTTAAAAAATCATTTCGGTTCAAAAACCGTAAAAGAGCGGGTACGCCCATAATTTTCATTAGACAGCATAAAAACGTAGGGCCTACACCAGATATCCTTTAAAGATGATATTTGGCATATACTTAGGTCTAGTACCCAAGGCACAGGGAAAATTATGAAATCACGAAATTTACATCGGGAAATGGGAAAAATTTTGCATTTTTGTTTTGATAAAATAAAATAGGAAATATTGCTGCTCTATGATTGGTCCATATTTTTATATTTATACTAAAATGTTAGCACACACCACTTGTGAGATTTGTGCACGATTTTTGAAAACTTTGTTGCTCCACTTCCAGAAATGCTAGAAGTATGCGGTTTTTTGCATTATTCGACGCGGAATTTTTTAAACCTTAAATAAGAATCTTTGGGAAAATTTAATTTTCCAAACGAAACATATGGAAAACCAAAAATTAAATATTTGTGTGTAAGTTTATGCCATTTCCTGACATTTGATAAGGATGCGACTTTTTGCATTCGACTCGGGGTATCTCAAAACCAATTTGTACATTCAATTTGTACAAAAAATTCAATTTTCCCAACGCAACATCCGAAAAAATGGGAAAAAACTAAAATTTGTGGTTATAATATTCTCTACATGGTAATTTGATAAGATATAGGCAGTCGATTTTGAATATCGAATATGTTATTATGTTCATTGAACAGTTCGAATAAAAATGTTCATTGAACAGTTCGAATAAAAATATCAATCCGCCTTGTAAAATTTTAAAAACATACTAAGAGAAAACTTTCGAAATAAATTTTTTTAACCAAATTTTTTTTTTCGTTTTACTTTGCACTTACATTCTTACATTTTAATTTTCGCTATTTAATTTATAAATAGCTCGGCTCTTTAATTGGGATATCATCACTTTTTAAGGAGCAACTATTATATAAAGTATCTTCCCGAAAACTCGGCCCTTTTTTACTTTTATGTTTTTGATCGGATAGAAATATACTGATACTGTATAGGTAATGCTCCAACAAAACTTTAGCAAGATACTATTTTTTGTCGGACAAAATTTAATAAATAATGGGTATTCTTTTGATTTAACCAAACTGTGTAATCTATTTAAAAATGCGTAAAAACAACCATAAAAATCATCTAATCATAGAAGAATCTAAAAATAAATGTAAAAAGTTTTTTCAACACGTTCATTCAAAAGTTTATCTTTTTGTATAATTTATGTTTTATTCGTTAAATACACTCATAAGTAAAAAGATCATATTATTCTTTTTTGACAAGAGAGTGTATGCCTGCATATTTATCGTACACAAATAAATCAAATCCTATCTTCTAATAGTAGTTTTAGACTAATGATGTATGTAGAAAAACTCTTGAACAACTTCGTATTTAAAGAAAACTGTAGCTATCAAATTGGCTTGTCATATGCATAAAATGCTTCCTCGACAAATTTATTGAAATATTTTTTGGCAAGCAGATCACCAAACTTGTTTTTAAGGGTAAATTCAAAATTTTCAATTTTACATTGAATAATTATTTACAGAATTTGAGAAGAGTCGGATTGCACGTTTAATATGGTCGAGTAAAATTGATAGATCTCGAAAGTAGATCTAATTAGTAGTTAGTACAAATCATATTCTATGCTAAAATGTTCAAAATACATTATATGTTCAACTCGAAATAAAAAATATACTCTCGACAGAGCGTGATTTGTTATATGTGTTCTCAGTTAGTTTTTTCGAATTTGGAAGTCGTGTACCTAAAGGTTTACCAAATTTATACTACGCATGATACGTTTTCTTTTAACACAAGGGGTCAAAACTCGCCGAACACAGCGAGTTTATCAATATAGTTATTGTTTATAAATCAATTTTTAACACAGATTTTATTTAACTAACAAATCGGGCACGTTCTTATCAAATCTTTGATTCTCGAAATGGCAGGAATAAAAAAATGTGTGCGTATTTTTTACAGCTTTCCATACATCGTCGAGGTGAAAATCAAGTGTGAAGATTCTGAGTAGTTTCCACATAAACCTTAAAAAAAGAATTGGGAACAGTTCGGAGTTCTAACGAATATTTAGGATCGTTTATTAAATTAAGAAGAAGAGGATCACACATCTGGTAGTCACAAATTTTCTTATATCAAGTCAAAACCTAAAGGTAGTGAATAGTATTCATTCGCGGCAAACAATCGGCCAGAATATTTTCACCACCTTTGGGGTATCTGACATCAGTTGTGTATTGGCTGACAAAGTTCAAGTGACGTATCTCATGATTTAATAGATTTTCATTACGAGAATTCATAGTATTTACTGAAGGTTTGTGGTCAGCCTGAGTAAAAAAATTTCGATTCTCAATGAAATGACGAACATTCTTGATGCCAAAAACAATAGCTAATAATTACCTTGAAAATGTACTATATCGTTTTCAGTATCTGCCAGTTTTATTGATTATGAATTTTTTATGTGCCAATTTGACAACATTTATTAATTTTTTTTAGCCAAATTAGAAGCTATAATTGCATATATATACAGGCTGTCCCAGAACAACCTGGAACCCTTCGGTGAAGTTGTTCCTTAGGTCAAGGCGAACTCATTTTACCATATAACATAGGTCCGGAAATGATTTGGTTATCCGCTAGCCGCCATTTTGTGTTTTTTGCGATATAATTTATATCTACACAACGCGTTGTCCGATTGAATTGAAAATTGGGACGATTGTTGCTTTAGCATAGATCAATAATAGAAAATTTGAATTTTCAAAAATGTATATTTACAAAATAGCGGCTTTTAGAAAAATTCAAACTTACGTAACTCAATACTATATATATATATATAGTATTTTGTGTAAGTAACTGACTCACGCTCAATTACTTCAAACTTACAGAAAAAATGAATGTGACCAACGCAATTCGATACTCATCGGACTATTCAAGACAAGTATCACAAACTACTATTTTTCAAATCTTGCCACGTAAGATTTTTTCATAAATGTGACAACTGTAACCACGACACAGATGTCGTCAGCCTCTCGACACTACAGAAAAAAGTTCATATGAACGCAGGTTCGAAAAATCTTTGTTGTGGGGATGTAGCCTTCGGAAATATGGACAAAGATGTCTTTCTTTATGAATAAAAGTACATTATCAATACAGAATCGATAGTATTCATCAGAATATGATTATAAAACATCCATTATTTGTATAAAGAAGACCGATTATTGTTATTTAATTGTTAACAATTGATTCTTATTTTATTTTATTGTATACTGGCTGAAAAAGTCAGCGTTCCACGGGCTAGTATACTTATAAAACTTTTTGTAGAGACTATAGGAAATTTATGTCAAATAACTATTTGTTTCTAAATTTTGACAATTCAAAACATCAATTTTATTTTATTTTAAATGAATTGTTAAACAATTTATTTTTTTAATTTTGTTAATGCAATAGAAACCATAAGCTATATTAGAGATCTAGCCGTTAGAAAACGGCCATTACTTTGGAGTCGTAATGAAAATTTACTTTGAGTCTTATCTCATTATTATTATTTCCTATGGTTTTCTCCAAACGATTCGGACAAACACCAAACATATTTTCTTTTTGTATATATATATATATATATATATATATATATATATATATATATATATATACATTTATATTGATTCTCACCCGAATTATTACTAGTTATGGATTTTTTCAGTCGTAATTTTGACTGACTTTAATAAGCAAACTAATTGATAGTGTCCCAGTAGTTTTTGGTAGGAAATGTTTTGCTCTACAACTTTTAATCAATCAAATAAATTTTCGACTATGGGATATTTGTTTACGTTTTAAGCGATCTGTTTAAGATGAAACACTCTACGAGGGTTACATTTTTATATCTGGTTCTGGACGTATTTTGACTAATACCTTTCTGTTAGGAATTTGTCAAAATCCCGATAGTATAGTTCTTCGCTTGGTCCATATTAACATAGTCATAGAACAATTTTACTGGGTATAATATCTTTATTAAAAATATCTGTCATAAAATTTTCCTCCGCAAGTTATTTTATAAACCGAAAGGTTAATCTATATAACATACTAGCTGTACACGACATGCGTTGCAATGCCTCTTTTTCTTTCAAGAAAGTACCCATATACAAAGCAGACCGCTTCGCGTTTTATATTACTTTGTGTTACTTAACGCTTCGGCAAAGAGAAGAGACATTGCTGGAATATCCCTATAATATATCTCCCTTGGTGGGGACAAAACCTTCTCGGGCACCCGCAAAACAACACCCCAAAGTTTCATAGTGATCGGTCAAACGGTGTCAGAGTGTCATTGTTTTGAATAATTTCGTTCGTAATAAAAACAACAACAACTTTTGTTTCAAACAATTTTTTGAAAAAATTAAAAATTACACCACTCATGAAGTCAGTAAAGGGATTTAACATCAACTGTAAAATTTTGAAAAAGAACCCCCCTTCGTTGTCTGTATATTACATATCTCTGATATAACTATTTGATATTTTGTTGTTGATTGTATACGTAAAAATAATCTACGATAATTATAATAACATAATTTCAACCAACCATGTGTATAGTCATATTGCGAAAATTTTAATTAGGAAAAGTTTTTCCAATCGAATGTTCCTAGTTGGTAGCACAGCAAACGTACAATACATCACATGGTATTAAAACCATTTTTCAACTATAAACTGTTTTTTATGATAGTATTATTTTCATGTTGAATTTGTTCATTTAAACTTCGTTTGGTTATTTCATATCAAAATATCAGTTTAAAGTTGTGTTTTGAATCATTATTGTTATAAAACCAAACTACCCATACAGACTCATTTAACCCTCGAGAAAAGTTTACCTCAATTGCGTAGCTGAAGCATTTTACTAAAAAAATATTTTCTTTTGTTGCAGATGGTATTAATCGAAGACTTATTGAACTAGAACGTTGAACGAGTATTTACGTAACTTACTCGGGTAAGTTTATACAGGTTTTAATTAGTTCTATGTTTTTTTCTTCTATATGAAATTTTGTGTTAGTATCCTTGCTAAGCTATGAGCTGCAATTGTTTCCACTATAAAATTTTACTTTGAAAATGGTGAAACAAAAAGATATAAATAAACTTGTTTGGCTTTATCTTTCAATGAACGCGTGTGTATTAGAAATGGAAGTAATATACAATTTTCGTTTCTAATTAATAATTTTGAAACTTTGAAATCAGACCTCATAATAATTATAAATAATAATCGAGTAATTTCGTTCATGCAAGAATCATTCATAACTTACATTCGTAGAATTTTCACCTTCTTGGTGAAATAAAAAAACATTATTTTAGTCAGTAAGAAGTAGTGTTTGTTGAAAATTTTAAAATCAAACGAACTTATCTAAAGTGATGTTCGATTACAAATTATCTTGCAGCCGACTCCGAGCTTATTGACATAATACTGGTTTTTAATATTTTGTGAAAATAATTAAAAAATTATTTTTTCCTTATTTTATTGGCCGTTTATACAATTTGTTTACTACCAATTTCCACAAAATAGAGACTCGGACTCTTACACGGAGACGTCTCGCCATCAGGCGACAGGTTGTTCTCAAGGAGAGCACAGAGGACCTCTTGGTCTAGGGATCCATTTGCGGTACCCTTCTTTCTAATTATTATTACATCTGCACTGCTTCTTCTGACATTTCCGTTAATATGATCACGGGAGAGCGTCTCTGCAACCAGTATAAGATTTTTCACCAGCGGTTGGCTCAATAACTTGCAGGAAGATACTCTTCTATTAAGATAGATTTAAACAAAGGAAACCAAGGCTGCGTAGGCCAACGAAGAACCACCACTATTCCCTGCACGTTGTTAAATTTCTTTAAATTTTCACGTTGGGATCAATTATCATTCTTTACCGGAAATTCTGGTCACTTAGTATTGAAGCTTTCAATTTCTTCTTTCTCTAAAAGCTTTGTAGATAGCATTACAGAAGGCTCATCTGGGCACCCTACAGTTAACACTCCAAATAAACCAGTAAATTCTTCAATTTAACAATAATGTTACCTAAATATTCTTGAAAATCATTAAATAGAATTGAATCTTTTGTGTAAAAGCTATTTTCCTACTTTCAGTTAATGATCTACCAATATAAACAAAGTTATCTAGTTATGAAGTCGGAGTGAAACCTTTTTCTCTTAAAAAATTTTGTACTGATTTTAATGACTTTATAAATACACAAGGGATTATATAAAGTCCAAAGACCAAACATCTAAATTCAAGGATTCGACATTTAAACTTTAAAGTTCAAGAATTTCTTGCTGATTGGATCAATCCTACAAAGAAATGAGCATCATCACCTTAACCTCAAAGTGGCACCAATGCTATAACTGAGTTGAAGTTATGTGGTAGCGATGATAGTCGATGTCAGCATTAATAGTAGATAAACAAGGATAGTGGTGAGCAGTTGCTATTTACCATATTTAACACACATATGGATACTCGAAATGAAGCTCTTTTAGATTAGCCGAGGCTACCAATTCTTGTCACTAGGCTGACGAGAAGTCTTGACATTATGTTGGTATCAAGTACACTCAGAATTTCATTAATAAGGACTGGGCGTCAACAATGACGATACTCACCCGGTCCTTAAGAAGTCGCTTGATAGCGGCAAATGTTCACAGGATTCTCAGAGTTCCTTGATACGTTCACTCAAACTGCGAAACCAACAGTCATGGGACGAATATAAAGCTATGGGTAATGATTACAATAAGGTACTAACGGGAAAAATGGAAAGACTTTTGTGGTGAAATCAAATAATTACCAGACTGAGCCTTTTATTTATCCTAAGTGCAAATAAAAATAAAATGATAGGATCTTTAAAGAAAGTGAACTTGGACATTATAAAATAAAGGAGTCGTTTAAATTTCTTCTGAAGGTCCACTTTGTACAATATTAACCGGTACGTGAATCACTGTCGCTGCGTGTAACAAAACCCAACTGGGAACTGTCCCACGTGATGGTGGCGAGATGGGGCGTGGCAGTTCAAGAGCTTAGCCCTTTCAGATTCGCAGGCCCAGATGGTGGAATCAAAATTGTCTCAGATTACATAAAGAATTGATGATAAGCTATCATTTATTGAAAGGACCCTAAAAAAAAAACCTTACCGCAAGAACCAACGTGCCTACAGAAGTGATCGATCGATAGAAAAAGCTCATTGTTTCCAATAGTTTGCCATTTCTGTATTGATTCATGTGAAAGGGGATTTTGATTAAGCAAAATTTGAAGTCATCTGCGAAATCCTGCAGATAAGAGAAGCAGACGCCCTCTCCTCAGCTGAGTAAATCCGTCGCTCAGGAGACAGTGACAATTGAGTAAATTTGGATCTGGAAACCTCTGGTATCTGGTGATGGATGGTCTACTCTCAAAACTGACTCAGAAGGGATTTTATGCTCAGGAATATGCGGACGGTGGGCTAAAAATAGTCATTGGCCCAATTCTTAGCATAGCCTGCAACAGAATAATGCAGGTGGCATATGGGCTCCTAGAATGTTGGTGTAGAGAAAACAGCCTCTTCGTAAACTCAGAAAAAATTGATTTAATTATATTCCCCTACCGGAGAAAGTTTTAAAGGTTTTGTACCACCACTAATGTACGGTAATCTATTGACTTTCAATCAATCAAGAGTTCCGTATCCCCTAGAGGACGTTGAAGACCACTTTGTTCCATTTAATTCTGTCATGAACAGTACGGATGAGGAGGTTCAATTTAGTGTTGGTCCATTTGATGATGTTATCCAGCCATGATATTTTTTTTCTCCCCCTGGTTCTTTTCTGTTGGTGTTTACCCATCAGAATCAGCTGTAGTGTACTATATTTATCTGAACGCATTATGTGACCAAGATATGAACAATGTCTTTTCATTATTAGACTCACTAATTTTCGTTTTTCACTCATTATTTTCAACACCCCATCATTGGTCATATAATCCGTTCATTTTATATTAAGCATGCGCCGATAACCATATTTCAAATGAGTTAAATTTTTTTAAATGATCCTCTTTTATAGTCTGACTTTAGTAAAGTCAAAAACTTGAGGATGATAATAGATAGTAAATTTAATTGGAATCTTGAAGCATGTTGAAATGGCACATTTTAAAGCCTTAAAGGCCAAATCAACAAGGACCTTATGGCTAGTGCGCAGAGTGATAAGCAGGGACTGGGGTATCACATTTCAGTTCCTATATAGACTCTATACGGCTGTCAACAGCTAAGCTAGCAAAGAACAATGGTGTGATGGCCGGATGTGCGCCGTGAAAACATATCATCAATGCTGGGTAAAATTCAGAGGCTGATTTGCTATAAGAATCTTTCTTGGCTTACCTTTTCTTAATCTGTGAATCGAAAGGGGCGCTCTCGCTGTTCACCTGAGAATCCGAGAGGAAGGACTTTGGGGAGAAGGGGGATAATTCCCAAATGTAAATGGCACAAAAGGCGTAAAGAGGAATTCTTCTCTCATCTTTGAAAGGGAACAAAGAAAGTGGTCAACGAAAGTGGTCACAAGACTCTCTAGTACGCCACACGGATGCTTCGAAGCATGCTAGGACAGTGATTGCACCGAGCAGTGAGTTTTTATCTGCTCAGATAGCCAAGCTGCACTTAAAGCAGTCTTCTACACTAAAATACCATTCCCTTAGTTCTCGAATGCGACGAATCGAAGGAGAATCTGGCAAAGACGAAAGATGTGGTCCTGGTATGCGGAGGTTTGTGTGCCCAAGTTTACTTGAGCTAATTCATTTGGACTTTTATTACTTTCATTTATTTTTGAACAAATATAACAATTTTGAACAAACTGTTTCTCATTCGAGTATTTTAATTTATTTTACTTTGCATTCACATAATTTCTCATTCGAAAAATGTTTTGAATAAAAGTTGTTCGTTATGAAAATCTAAAGCATCGAACCGATAAAGGGTATTTTTGTTGGAACAAACCCGGAACGTAACGTTTATTTCAGTTCAGTATAAATTCAAGCACGCATGTTTTAACAGATACACTGCATACTATATTCTCCAGTCGAAAGAGTTATCATTATGAAACTTGCCAGAACAAGTCGAAAGTCTGTAAAAATCTAACAAATTTGAAATTAGATTTTAAAAAACAAAAACCGAAAGGTTAGTTATGGAATATAAATATTGTCATTTTTGAAATGCTAGATATTAGAAAAGATGAAAATATATCTTCAAGAATACCCAGTATCTCCCACACAATACATTTTTGGAATCGTTTCGTTGTTTTTCGTTTTGCTAAAACTTTTTCCCCTGGCTGGCAGATGTTCGCTATTTTTATACCTTGAATGCAAACCTTATTGAATATAAACATTGCTACGAACCTTGCCCCATATCACTCAAATATATAAGTATCTTTTATTAAAAACATAAACATGGTATTAATTTTGTAACTTTTATGTAGGTGCATGGTTCAAAGAAGATCAAATAGTCAAACACCCTTCAAATGTGACAAAATGATGGGTACATAATGGTCTATTGCGACAATGTCCTATGGTTGTTTTTAGTGATATTAATACAAACAATAAGTCGGCTATCAATTGGAGACTGTCAAGCAACAGGCGACAGATGTCCTAGTTTCGCCGTAAACCCATCGTGTCCATGTTATAATTTTGATGATGGAATATTTTTGGAATGTCCGGCTGCAACAGCAGAATCACTACGAGCTGTTCTCAAAGTGGTATCCGGCCCTATACAGTCACTCAGCGTTTATGATTTGGATAAATCTATTACAATACTTACATCAAATATATTTCCAGACACTGCGGTGATTAAACATTTACAAATATCTCAGTCAAATTTACAAGATATACATGACAATGCGTTATTCTTATTAAAACCCGAACTAGAATCATTGAGTTTAGTCTCGGGAAAAATTCAACAAATACCACAAAAAGCATTTGGAGGTTTATTAAAGTTAATTGCATTAGACTTGGAATCGAATGAAATCAAAGATTTGCCAAGTTATAGTTTTTATGGTTTACATTTAATTAAATTAAATGTCAAAGGCAATCAAGTTCAAAAAATATCAGAATATGCATTTGCTGGATTGGAAGATACATTGGCCGAATTGGATTTGGCTGAAAATAAATTACCATTCTTTCCTATGACAGCATTACGGCGATTAGAAGGCTTACGTGCATTAAGACTTGCGTGGAATGAAATCAGCACAATTCCAGATGATGGCTATTCACGTTTAGAATCATTAACATTTTTGGATTTAAGTTCAAATAATTTTGAAGATTTACCAGAAGATTGTTTTCGGCCTTGCCCATCAATAAAGACATTATCATTGTATTACAATTCAATTGAAACCTTACATCGTTATGCATTTAATTCATTAACAAATTTGGAGACAATTGATTTAAGCCATAATAAAATTGTGTACTTAGATCCGGTAACATTTCAAAATAATAAAAAATTACGAACTGTTGATGTTAGTCATAATCATGTACATTATATTAGTGGTGTATTTAGTGGTTTACCCGATTTAATTGAATTATTTTTATCTGAAAATAATATTCTAGAAATACCATCCGATGCATTTACTGATTCGCAATCCATATCAGTGATATATTTACAACAGAATGCAATTAGACGTATTGATAAAGAATCATTAAGTACATTAAGCAATCTCGCACAATTACATCTAAGTTCAAATTTTATACCCGACATACCCCAAACATTATTTCAAGAAACAGTAAATTTAACATCTTTAAGTTTAGACGATAACTGGATTGCTGGCCTAGAACCAAGTACATTTAATAAATTATCACATTTAAAAGAAATTCGTTTACATAATAATCGCATAACAAATATAAAACGTGGTGTTTTTGATCCATTACCAACATTATTAGAATTACATTTACAGAATAATCTAATACAGTCCATTGAATCGGGTGCATTTCGTAGTTTAACAAGTTTACAACATGTAAATTTGCAAGGAAATATGCTTACAAATTTGGGTGATGTATTTTTACACGAATCTCCATCATTGGTATCAATACAATTGGATTCAAATAGTATTTTAAGTTTGCATAATGATTCCTTACGTGGCCAATCTAGTGTACAAATAATGTGGCTAGGACATAATCGGTTAACACGTATTGATAAAACATTATTCAGTGATTTACTTCTAATACAAAGAGTTTATTTAACAAATAATAGTATATCACATATTGAAGATCGCACATTTGAACCGATGCAAGCTTTGAAATATTTAGATTTAAGTATGAATAAATTAAAACATATTTCAAAGAATACATTTGCTGAACTACATGAATTAGAAGAACTATATTTATCGAATAATGGTTTAGAAGTTATCGAAGCATATGCATTAACAAATTTAAAAAAATTGCGAACACTAGATTTGGCAAATAATCATTTAATGATTTTAAATGATTTAATGTTTCAAGAAAACTTACCAATACGTGTATTAAATTTAAAAAATTGTTCGGTGTCTAAAATTGAGAAAGGGGCATTTCGTGGTTTAAATAATTTAAATGAATTGAATTTAGAACTTAATAAATTGATTTCAAATGATTTGAAACATTTAGATATACCCGGCTTACGTATATTACGTGTATCATCGAATAATTTTAGTGATATTTTTGCAACAGCCATTGATGGTCTACCGGCCATACAAACAATTTTCTTAGATAATTCACATATATCGACAATACCAAGTACATTATTTAATAAGAATAAAAATCTATTAAAAATTGATTTAAGTTCGAATAAAATACGTGAACTTCAACATGGTGTATTTGAAAATTTGAATGTATTAAAAGAATTAAAATTAAATAATAATGCATTACAAGAACTACCATATACGGCATTATTAAATATAAGCACCTTAGAAATGTTATCATTGTCGAAAAATTCATTAACAAATTTGGAAGTATCACAATTGAATGGTGTACCAAATATAAAAGAATTGGATTTAAAAAATAATGAAATCGCAACATTAACTGGTTTTGCTACAGCAAATTTAACGCAATTATTATCAGTTGATTTAAGTTCAAACAGTTTAACAGCGTTACCAGCAAATTTTTTCCATCATTCTACAACATTACGTCGAATTGATTTATCAAACAATCGCTTTCGACAAATACCAACCACATCATTATCTGAACAAACTTTACCAATGCTAACATGGTTAAATTTAACTGGTAATCCATTGGTGCGTATACATGATGTTGCATCCTCACATCAATATCCAGCGTTAGAAGAGATTCATATCAGTAAAACAAATTTAACAGTTGTCACGAGTAAAGATTTTGAAGTATTTCCAATGCTCGTTCACTTATTTTTGGGTGAGAATCGTATATCACGTGTATCACCTGGTGCATTCATCAGTTTACCACATTTAATGACCTTAGATTTGGGGATCAATGAATTAGAACTATTGCCACAAGAACGTTTACATGGTTTACATGAATTAAGTATATTAAATTTAACTCATAATCGTTTAAAAGATTTAGAAGAATTTCCCAATGACTTAAAATCGTTACATATACTCGATTTGTCATACAATCAGATTAGTCGAATCAGTAAAGGTACATTTCATAATTTAGAAAATTTAGGTGAATTGTATTTATTTGGTAATTGGATATCAGCAATATCCGTGGATGCATTTCGACCATTAAAAAAATTACGATTATTGGATTTAAGTCGAAATTATTTAGAAAATTTACCATTAAATGCCTTCCGTCCTCTGGAGACACAAATACGCAGCTTAAAAACTGAAGGTAGAGTTGACTATGTTTGTTTAAATAACATCATAAATAAATTTTTTTAAATCATTATTTTACTTTTGTAGAAAATCCATTGTATTGTGGCTGTGAATCACAAGAACTATGGGAATGGCTGAGAGATCATCAAAAATTAGTGGGGCCAGAAACAAGAGGTTTACGTTGTGAACAACCTTTAGAATTACGTGGTCTTGTCTTTTTGGATTTGGAACCGCAACAATTTTGTGATGTTCCATTGATTTTAAAATTGGCAATACAAGATATTCAACCATTTTCAGTCTTAGTTTCATGGCAAAGTCGAAATCATTCGGGATTACATAGTTACCAAATTGCTTATCATGCTGTGGAATCGTTTTATGAGGTATACAATTTATGAAACGAAACAACTTCAATATAAAATCTATTTTTCAACCTACTTTTTTTCTTTCAAATTTGTAACACTTTCAAATTTTTTCAAAAGAAAAATTTTTCTTTCTAAACATTTATTGTAATACGAATGTTTCGGCCATTAACACAATTTTAAAAAAAGTTTATAATGTTGGCTTAGAAATTCAGAGTTTTCTATTTAAATAAAATTTTTCTTCATGTGATTAAGTAGATGCTGAAGAAACGTTCTTGAATGCCATCCAAAGACAAATATTATCGTTATCGTTAATAAGACATTAAAATGATCAATATTTCTGTAAATATTAAGCTCACAGATATTTTATTACGGTTCTCTTAAAAGGAGTATTATATTTATTAAAAAGTTACAAAAATTAGTTTTTTTGTTTGATTGTAGGAAAATATTAATAATAAAAAACTCGTTAGGAGCTGCGTCAACTTAGCTAATTTCCTTAGAATACAAAAATTACTATATAGCGGTCACAATTTTAGTCTGATCAAAATGAAATGTCGTATCTGATATGATTTTGGTATTTGCAAGTTCAATTTATGAGTAACGTATGAGCAACTTCCAAAATTCAAGAAATTTTTTTTCGATTTGTTTTTTAAATATTTCTTGATAAAAAATTTTACTTTTATAGGTAACCTAGTTATAAAAAATACATTGATATATTTATTTTTAACCAATTTTATTTGCATAATCTACCATATACTTAAAGGTCTTACACGAGTTTCAGCCTTTTCAAACCATCATCGTGTACTAAAAACGTTTTAAAATTACTTGAGTTTATATCCTTTTTTTTGTCATTTTATTATTATTTAGCGTAAAAACCAATTTATTAATTATTTAATTTAATTAATAAAGTGGTTGTGACGCTAAATAAATAAAAATGTGTTAGTTATATTAAATATACTTCCTCAAATTAACGCTCATAAATTATAAATAAATAAAAGGTCTCAGGTGTTCATTTTTCCGGATTTCCAAAATACTGACTAACGTGAACACATTTCCCACGGTGTATTTTGTACACTTCTGACTTATGAGGTAGAGGTAGATTGTAAAGGCTGCCCTGGACGGGCTACACTTTGACCATAAAGTCCATTGTGATTCCTTAGGATGTGAGGATGTGAATGGAGTGGAAGGAATTTGTGAGTAGACTAGGAATTGGTAGGATATGCGGCTGCAGCCGACTATGAAAGGAACTATGCCGATATTCATCTGCAGTTCGTGAAGGAAACTTCAGAAAACCTACTCAAGCATAGCCGGTTACTCAATTCTTGCCCATACACCGACAGTTAAGTCAATTAACCGCCCCCCTTTTTTTTCTTAATAATTGACAAACTGCCGATGTCGGGATACTACTCCCAGTTTCCAAATACTGCATACTGCGCAGACATAACGCCTTAGACCGCTCGGCTACTTGGACTGGTTGACTTTATTATGGTGACTGTTTTGTTTTTTGTTGTTAAGCACCAATTTTTTCAATGGTGGTTGGGGAACGAAAAGCGATATTTATGCTACTTTCTATGAGAAATGGTGAGATATCTTTATTGTTTTTTTTTTCAGGATACGCCGGTTTTAGAGCCATTTTTTATTCATCTTTTTTATAAGGTGGTCTATTAGTTAATTTTTTAACCATTCGCAGATGCAATTGTCTTGAAGCTTTGTATTTCTTTGTCGAAGTTCGAATTGGTTTATTAAACGCACGGCGTATCACAGACTGAGTAGATTGAGAGAGTGAATCTATAGAGCAGTGAATCTATGCAGGTTGTAATATCCGCGTGAGTCAGCTAAACACTAAACTGCAGAAGTTTATTTTTCTTTTTGTGGTTTGTAAATCTAAAAAACAAATGTGATAGTTGTGTTCTTTTTCCAACGTAAACTTTATCGTTTGGAACGAATTTTTAAACTGCAAAAAACCTTCTGGCTACCTTCTATGTCTTATCGTCAATATATATTTATTTGGAAATTTTTTAGTTTTTTGATAAATTCTAAAAAAATTTTGAAACTTTCTCGCCAACTAAATTTAGTTCCGTTCTAAACCATAGGAATTTAATTTCTTTACGACCTTGTATAATCCGGGGAACCGATTTAGGACTCTACAGATGTTATTGGTGCTTCATCCTTATGAATTTTTATAACACCATATAGAATTAACCAAAAAACTAAAAAATTTCCAAGTAAAATTGTTTTGACGGTTCAGATAGTAGGTTTTTTGCAGTTTGTAAATTCTTTCAACCAATTAGTTAAAAATTTGCTCAATGTAATTTTAAATCCTGTTGAGCACGCGATGAAGGCCTGAGAATAGATACTGAAACACGTACAACACATTTAAATTTATAATAGATTATGCAAATAAAATTTTTTGAATAAAATACATATGTTAGTGTATTTTTATAAGTAATTAAGTTAATAATGACTTTCCACGAAGTAAAGCACGAGACAATTAATATATGTCACATTAATTTTTAAAATCAGCCATTTTGGATGGTAATTTCCATTTTCTAAAAAAAAATTATTTATACAAAATTTTCAATTCTGCTTTGTATTCTATTTATATTTAAAACATTGGAATGGTCCCAATTTTACCGAGTTCTGAAAAACAAAAGGGTGAATTTAGTAGCATTTTGTGATTTTATCATTTTTATGTGCCGACAAACATGTAAAACAATGAGGAGTTATTTCTTTTCGTCCGGATATTTTCCGGTCTATAATTCATGACAATAGACTATTATTCATGTATGTAGAAAACTGGTGAGAGCACTCAGTAATGTTTGAAATATTTAGTATTAATTGGGTACATGTTGTTCATTTTTACTTAAATACATCAAAGAATAAAAGAAATTACCAGCAAAACAATTGAAAATAACAACTAACAGAGTTAATTGCTTAAATAACCGGTATATACTTAATGTATGAAAAAAAGTTTCAACCAAAAGTTGTTTATGTAACAAAAAATTCGTTACGCAGGAGCTGCTTAAACTTAGCGAATTTCATAAATCACTCAAATTTAGAATACATAAATTACTCTCTAGTGGTCACAATTTCAGTGTGATATTTAGCGTTAGTATTTGCAAGGCTAATTTTATTACCAAATGGCATAGGTCAAGGTGAAGAGAGGACATAGAGAAAACCAAAGATAAAATATCTCTCTTAGTAAAGATTATTAAAATAATCAAAGAGAACTCTAGGTTTTTTGAAATTACATTTCAAATTTTGCCCCTATTCCTAGAACATTTGTTTGTATTTTATAAATACGTATTTCGACTACAATGTAGTCATCATCAGTATGAATTAGCTAATCGTAACTATCTCTGGGATATGGATTCAGAGATATGTTGCTTGTTGCTAATTTGGTGCGTGTCTCACAATGATATTGAAAAAGTTCTGTTTTTTATACGATTTGACGGAGGGTGTGATCTGACCTGAGGATTATTTGAGTTGAATAACGGATTATGTGTGTGAAGAGCTCCACCTGTTTATTGACGGTTGTTATTGCTATCATCATTATTATTGTTTTGATTATTATTGTTATTATTATTATTATGTTTTTTGGTGTATCTCTCCATATTGTAAAAGATATTTCTTAAACTGAGGATTATTTGAGTTGACTGACTAACGGATTAGGTGTATTATTATCTTTAGTGGCTTCGACTCTGACATAATAAATAATTTGGTCCGCAGAACTAGATTTAAAATTTTACGAAACAATTCCACCGTACTAACACCAGAGACTGGCAACGTTGAACAAACTAAATGGTGCAAACTAACATACTTCCGCCTATGCACAAATAAAATCACTAGAAAATTAAGGGACCACAACCTAAAAGCAGCGCTTGTTCGTAAAAATAAAAGCAAACAGTTACTGGGCAACCCTATAAGGATAAAATTAGTAATGAAAAACAATCGGGCATATATGGTGTCAGCATTCAAAACTGTTCGAAAATTTATGTTGGTGAAAGTCGTTGCCAAATCGGATTTCGAATTAAAGAACATCTGGCTCATGTGAAGTTTTGGAGAACCGAAAAATCGTGTATAGCTGCGCACGTTGTTGAGAACAACCACAAAATTGACAAATAGAATCTAAAACTACTGAAATCGGTACAAAACTCCACAGAATTAGATGCGTACGAAAGTATCTACAGCTTCGATATCCTCACTGTAGTTACAAAAAAAACGCCGCATGGTCACAAAGAAATTCCGTCAATAAACAGGTGGAGCTCTTCACACACATAATCCGTTATTCAACTCAAATAATCCTCAGGTCAGATCACACCCTCCGTCAAATCGTATAAAAAACAGAACTTTTTCAATATCATTGTGAGACACGCACCAAATTAGCAACAAGCAACATATCTCTGAATCCATATCCCAGAGATAGTTACGATTAGCTAATTCATACTGATGATGACTACATTGTAGTCGAAATACGTATTTATAAAATACAAACAAATGTTCTAGGAATAGGGGCAAAATTTGAAATGTAATTTCAAAAAACCTAGAGTTCTCTTTGATTATTTTAATAATCTTTACTAAGAGAGATATTTTATCTTTGGTTTTCTCTATGTCCTCTCTTCACCTTGACCTATGCCATTTGGTAATAAAATTAGCCTTGCAAATACTAACGCTAAATATCACACTGAAATTGTGACCACTAGAGAGTAATTTATGTATTCTAAATTTGAGTGATTTATGAAATTCGCTAAGTTTAAGCAGCTCCTGCGTAACGAATTTTTTGTTACATAAACAACTTTTGGTTGAAACTTTTTTTCATACATTAAGTATATACCGGTTATTTAAGCAATTAACTCTGTTAGTTGTTATTTTCAATTGTTTTGCTGGTAATTTCTTTTATTCTTTGATGTATTTAAGTAAAAATGAACAACATGTACCCAATTAATACTAAATATTTCAAACATTACTGAGTGCTCTCACCAGTTTTCTACATACATGAATAATAGTCTATTGTCATGAATTATAGACCGGAAAATATCCGGACGAAAAGAAATAACTCCTCATTGTTTTACATGTTTGTCGGCACATAAAAATGATAAAATCACAAAATGCTACTAAATTCACCCTTTTGTTTTTCAGAACTCGGTAAAATTGGGACCATTCCAATGTTTTAAATATAAATAGAATACAAAGCAGAATTGAAAATTTTGTATAAATAATTTTTTTTTAGAAAATGGAAATTACCATCCAAAATGGCTGATTTTAAAAATTAATGTGACATATATTAATTGTCTCGTGCTTTACTTCGTGGAAAGTCATTATTAACTTAATTACTTATAAAAATACACTAACATATGTATTTTATTCAAAAAATTTTATTTGCATAATCTATTATAAATTTAAATGTGTTGTACGTGTTTCAGTATCTATTCTCAGGCCTTCATCGCGTGCTCAACAGGATTTAAAATTACATTGAGCAAATTTTTAACTAATTGGTTGAAAGAATTTACAAACTGCAAAAAACCTACTATCTGAACCGTCAAAACAATTTTACTTGGAAATTTTTTAGTTTTTTGGTTAATTCTATATGGTGTTATAAAAATTCATAAGGATGAAGCACCAATAACATCTGTAGAGTCCTAAATCGGTTCCCCGGATTATACAAGGTCGTAAAGAAATTAAATTCCTATGGTTTAGAACGGAACTAAATTTAGTTGGCGAGAAAGTTTCAAAATTTTTTTAGAATTTATCAAAAAACTAAAAAATTTCCAAATAAATATATATTGACGATAAGACATAGAAGGTAGCCAGAAGGTTTTTTGCAGTTTAAAAATTCGTTCCAAACGATAAAGTTTACGTTGGAAAAAGAACACAACTATCACATTTGTTTTTTAGATTTACAAACCACAAAAAGAAAAATAAACTTCTGCAGTTTAGTGTTTAGCTGACTCACGCGGATATTACAACCTGCATAGATTCACTGCTCTATAGATTCACTCTCTCAATCTACTCAGTCTGTGATACGCCGTGCGTTTAATAAACCAATTCGAACTTCGACAAAGAAATACAAAGCTTCAAGACAATTGCATCTGCGAATGGTTAAAAAATTAACTAATAGACCACCTTATAAAAAAGATGAATAAAAAATGGCTCTAAAACCGGCGTATCCTGAAAAAAAAAACAATAAAGATATCTCACCATTTCTCATAGAAAGTAGCATAAATATCGCTTTTCGTTCCCCAACCACCATTGAAAAAATTGGTGCTTAACAACAAAAAACAAAACAGTCACCATAATAAAGTCAACCAGTCCAAGTAGCCGAGCGGTCTAAGGCGTTATGTCTGCGCAGTATGCAGTATTTGGAAACTGGGAGTAGTATCCCGACATCGGCAGTTTGTCAATTATTAAGAAAAAAAAGGGGGGCGGTTAATTGACTTAACTGTCGGTGTATGGGCAAGAATTGAGTAACCGGCTATGCTTGAGTAGGTTTTCTGAAGTTTCCTTCACGAACTGCAGATGAATATCGGCATAGTTCCTTTCATAGTCGGCTGCAGCCGCATATCCTACCAATTCCTAGTCTACTCACAAATTCCTTCCACTCCATTCACATCCTCACATCCTAAGGAATCACAATGGACTTTATGGTCAAAGTGTAGCCCGTCCAGGGCAGCCTTTACAATCTACCTCTACCTCATAAGTCAGAAGTGTACAAAATACACCGTGGGAAATGTGTTCACGTTAGTCAGTAGTTTGGAAATCCGGAAAAATGAACACCTGACTAACGGATTAGGTGTATTATTATCTTTAGTGGCTTCGACTCTGACATAATAAATAATTTGGTCCGCAGAACTAGATTTATATATATATATATATATATATATATATATATATATATATATATGCATAAATATATATATATATATAAATATATATATATATATATATATATATATATATATATATATATATATATATATATATATATATATATATATATATATATATAAATATACATGGTATTGTTATTTGTTATATGATCTTTGATATTCTCATACTTGTTTTATCAGTTTCAGATACTTGGGAAATTAATGAATCGACACAGTCGGTCTGTTCTGCTAGATAAATTAACACCCAATACAAAATACTTAATATGTGTATTAGCATTGGGTAATTGGGCATCACCAAGTACAACAAATCCACATATAATGCGTCCCAGTGATAATGATACACAATATCATGAAGTAACTGAAATTTTTGGTGATAGTATGTTACCATTATTAACAGATTCACCAACATCACGTTGTACTGAAGTGCGCACATTGGAAGCACCTATTATAATACATACTGGTGAACCAAGAAGTGTAAGTGATCGTGCTAGTGTAACTTCAGTGTTAACAAGACGTTTAGGTTTAATAATTGGTTGCTGTATGGGTTTTATTGTATTTGTTGTTTTAGTATCAGTACTAGGTTATTTAAAAGTGAAAAAACAACGAACAACTGAGAAACGTAATCAGCCGATACCACCCGAATATATATCATACAGACATTTTTCAATACAAAGCGGCGAAGCAAATGCTCAAGGTGGACATCCACATTTTATTACAACAATGGGAACAACATCCCTTAATTCTTAAATTAAATTCATTTGTTTCAAAAGAAAAACATCATTTAGTATGGTTAATTCAATAACTAGTGAAATTCATTCATTCATACGAATAAGCAAATAACGATTGCTCAATAAATAGCGTATCGAACTTTCCATCAGAAACGACAATGTTTGTACATAAAGTTGTTCCATATAAAAGTTGTATGATTCTAAGACACGACACATGAAGCTTTTTCTTAAATGGACATTTATTTTTTTATTTTTACCTAGGACTTGTTTCATGAAAGTAACAAGTTACATAATTACTAGTGAATTTTAATGTGAAAAATCGTAGTTACAACAGTCGTGCCACAAACACAAAAATTTGTTTAAGCAATAATATTTCACTAGTCACAAGTAAAATTTAAAAAGCTCAATTTTGTATTTACCCCAGAAATATTGGTTGAATGAAAAATAGTTTCAAACAAACAGATTTTTTTGTATTTACAGATTACCCCTACCTTGAACCGTTTAGAAGATCAACAGATGTTAAACAAGTAATGTAAAAACTAACTGAGTTAATTGTTTGAATACCCAGTATATACTGAGTTGTATATCAATGTTTGAATTGCTAATAATTTATGAATTATCCCACAATTAAAAAAAAAATCTCTTATGGTTTAAAAGATGAGCATATTTTTCGCTCTCTGAGGAATTTTTGAGCACAAATTATGAGGAAACTATTGAGTTTATGGAAAAAATTTTCAAACAAAAGTTGTTTATTTTAAAAAGAAGATTAAAATTTTTGTTATCTCTTACGGTTTCAAAGATAGACAGTTGTTCCAATTTTTTCCAAACATGGTCCGATCTGCCCATTAACGAACTTGGTCTGACTTTTTTTCTCTAGAATATACACAAAAAATTTAAGCTCGTTATCTCTTTTCGATCTTGAGTTATCGTGTCCACGGGCAGACAGGCAGGCATGTGGAAATGGCCAAATTCGGCCATTTTATGAACACATATATCAAGCATTTATGTCAAGGATTGATATTTTCAAGCGTTACAAAGTCCGGATTAAACTTAATTTACCTTGTATATTTACATATACTGGGTATAAAAACAGTTAATCACATGTTATGTATGTACATATATCCGCATTTATTCTACGATTGATTGGTCTACATACTATTAGCCTTTTTCCTCTGAAGATTTAAATAAAATCCAACAGCAGCACTAGTGGGGTACACATGTTTTGATTTTCTCATTGACAGCAACGTTAAGCAAGGTCATAACTCGGCAAAAAATTTAAATTGTTCAAAAAGCATCTTTTTTGGCTTTCTTTGGGCTTTATTTCTGTGGATTATTAGACATTTTTATAAAAAACTCGAATTAATGAAGCCAAAAATAGGAATCATGATTTTTGATGGTTTTTCCGATTTTTCTCAAAAAGTACCGATCCAATTTCAATACAAGATACCTCAATCGACAGGCTTTTTTGATACCTATAACTATTTTATTTAACTTTTCCTGATCGGGGTTCAAGGTTTTTTTTTATTTGCAAAAAACCATTTTTTCTATATATTCTTGTGTTGATATATGCCAACAACTGTTTCTGATCCAAAAATTACTCAAGAGAGTGGTGAAAAAAGACAAATTGACAGGTATGTAATTTGCTCTTTTATGTTTGAGCAGCGAAATCTATGGAGTTTATGGAAAAATAATTGAAACAAAAGTTGTTTATTTTTAAAAAAGGAACATTTTTTGTCCCAAATTTTTTATACAAATCTCTTATGATTTTAAAGTTTGGCACATTTTTTGCTTTCCAAGGAACTATTGTGCACAAATTATGAGAAAACTATTGAGTTTATAGAAAAATTTTTCAAACAAAAGTTGTTTATTTTAAAGAGAAGAAGATTTTTTGTTATTAAATTTTTTCTGCCTCTTACGGTTTCCTAGATGAGATGTATAATTTCCCCGTCCTATTTGTTCTTTGAGCAAAAATTAAAAAAAAACTATTGACTTAATAAAAAAAATTTTCAAACTAAAGTTGTGTATTTTAAAAATAAGAAGATTTTTTGTCTTTAAATTTTTTTTCTATCTCTTACGGTATTAAAGACGTACATCCCCCTCCTACCGGGAAGAAGCACGTTCTTCCCGGTAGGAGGGGGGCGTTTGTCCATTTGACCTTACTATTTTACTCTAGAACACACACACAAAATTTCAGCTCATTATCTCTTTTCGTTCTTGAGTTATCAGGTTTACAGACAGACGGGCCGAAATAGGTCATTTTATGAATACATTTACCAAGGATTAATATTTTAAAGCGTTACAAAGTCGGGACTAAACTTAATATACCTTGTATATTTACATATACGGAGTATACAAATGTCATCAATATATATATATATATATATATATATATATATATATATATATATGTATGTATATATAATTCTTTTAATGCTTAGCTATAAATGTAATACAAAAATGGATTACTTTTATTAAAAAACGGTAACTGTTTCTATATTTGTCATCAACTTTTAGATAAAAAAATTATTTAATTTTCATTTAAACATCAAAAGTTGATCCACCTGGAGTCCAAACAGGCTAACATATCCAATTTCACTATTTCCGTAATGTGTCTTTCAAAGTCAGTGTCATGCAAATAGTATAAAAGTTGGGTAGAACCAAAGAATACAATATACATAGAAACGTATAACTACGAATTTTGTGTCACTTGAAATTTGAAGCTGGTACGTTGACCGCTAGATGACAATAGCTGTTCGATTTCGGTATTTAGTGCCGTGACCAGCACAACCAACTGTATTCTTTGACAGAACTAAGTACCAGTTGGCCGGATCACATTGAAGCGGGAATGTACTTCAAATTTATATTAAAAGGGAATTCACCAATATTAATGAAATTTGTATGAATTTTTAGAATTAATTAGTCAAAACTTTTTCATTTTTTTTACAAGCTGTATAAAATATTAATTTTGTTTTTGTAGTTTCAGTTGCTATTTTAAAAGAATACGCTTAAGTAAGTTTTTTAAATATAACAAATTAATATTTTATTCAGCTTGTAAAAAAAATTAAAAATTTTGACTAATTAATTATAAAAATTTATAAAAATTTCATCAATATTGGTGGTTTCCCTTTTAATATCAATTTGAAGTACATTCCCGCTTCGATGTGATCCGGGCAACTGGTACTAAGTTCTGCCAAAGTACAGTTGGTTGTGGTGATAATGGTACTAAATACCGAAATCGAACAGCTATTGTCATCTAGCGGTCACGAGCTTCAAATTTCAAGTGACACAAAAATCGTAGTTAAACGCTTCTATGTATATTGTATTCTTTGGTAGAACCCAAGAATAAAATATACATAGAAGCGTATAAGATGACAATAACTGTTCGATTTCGGTATTTAGTGCCATTATCAGCACTACCAACTGTACTCTGGCAGAACTTATAATATCAATTTGAAGTACATCCCCGCTTCGATGAGATTCGGCCAACTGGTACTTAGTTCTGCCAAAGAATACAGTTGGTTGTGCTGGTAATGGCACTAAATACCGAAATCGAACAGCTTGTTGTCATCTAGTGGTCAGCACACACACAAAAAATTTTAAGTGACACAAAAATCGTACTTATGCGCTTCTATGTATATTGTATTCTTTGGTAGAACCAATAGTTTTTCTGAAAAAATAATTATACCGGTTCACATAGAACACTCAGTATGTAAAACAAATATTATGTGTTTGCAAATGTATAAGTTTTTATAAAATTATATGTCGTTATATGAGCAAATTAGAACTAATGAAATGAGACAGGGCATTAGTTTTAAAACATTTAAAATCATTGCAATTTCTTTTAATTCAAGTTTCATGCAGTTAATTTAGTTATTTAAATAGAAAACCAGCTAAAAAACCAAACACATAGATCAAAAATATCATTCATGAGTTTTTGTAAAAATTTCCACTTCCAGTTGTAAAACAATAGTCATTCAAAAAAATTTAAATTTAAAATTGGTTGGGAATTTTGTGTGTAGACTAAGAATTGGTAGTTTGAGCGGCTGCAGCCGACTGTGATAGGACCTATGCCGACATTCATCTGAAATTCGTGAAGGAAACTGTAGAAAACCTTCACAAGAATAACCCGTTACTTTGTTCTTTGGTCAATTAACCGCCTTTTTTTTCTTAATAATTGACTAACTGCCGATGTCGGGATTCGAACCCATAACCTCCTAGTTCCAAGGCCTTACAGATAGAAGCAAACAAAATATAAAATGGAAAAATTTATACGATACAAAGTTCTAGAAAATCAACTATATTATAATTGTAACATTATTTTGACATCAATGTTTTTGATATAAAAAATATTATATATCTTGGAAACCAAAACCTCAGGCGCTGCTCTGCCAAATGTGCTACTCAGATCTATGGTCCCAGATCCACGTGTTTAATTTCTCACTATCTCACAATATATATATATATATATATATATATATATATATATATATATATATATATATATATATATATATATATATATATATACATATATATAGTGAGAAATTACATATATGTATATATATGTACACTCGCGTTCATAAAAATTGAACTAGTGATAGTTCAATTTCTAGTTCAAACATTCGAAACGTATATAATACTAAATATAGGTATATTGTATACAGTTGTGTCCTTAGAATGACTTATTGCACTTAGAATGTGTCAACTTATTCAATGTTTATTAATGGGAGTGTATATATATAAAAATTTGAAGAAATTTTTCAGAAATTCCTTTATCGGTACCTGATGTCCAAGTTTTATAGAAATTTCAATTGTGTTCTAAGATAAGAATATTTGTCCAACACATGTGAGAGGTTATTAATAAACTGAATATATTATTATTAAGAATATACCTTGTGTATGTTCAAAAAAGTGTTTTGTTTGTTTCATTTTTTTTTTTAATATTTTGTTAAATATATTTATAAGGAAAAAATTATTATAGGTTTTATAAAAAAATATTTAAAAAAAATTAATCATTAAAAAAAGTACTAAAATTACATGGATGAAAATTATATCTTAAAAAATTATTAATTTTGTTAAAAATTGTAACTACATTTTTGTAGACTTAGTGATAAAAATGTATAAAATGGAAAAAAAATGGAATAAAATTGAAAAAAAAAATCTTTTATAAATATTTATTGTTTATTTATTTCCTGGACAATGCCAATAAAAAGCGATGTCAATTTGATGCAATTTCTCTTTAGAATATGCGTTATGACCATTCAGTAAAAATAAACAAAAATAGATAAAATCATGTTTAGTCACTATCAAGATCAGATTCACCACTAGGCCATAGCTCATGGCCGCTATAGTAGTAGCGGCCACTATAGTAGTATAATTGCTAGAAATGTACAAAAAACAATGACGTGCAAACTGGTTAAATGTGAAATAGCATCAATAATGGCATCATCAGTATCGGATCGCGACTTGGATTTCTAAGCAGTAATGAGAAAACATGAAAAACGCAGATAACGATGAAGAAAGTGAATTTGTTTCAACCAAAAAAATGAGACGCCAACGACGACAATTCGTTGTTGGAAAAGGTGATAAGAAAGAAGAATTCACATTTTTATCGAAAAAGTTCAAAAGGGAATTGAACCAGCGGTTGTAAAAGATATCGTTTGAAACGTTTTCACTTAGCAAAAATAAACTGTGAAATATTAAATAACTGACTTGAAACTTGGATTGAAGCTTGGAGCTTCAGGATTGAAGCTCCAGCAGAATTGGAAGAGGAACTGTGCAAAGCTAAAACGTGGCCTAAAAATGTGATGATTAAACGCTATTTTTTTCGAAGAAACAATGCAGTATTAAAAAACTAAGCTTTTAATTACCAAAACATAAAAATAGAAAGTCAGCAAGATATTAGAGTCGCACATATAAATTGCCAATATTTAAACACAGCGAGAGACAGGTCGTCATATTTTTGAAAAAATAGGACAAACCAGATATTATTTCGATTGTCGAGCACTGGGCAGTGCTTCCTAATCAACTTCATGCGAAAAGCTACAAATTAATTAGTTTTTTCTGTAGAAGAGGCTATACACAGAGGTGTAGGTTTGGGATAAAGTGTGAAAGTTTATTTGCAGATTTTACATGTATCAAAAAAATCTTCGAACTATGTTGTCTGAAATTCCAAATGGGTACCATTACTATGAATATATTATCACTCTACAAATCACCTAACAGCAACTATAAAGACAAGAAGTCCAAGTGGAAATCGATACGAATGGTCATTAATATGCTATAATTGCCATAAAGAAGGACACATGGCAAGAAACTGTATGAACAGAAAGCAACGGTATATACATGGTATATCTGTTTGAATATACTGAATATAGTATTTTAAGTTATAAGGTGGCGACACTACTGAAACCCCCTATGATGATGATGAGTGTCCTGCCTGTAAACAGACTTTGACCAGCATGCTTCTCCATTTTTCTCGATCATATGCTGTATGAACGAGGTTTTCTGTGTTTTGATGAAGTGGCAAAGATTTAATAAAACTGAGTTTTTTTCTCCCTCGTCCTTTTTTTCCATCCACTTTACCCAATAGGGTTTTGTTATATATATATTAAAAAATGTGCAAATCATCTTATAATTGAAGAACGTAATAAAGTGATATATAAACTGTAACATGTGAGTTGTGAATTTAATTATTCATCACAAAACATAATTAAACAATTATTATTACTATAATAAAAACACAATTAAACATGGCGTTGTAGTCGATGTCAATTTAAGGTTGTATGTTTCAATGTAATCAAATCAATAACAATCATCCAGGATGGAGTTTAATAAGTCAAGTGTGTTGAACCTCTCAACAGGAAATGTGGCATATAATTAAGATAAAATTAAGTTAAAATTTATTTGTTGGCAATAGAAACAGTTAACAAATCACGTGAAGTCCAAGTCACCAGACTTAAAAATTTAATGGGATCAGAAGCATTGAAAATTTATTTGTTTATCACTACGACAACCAATGACAGAGAGACTGTTGAATCAATATTGGCTGTTCTTGAAAACTATTGCATATCCAAGAAAAATGAAACAATGTAATTGTTTAAGTTTTTAAATATGAGGTAAGGTGCAACTGAAGTCTCTCATTTCCTCATATGAGTTTGGGGACCAAGAGGATAAGCTTCTTAAAGCACAAATTGTTTTGGGCGTCAATTCTGCTTCGACCCGTGAACGCTTGCTGCGCAAGGATCCCTCATTAAGAAAAACTGTCGCTTTTTGTAAATCTGTGGAGTTGGCAGCGGACAACTACCGAGTTATCACGGGACAGAAGAACATCAGCTAGAGGTCTTCAAGCACCAATCTTTAAATAAAAATAAATTGGTTGATTGCACGCGTTGTTGGCAGAAGCACTCAAATTGCAATAAAATTGGGCACTGGGCGGGCCACAATGTGCGGCAGGGGTTTGAAAAAAGGTAAAATGTGGGTGTTTCTGATCACAATGCGGTATTTGATTTGATTTTAGTGTTGGTACCATCAAAGTAAACCAAATAAATAAAAACAAAAATTGTGAATTGTTAAAAAACATGGAAATAACAGCAAATTGATTTTGTGCCGAAACAAATGTTTTGTCATTGAAAAAGCTAATAAACGAGTTAGGAATGAACAACCCTACTGTCTTCAAAACTAGCACTGTATTGGAGGCATTTGGGGGGTTCAAAATAAAATATTTTGGTGCTCTAAGTTGCAGATTAGTAATCAGGGTAAATGTTCTACAGCAGAATTTGTAGTTGTTGAACAAAATTTGAGGCTTTCCAATTCTGGGACTCCAAACATGTCTGGATTTAAATTTAATAAAAAAAGTAGAAAATATATAAACTAAAGACTTAGCAGAATTTCTGGAATAAAATAATGATATAGTTAAGGGTTAAGGTAGCTTTCCAGACTTGTGTTCATTAAAATTAAAAGAGTGTGATATTCCAAAATCAAGTCCTGCTCGCAGAGTTCGATTTAAAATTAAAAATAGATTAAAACGAACACTGATAAACTTGGAAAGAAATAAGGTGTAATTGCAATGGTTGAGAGCCCAAGGAAATGGGTCAACAATACTGTTATAGTGGAAAAGCAAGGCTCATCAATGCGAATTTGTATAGACCCTCAGCAATTAAATATATATCTTGTTAGAGATTATTATGAAATCTCAACAAGATATTGGATATTGCTTCCAAATAGCAGCGATACAAAGTCGAGGAAGCTATTAAAACGGCAGAACTTAGAAACGAAGAATAGCGTCTGTTTCACATTTGGACCAAAAACCATCAGCGTCCATTGTGAGACAGACCATGATTACACAAAGTGCATCGAGTGTTTGGAAGCCTTGCAGATGCCCCACCATTTTTATGGTACCAAGGGGGATCACGAACCCAAAATCGTGATCCATGGTACCATGCATCCCCATTCAAACGAAATGGTGGCAGAATATTTAAAGAACCACGACCTTGAACCAAATAAGGTCGTGAAGTTCAGCAAAACAGGCGAAGAAACCATTCGCATATCACGATAGGTTCTGTTCGCTCCTTGGCCCAAGCGTTTTCCCAAGCGTTCACAAGCCCACAGCGTTTTCAAAATAAAATGCATCTGTGGGGTACCTGCGAAAGTTGAAAGGTACATCAACAAACGTGATCCGAAAAATCCGTAAACATGATCCGTACGGGCACGGATCACGGAACTGTGCATTGTATGAAGTGTGGTGACAATCACACTTCACAGGAATGCGCATTCCCGCGGTCGGAGCCGGCGTAGTGCTGCAATTGGGGCGTTGCGAATCCAGCCACATGGAGTGCCCTGCACTCAAGGCATACGTGGCAGCAACGGAATCCAGTGTACAATGAGCGAGGCGCAAGGCGCAAGGCCACTCAAGGCGAGGCATAATGCCGACCACCACCATCATTTGAAGCCAGAGATTACCCGACACCCCGTCACGCAAAAACCGACAACGCCCCTAGTAGAGGCCCTCCAGCGCAGCGGATGACTCCAGCCCCAGCACCAAGATCGAAGTTTATTCCAGCACCACTCCCAAAAGAAAACCTGTGGGCAACTAGGTAGCCATCAGGAAATGAGGTAATTGAGATTTTGTCTACTACTCCCCTATCTCCAATCAACCCATTTTTTGAGTCCATTCTGGACTCCCCGTCTGCATCGGAGAAAGGCGAAAGCCCCAAACCCGAACTCGATGTCATGGAGCTCCTGAAACTCAGGATCGACGTAGAAGTTGCATGAAAATCTTGGACATTGAATTCCGAAAAACTTTAATTCCGAAAGTTTTTCCAAATGACTGCATATTTATTCGAAAATGGCATTCCATCCTTCAAATTCCAGGTCCCAAATCCGATTTTTGCGATGGAACTCACAAAGGCTCCTGCACAAACATCTCGAGCTTCACTCATTCCTCCTACAGCAGCAGATCCATGTTGCGGCCATCAGCGAATCATGGTTAAAGCCGGATAAGAAATTTAGAATCTTGGATTCTATACCTATAGTTTAGTTATTCTATAATTCAGTTATATCTGTAATTCAGTTATGGCCTATTCTAGGAAAACAAGTATCAGAATAAAATTTGTAGGGAATTTAATTACCTACAAAATGCAAATACATTTTCTTAACTCAACCTACGGAGTGGGGGGTAAACATAAAAGTTAAAACAACGGGATATTGCTTTTTTTTGGCTAATGTGACTGCACATTGTATCTAAAAAAATGCACTAATCTCTTCTATTCATTGCAGGTGAATGACCGGTACCTGAGAACGGACCGAGACACTGTAATAGTGTTTGTGGACATTAACAATGGCATCAAAAGCAGAGATGTCAGATAATATATGCTTCATCTGCAATAAAGATTTGGAAGGAATAGTGACCCGTACAGTGAAACATAAAGCAGCTGAAAAAGGACAAGAAGAGACCATCTATCTACAAATCTTAGCGGGGAAGGAGGTATGCCAAAAAAAAAATTGCAATGAGGCTGTGATAGTCGCCCATATACGGGGTGTAAGTAGCGGGATACATGATTCGGTCCACCAGCCATCAACGATCTCTGAAAGGCCTGTGCTCAGGTCAGTTATGAAATGTTTTCACTTCAAGGATAATTGCTGCCTTTGTGGGAAAGAAATAACTGCTGAATATTTGGAAAAAGATAAGAAGACTCCTCTTGCAAAACGAAACACTGTCCATATGGTCCAGATGTACTCAGAAAGGGACACAATATTTAATGCCGCCCAGATACGTGGAGACGAATGGGGACTGAATATTTTAAAACTGATTCCTCCTGACTTGGACCTCGTTGCAGCTGATGCACAATACCATCATTTTTGCCAGAGGAAGTTATTTCACATGTGTTCAGAGTTCAAGAAAAGCAATAGGCCATATCCCACAGTGGAGATAGCGACAGAAGATACTTATTCATTCCTTGAGAATATACTGAAGAATGTCAATTTTCACTTTCAATTTTGGGAATTCAACATATCAAAAATTTATAACTACCGGACCGTTTTTAAGGTAACCCCCCTCGTTTTGTCTCTATTCACTGGACTATAAGTAGGAAAAAAATTTTTGAATAAAAGGATTCAAAAAATTAATTAAAATTAAAATTAAATGGCTAGAATAACGTCAAGAATATAGCTGTGAGTTCACTAAATCATTTGCTTCCTTTTTAGGTAAATGAATTTTAGGTACTGAACAATAAATTTGATTTCAATAAACTTGGCTCATAAGTATTTAGCATGTCTGTGGCAGACATGTTCAATTTGGCCCTTAATGCGCATGTTGTTCCCGGACACTCTTCTATCAAGTACTCCACAGTTTAAATTGCGTTACACAACACACATATTCGTTCTTCATTTACTCTTCTGTTCTCCCACCTGAAGGTATATAGTCTCTAACTCCCAATTACTCTTTTTCCTTCCCTTCCACATTGACTCAAATATCTTGCACAATACAGTAAGTATTTAATTGATTTAACATTTTCAATTTCAACATTTTGGAACATCCATGATTCATTAGCAAACTTCTTACATCCATTTTTTACGATCATTATTTTGATTTTGTTAATATTGACATGTTGTTTCCATTTAATGGAACAGCTCTCTAAGCTCTCCAATGATCGCCTCATTCCACCAGTGAGACAAAATCACTACGTCGTCTACATAGAGAAGCATTTTAACTAATTTTCTCTGATACCAGGTGCCGCAGTATTTACATCATCCATCCATTCATATAAGTCATTTATATACACAAGGAATAGTAAAGATGAAAGATGACATCCTTACCTAAGACCTTGATTCATGTTGATATAATCATTCTTAAAATAGTAGATATTATTATACGTAAGCTTTATTGATATAAATTTAAAATTTGAATCAAACAAAGACTAAAATTAAATTGCATACTCCGAAGAAATAGAAAATTAAAAATAAAGCAATAATAATAATAATAGCAGTAATAATAACAAAAATAATAATAATAATAAAAGTATTAAATAAAATCAAAGATTAACAAATGAAATCAAATGCATATAGAATAGAAAACTAAAAAAAAAGGAAATTACAAAAGCAAATTTTATCGTCTTTCTAAAAAATCACTTATAAACCGACAAACTTTCACACACATAAACCCATCCCTCGCATTCAAAATACTATCAATCGAATCACTCAATTCACTTATTATCTCGCCTCTCATTATTAAATCAACTGCCGCACAATTTATGAGAAGATGATGGCCAGATTCGTACCCATTACACAAAACACACACACGTTCACCATCTCTTTTCTTCCTGTTTTCCCAAACAATCCTCCCGAGCCTAAAGTTGGTAAATGTTCTTCTAAAACTCATGTCTTCAAATAATTCTAACTATGGGGCTCCATTCTCAAATTGTCCGATCATATTATAAGTTTGTAGAGACCGTTTGTTTGCAACACTTTCCAGTATATTCTTTCTATAAAAATCTTCCACATTCGCTGTGATGCATTTTTTCCATTGAGAATATTCTAAATTATCCGCATTGTCTAGCATACCTTCACCCACCAACTCTCTAGCACAGTCATTCAATGGCAAGTAGCTAATACAATTTTTCAGCGCTAATATATTCTTTTTGCACTAGCCTATTCACACTGTTTAGTTGTCTAAACATGTACGAGAGAGATTGTAGAGTTGTGTATGCTTTCAACGGTAATTCACCAATTTCCAACAATACCGCATCACTCGGTGTACATGTAGCCACGCCTAGAATTTTTTTATAGATTAAACTAAGAATTTTGCCGGTTCCTCAGAATACTCTAAACCCCATACTTGGCAAGCAAACGTAAGCAATGGTACTATAAGGGCTATAACCATTTGGATTATCACCTTATAAGGAAATCTATTGTGCCCATATATCTGTCTTCTAATAGACATCCATACACCCCTAGCTTTGGCAATCATATTTTCATGATGTACCATCCTCTGGATAGTAGATAAATATTTGACTCAAGTGCAAGTATCATTATGGAGATGGAAGAGATTCGATTGAGCACATCAGACAAAGCAAGATATTTGGGCGTCATCCTAGATCGAAAGTTCCTCTAAGTTCCATTGAAAACGATGGAGCTTACTGCCCAAAATGGTCCATTGACTATACTCTGTACTGGAAAACGATGTACGTCAAAAAGAATTAAATAAAGCCCAACGTTTAGCATCCGTACTCACCATAAGGTCCATTGTGATGCCTAAAGATGTGAGGATGTGAGTGGAGTGGAAGAAATTTTTATGTATAGGCTAGGAATTGGTAGGATACGCGGCTGCAGCCGACTATGAAAGGAACTATGCCGATATTCATCTGCAGTTCGTGAAGGAAACTTCAGAAAACCTATTCAAGCATAGCCGGTTACTCAATTCTTGCCCATACACCAACAGTTAAGTCAATTAACCACCCCCCTTTTTTTTCTTAATAATTGACAAACTGTCGATGTCGGGATTCGAACCCATAACCTCCCAGTTTCCAAGTAGGCATACTGCGAAGACATAAAGCCTTAGACCGCTCGAGAGACCACTTGGACTGGTTAAATAATGCTGTAAAAGCCACTTCTAAAATATATCATTTACATGGGATTCAAAATTCCAGTGTGAATTCATTCACTTTCTTGGCCACTTGGACTGGTTAAATAATGCTGTAAAAGCCACTTCTAAAATATATCTTTTACATGGGATTCAAAATTCCAGTGTGAATTCATTCACTTTCATTTGCACTCTGTTCTCTAAGAATTAAAATACAGACAAAACAATTTATAAAACTACGTTTTATTCACAATAAAATCATTTACATAAAAAAAATACAGTTTTGTCCACCAAAAATCAAACCAATAAAGGGCCAAAATAATTTAGTGGCGCGATGGGTCAAATACAACGGTATGAAGTTTCGTGAAATAAAAATTTGAAGGTTTTAATTTTTCAGAAAAAATTTATGATTATTAATTACGATTATGATTACTTCTACAATAAGACTCCGATTAAAGAACTCTTTATCTTAGGTCTATTAATTTTTAAGGAAATCTTGATTGATTTGATTGCTCGGAAATAGGATGAGTCATTGTCCTTTAAGAACAAAATATCACAGATTTTGTAAACGCTTCAACAACAAGTCTTAGAAAATGCTAAACTGACAAGTCTAATTGTTGTGTGATATGCATTTTGCAATAGTATTCACTGACGAATGTAGTAATAGTAGCTGAGCGGAGCCCGAAGTCTGACAGTAAGCCTTTTTAAGCCTTTTTTACCCAACCTTGAAGAACCTGTAACCTCTAAATTTTTTCTAGGCCTGAGGTCGTTATTGAACCTACCGCCCTTTTTGCAAATGACACATAGCTCAATTATATTTGACTATGCCCCTCCCCCCCCCCTTTGGCGAATCCACGCCCATTACAGTTTGGACAAGCACATGATGGATGCCTTTGGAGTCTGCAGTGACCGATAAGCACCCCAACCAGAAGGTTTATATCTTATCGGTTATTGCCAATTCCGATCGGTTATTGCCAACCAACTCGTTCCAATCGTTAAGAGTAGAGGTTAGCTGTCTTCTAGTTGTTCCTTGACATGGATCCGATCTCTGACACGCGACTGCAGTTTCATCACAGTCAAGTCTGCATAATTTTACTTCTTTTGATTAATGTTTTTTGGTGACTATTTTGTGTACAGCAAGTCCGCTCAATCATCATTAAATAAATTTTCGAAACAAATTAACATTATTTATTTTCCTAGTTAAGAAATAAGAGTTTAAACCTATATCCCGGAAAGATAAAGCAGGAATGAAATTTTTATCACACCTTTGTAAAGACAATAAAAATTTGAAGTGTACAAATTTTCAGAAAAAGATTTTGTAAATTACCATGAAAAAAGGTAATTTTGATTATAAATATCTTTCAAATTTAATACCAAAACATTAGTTAGATTTTTGATAAACCAACCTGTATAAAAATAAATACATCAAATATTAACTATCTTAATCGCATAAAATCCGATCTGTTCCTATACATATATCGCTTCAATACTCCTTTATTATAACAATAAATACCAATAGATCGATACGATTCACTGCGACCGACTTGACACAATAAACGTTCTTTTACATAATCCCATAATGAAACACGTGCAATATTATTTCGTAATGAATCGATAGCATGTAAGTTTGCATTAATTAATATTGAGCTAAATGTTCGAAAGAAAAATATACGAAAATATACAAAACCAATTAATAATATACCAAACTGTGTTGTATTATCCTCATTGGATAATACTTTAAAATTACATTTTTGTAATAAACCAAATGGAAACAGTAATATTGCAATTATATTATGTTTGACTAATACACCTACATGTATACTATCAAAATAAATTTCTTCAATAAAAAATCCAAATGTTACAGCAAATATTATAAATTTGATTAACATATAAATAAAAAATGTAAACGATTCGATTGTTAAATATTTTAATTGATATAACGTGGATGTTACTCGAAATATAGTTAATATTTGAAATGTACGTATTAAAATTAGTAATATTGATAGTATTTTAAATATATAATCGATAAACACTAATTTGTCTAATTTTGTGTAATATTGAAACTTGTATTTATTCTGTATATTATCCACATTATTCCATATTTTCATTAACTTTGATACTTCATTGTTACGTATTAGTAATATCAATATCCATATTACATTCAATACAATTGCAATGAGTGGATAAACAACGCCAATAAACATTTTTGAACGTAGTATCTGTTTTGATCGTGCATAACGACAAAAACATCTCGTACTTTCATATACATACATTACAATACGTGAAATATCCCATATGATTGATATGCAAGTTATCATGAAATGAACAAATATTTCAAGAAAATTATATTTATCATAGCGCCAATATAACTTGCCAGTACTTATCTGAAAGAAAACAAGTAATGTAACAACTAACTGAGTTAATTGTTTGAATACCCAGTATATACTGAGTTGTATATACTTAGTATTGTTAATATTTCTGCCTATCCAATGTTTATAAATTATGAATTATCAAAAAATCAGCACTGTTGCTGGTTTCGTTCAGAAGATATTTCGGGGTCAAATTATCTATGATATTTCCTGTAGTAATAGCACTGTAAGTGAGAATGCCAAATGTCCCTTAAACTCGGCCTTGCGCTCTACCGTGCTCTAGATTTGTAAATGTTTGTTTTGTATTAATAATTAATATTGAAACAGTAAAAATGTTCATGCATTTAAAAAATTTGATATTAATGTTCTTGCGATTTTTATATATTTAAATATTGAGTTATATAATTGAGTTATACAACGCGACCGTCTGTTAACGCAAAGCGTTGGTCATCGCGAGCCTTTAGGCGACGCGAAAAGGTAGTCAACGCGAAGATTTAGAAAATTAACGGAAAGCGTTGGTAAACGGAAGAGTTGGTCAATGAGAAGCGTTAGTTATCCAAAGCGGAGCGTCAAAGATTCGCGAAGCGTGATTTCACGCGAATCGTTAACCAACGAGAAACGTAAGCTTAATTGAACCATAAGTAAGCCAACGCGAAGCGTTGGTTAAAGAGAAGCGTTAGTTAGTCAAAGCGAAGCGCCGGAGAGTTGCTTTGGTGATTCGCGAAGCGTGATTTTACGCAAATCGTAAAATTATCGTTGGTAAACGATAAGCGTTAACCCACGCGAAACGTAAGCTTAAGTAAACCGTAAGTCATCTAAGCGTTGGTCAGCGAAGCGTTGGTCATGAGAAGCGTTAGTCAATAGAAAGCGTAAGGTAAACGCGAAGCGTTAGTTAATCAACGCGAAGCGTTTGTTAATCAACACAAAGCATTAGTTTATCAACGCGAAGCGTTAGTTAATCAACGCGAAGCGTAAGATAAACAACGCGAAGCGTTAGTTAATAAGCGCGAAGCGTTAGTTAGTCAACGCGAAGCGTTGGATTATCAACGCGAAGCGTTAGTTAATCAACGCGAAGCGTTATTAAATCAACGTGAAGCGTTAGTTAATCAACGCGAAGGGTTAGTTAATCAACGCGAAGCGTTAGTTAATCAACGCGAAGCGGTAGTAAATCAACGCGAAGCGTTATATAAACAACGCGAAGCGTTAGTTAGTCAGCGCGAATCGTTGGTTAATCAACGCGAAGCGTTTGTTAATCAACTCGAAGCTTTAGTTAATCAACACGAAGCGTTAGTTAATCAACGCGAAGCGTTAGTAAATCAACGTGAAGCGTTAGTTAGTCAACTTGAAGCGTTAGTTAATCAACGCGAAGCGTTAGTTAATCAACGCGAAGCGTTAGTAAATCAACGCGAAGCGTTAGATAAACAACGCGAAGCGTTAGTTAGTCAACGCGAAGCGTTAGTAAGTCAACGCGAAGCGTTAGTTAGTCAACGCGAAGCGTTAGTTAGTCAACGCGAATCGTTGGATAATCAACGCGAAGCGTTTGTTAATCAACACGAAGAGTTAGTAAATCAACGCGAAGGGTAAGATAAACAACGCGAAGCGTTAGTTAATCAACGCGAAGCAAAGCGTTGGTCATCGCGAGCCTTTAGGCGACGCGAAAAGGTAGTCAACGCGAAAATTTAGAAAATTAACGGAAAGCGTTGGTAAACGTAAAGCGTTGGTAAACGGAAGAGTTGGTCAATGAGAAGCGTTAGTTATCCAAAGCGGAGCGTCAAAGATTCGCGAAGCGTGATTTCACGCGAATCGTTAACCAACGAGAAACGTAAGCTTAATTGAACCATAAGTAAGCCAACGCGAAGCGTTGGTTAAAGAGAAGCGTTAGTTAGTCAAAGCGAAGCGCCGGAGAGTTGCTTTGGTGATTCGCGAAGCGTGATTTTACGCAAATCGTAAAATTATCGTTGGTAAACGATAAGCGTTAACCCACGCGAAACGTAAGCTTAAGTAAACCGTAAGTCATCTAAGCGTTGGTCAGCGAAGCGTTGGTCATGAGAAGCGTTAGTCAATAGAAAGCGTAAGGTAAACGCGAAGCGTTAGTTAATCAACGCGAAGCGTTTGTTAATCAACACAAAGCTCTAGTTAATCATCGCGAAGCGTTAGTTTATCAACGCGAAGCGTTAGTTAATCAACGCGAAGCGTAAGATAAACAACGCGAAGCGTTAGTTAATGAACGCGAAGCGTTAGTTAGTCAACGCGAAGCGTTGAATTATCAACGCGAAGCGTTAGTTAATGAACGCGAAGCGTTAGTTAACCAACGCGAAGCGTTAGTTAATCAACGCGAAGCGTTAGTAAATCAACGGGAAGCGTTAGATAAACAACGCGAAGCGTTAGATAAACAACGCGAAGCGTTAGTTAGTCAACGCGAAGCGTTAGTAAGTCAACGCGAAGCGTTAGTTAGTCAACGCGAAGCGTTAGTTAGTCAACGCGAATCGTTGGATAATCAACGCGAAGCGTTTGTTAATCAACACGAAGAGTTAGTTAATCAACGCGAAGCGTTAGTTAATCAACGTGAAGCGTTAGTTAATCAACGCGAAGCGTTAGTTAATCAACGTGAAGCGTTAGTTAATCAACGCGAAGCGTTAGTTAATCAACGCGAAGCGTTAGTAAATCAACGCGAAGCGTTAGATAAACAACGCGAAGCGTTAGTTAGTCAACGCGAAGCGTTAGTAAGTCAACGCGAAGCGTTAGATAGTCAACGCGAAGCGTTAGTTAGTCAACGCGAATCGTTTGATAATCAACGCGAAGCGTTTGTTAATCAACACGAAGAGTTAGTTAACTAACGCGAAGCGTTAGTTAATCAACGAGAAGCGTTAGTTTATCAACGCGAAGCGTTAGTTAATCAACGCGAAGCGTTAGTTAATCAGCGCGAAGCGTTAGTTAATCAACGCGAAGCGTTAGTTTATCAACGCGAAGCCTAAGTCAATCAACGCGAAGCGTTAGTCAACGCGAAGCGTTAGTTAATCAACGCGAACCGTTGGATAATCAACGCAAAGCGTTAGTTAATCAACGCGAAGCATTAGTTAATCAACGTGAAGCGCTAGTTAATCAACGCGAATCGTTGGATAATCAACGCGAAGCGTTTGTTAATCAACACGAAGCGTTAGTTAATCAACGCGAAGCGTTAGTTAATCAACGTGAAGCGTTAGTTTATCAACGCGAAGCGTTAGTTAATCAACGCGAAGCGTTAGTTAATCAGCGCGAAGCGTTAGTTAATCAACGCGAAGCGTTAGTTTATCAACGCGAAGCCTTAGTCAATCAACGCGAAGCGTTAGTCAACGCGAAGCCTTAGTTAATCAACGCGAACCGTTGGATAATCAACGCGAAGCGTTAGTTAATCAACGCGAAGCATTAGTTAATCAACGTCAAGCGCTAATTAATCAACGCGAAGCGTTTGTTAATCAACGCGAAGCGTTAGTAAATCAACGCGAAGGGTATGATAAACAACGCGAAGCGTTAGTTAATCAACGCGAAGCGTTAGTTAGTCAACGCGAAGCGTTGGATAATCAACGCGAAGCGTTAGTGCATCAACGCGAAGCGTTAGTTAATCAACGTGAAGCGTTAGTTAATCAACGCGAAGGGTTAGTTAATCAACGCGAAGCGTTAGTTAGTCAACGCGAAGCGTTAGTTAATCAACGCGAAGCGTTAGTTAATCAACGCGAAGCGTTAGTAAATCAACGCGAAGCGTTAGTAAATCAACGCGAAGGGTTAGATAAACAACGCGAAGCGTAAGTTAGTCAACGCGAAGCGTTAGTTAGTCAACGCGAAGCGTTGGATAATCAACGCGAAGCGTTAGTTAATCAACACAAAGCGTTAGTTAATCAACACGAATCGTTAGTTAAATAACACGAAGCGTTAGTTAATCAACGCGAAGCGTTAGTTTATCAACGCGAAGCGTTAGTTAATCAACGCGAAGCGTTAGTTAATCAGCGCGAAGCGTTAGTTAATCAACGCGAAGCGTTAGTTTATCAACGCGAAGCGTTAGTCAATCAACGCGAAGCGTTAGTCAACGCGAAGCGTTAGTTAATCAACTCGAACCGTTGGATAATCAACGCGAAGCGTTAGTAAATCAACGTGAAGCGTTAGTAAGTCAACTTGAAGCGTTAGTTAATCAAAGCGAAGCGTTAGTTAATCAACGCGAAGCGTTAGTAAATCAACGCGAAGCGTTAGATAAACAACGCGAAGCGTTAGTTAGTCAACGCGAAGCGTTAGTTAGTCAACGCGAATCGTTGGATAATCAACGCGAAGCGTTTGTTAATCAACACGAAGCGTTAGTTAATCAACGCGAAGCGTTAGTTAATCAACGTGAAGCGTTAGTTTATCAACGCGAAGCGTTAGTTAATCAACGCGAAGCGTTAGTTAATCAGCGCGAAGCGTTAGTTAATCAACGCGAAGCGTTAGTTTATCAACGCGAAGCCTTAGTCAATCAACGCGAAGCGTTAGTCAACGCGAAGCCTTAGTTAATCAACGCGAACCGTTGTATAATCAACGCGAAGCGTTAGTTAATCAACGCGAAGCATAAGTTAATCAACGTGAAGCGCTAATTAATCAACGCGAAGCGTTTGTTAATCAACGCGAAGCGTTAGTAAATCAACGCGAAGGGTATGATAAACAACGCGAAGCGTTAGTTAATCAACGCGAAGCGTTAGTTAGTCAACGCGAAGCGTTGGATAATCAACGCGAAGCGTTAGTGCATCAACGCGAAGCGTTAGTTAATCAACGTGAAGCGTTAGTTAATCAACGCGAAGGGTTAGTTAATCAACGCGAAGCGTTAGTTAGTCAACGCGAAGCGTTAGTTAATCAACGCGAAGCGTTAGTTAATCAACGCGAAGCGTTAGTAAATCAACGCGAAGCGTTAGTAAATCAACGCGAAGGGTTAGATAAACAACGCGAAGCGTAAGTTAGTCAACGCGAAGCGTTAGTTAGTCAACGCGAAGCGTTGGATAATCAACGCGAAGCGTTAGTTAATCAACACAAAGCGTTAGTTAATCAACACGAAGCGTTAGTTAAATAACACGAAGCGTTAGTTAATCAACGCGAAGCGTTAGTTAATAAACGTGAAGCGTTAGTTTATCAACGCGAAGCGTTAGTTAATCAACGCGAAGCGTTAGTTAATCAACGCGAAGCGTTAGTTTATCAGCGCGAAGCGTTAGTTAATCAACGCGAAGCGTTAGTTAATCAACGCGAAGCGTTGGTTAATCAACGCGAAGCCTTAGTCAATCAACGCGAAGCGTTAGTCAGCGCACAACGTTAGTTAATCAACGCGAACCGTTGGATAATCAACGCGAAGCACTAGTTAGTCAACGCGAAGCGTAGTTAATCAACGCGAAGCGTTAGTTAATCAACGCGAAGCGTTAGTAAATCAACGCGAAGCGTATGATAAACAACGCGAAGCGTTAGTTAATCAACGCGAAGCGTTAGTTAATCAACGCAAAGCGTTAGTTAGTCAACGCGAAGCGTTGGATAATCAACGCGAAGCGTTAGTTAATCAACGCGAAGTGTTAGTTAATCAACGTGAAGCGTTAGTTAATCAACGCGAAGCGTTAGTTAATCAACGCGAAGCGTTGTATAAAGAACGCGAAGCGTTAGTTAATCAACGCGAAGCGTTAATTAGTCAACGCGAAGCGTTAGTTAATCAACGCGAAGGGTTTGTTTAACAACGCGATGCGTTAGTTAATCAACGCGAAGCGTTAGTTAATCAACGCCAAGCGATAGTTAATCATTGCGAAACGTTAGTTAATCAACGCGAAGCGTTAGTTAATCAACGCCAAGCGATTGTTAATCAATGCGAAACTTCAGTTTATCAACGCAAAGCGTTTGTAAACGCAAAGCGAAATGTAAGCTAAAGCAAACCGTAAATCACCCAACGCGAAGTGTAGCTTAATGAGAAGTGTAAGTCAAAAGGAAGCGTAAGGTCAACGCGAAGCGTTAGTAAACGCAAACTGTTAGCAAAGCTTTTACTAACGCGGAACGTTAGCTGCAGCGAACCATAAGTCAGCCAACGCGAGGCGTTGGTCAATAAGAAGCGTTAGTTATGCAAAGCGAAGCTTCATTGGTACGCGAAGCGTTATGCCAAGTTATGCGAATAATTAACCAACGCAAAGCGTTAACCAACGCGAAACGTAAGCTTAATGTTAACTTTAATGAAACGTAAGTCAGCGAAGCGTTGGTCAATGAGAAGCGTCAGTCAATAGGAAGCGTCAGATCAACGCAAAGCGTTTGTTAATCAACGCAAACCGTAAGTCAGCCAACGTGAAGCGTTGGTCGATGAGAACCGTTAGTCAATAGGAAGTGTTAGGTTACCGCGAAACTTTAGTAAACGCAATGCGTTTACTAATGCGAAACGTAAGCTAAAGCGAACCGTTAGTGAGCCAATAAGAACCGTTAATCAGTAAGAATTGTTCGGTCAAGGCTTTGCGTTTATCAACACGAAACGTAAGCTACAGCGAACCGTATTCAAAGCGAAGCGTCAATGGAAGTGTAAGGTCCACACGAAGCGTTATATTATATATATATATATATATATATATATATATATATATATATATATATATATATATATATATATATATATATATATTGTATATATGTAAATATATGTATATATATATATATATTTAAATATATATATATATATATATATATATATATATATATATATATATACATTATAAATAGATAATTTTTGATAGGATCGATGGACCTTTGAATAAACTATTTGCAAAATTTTGTACAAAAAAACTTATATACACACCTGGTTGAAAAAACTGAAATAAACATAAAAACAATACTATTTGATGTATGTTATGTTTGTACATATGAGGACAAATTTTGAGAAAACTATTGAGTTTATGAAAAATTTTTGCAAACAAAAGTTCTTTATTTTAAAGAGAAGAAAATTTTTTGTCAATAAAATTTTTGTTTACCTCTTACGGTTTCAAAGATATATTTTTTCCACCCTGGCGGGGGGAATTACTTTCCGATTTTGCCCATTAACGAATTTGACCTTAATTTTTTGGTCTAGAACGCATACAAAAATTTTCAGCTCGTTATCTCTTCTCGTTTTTGAGTTATCGACTTCACAGACAGACAGATGGCCGAATTAGGCCATTTTATGAATATCTTTGTAAAGCATTTTTGTCAAGGATTAATATTTTCAAGCATTACAAAGTCGTAACTAAACTTAATATACCTTGTATATTTACAAATATACTGGGTACAAAAATAGTATGTATGGTTGTTATGTATACCTACGGGTCCATGGAGACCATGCCTTCATTCGCCTATCAATTATATTTCTCATTGTTTTCAAATTTGAGGACAAATTTTGAGAAAACTATTGAGTTTATGAAAAAGTTTTTCAAACAAAAGTTGTTTATTTTAAAGAGAAGATGTTTTTTTGTCAACAAATTTTTTTTCTATCTGTTACGGTTTCAAAGATGTGTAATTCCCCCCTCTTATGCACAAATTTGTGCACAAATTTGCTCTTTGTGCACAAATTATGAGAAAACTATTGAGTTTATGGAAAAACATTTCAAGCAAAAGTTGATTATTTTATAATGAAGAAGATTTTATGTCAATAAATTTTTTTTCTATCTCTTACGGTTTCAAAGGCGAACATTTCGACCCCTCCTAGTGGGGGGAAACACGTTCCGATTTTGCCCATTAACGAATTTTACCTTACTTTTTTGGTCTAGAACACACAGAAAAATTTTCAGCTCGTTATCTCTTTTCGTTCTTGAGTTATCGGGTTCACAGACGGACAGACGAATAAGGCCGAAGGCCATTTTATGAATACCTTTGTGAAGCATTTTTGTCAAGGATTAATATTTTCAAGCGTTACATAGACGGGACTAAATATAATATACCTTGTATATTTACATATACAGGATATAAAAATAGTATGTATAGTTGTTATGTATACCTACGGGTCCATGGAGACCATGCCTTCATTCGCCTGTCAATTGAATTTCTCATTTTTTTCAACTTTGAGGACAAATTTTGATAAAACTGTTGAGTTTATGAAAAAAGTTTTCAAACAAAAGTTGTTTATTTCAAAGAGAAGAAGATTTTTGGCTTACAAATTTTTTTTCTATCTCCTACGGTTTCAAAGATATAATTTTTCCCCCCTAGTGGGGGGAAACACGTTCCGATTTTGCCCATTAACGAACTTGACCTTACTTTTTTGGTCAAGAATACACACAAAAATTTTCAACTCGATATCTCTTTTCGTTTTTGAGTTATCGGCTTCACAGACGGACAGACGGACGGACGGACATGTGAAAAAGGCCGAATTAGGCCATTTTATGAATATCTTTGTGAAGCATTTTTGTCAAGGATTAATATTTTCAGGCGTTACAAAGTCGGGACTAAACTTAATATACCTTGTATATTTACAAATATACTGGGTATAATAATATACCTTGTATATTTACATATACAGGATATAAAAATAGTATGTGTAGTTGTTATGTATACCTACGGGTCCATGGAGACCATGCCTTCATTCGCCTGTCATTTGTATTTCTCATTTTTTTCAACTTTGAGGACTAATTTTGATAAAACTATTGAGTTTATGAAAAAAGTTTTCAAACAAAAGTTGTTTGTTTCAAAGAGAAGAAGATTTTTTGTTAACAAATTTTTTTTCTATCTCCTACGGTTTCAAAGATATAATTTTTCCCCCCTAGCGGGGGGAAACACGTTCCGATTTTGCCCAATAACGAACTTGACCTTACTTTTTTGGTCAAGAATACACAAAAAAATTTTCAGCTCGATATCTCTTTTCGTTTTTGAGTAATCGGCTTCACAGACGGACAGACGGACAGACGGACAGACGGACAGACGGACAGACGGACGGACGGACATGTGAAAAAGGCCGAATTAGGCCATTTTATGAATACCTATGTGAAGCATTTTTGTCAAGGATTAATATTTTCAAGCGTTACAAAGTCGGGACTAAACTTAATATACCTTGTATATTTACAAATATACTGGGTATAAAAATGGGTATAACCAAGTGAAAATAACATTAATTACAGTACCTACTACCCAGTCAAATAGTACTTTTACATCTTAAAAAATTCAAGTCGAGATTTTCCATCAGAATTCTCTAAGTTTTGGCAGTATATTTATAATTAGGTCTGCCCACAGTCATGGACTATGATAATTATAGTTATATTTAAAAAAATTTTCTCGAGTATCTTTTAAGCTATTAGTTTTACGTTAGTGAACTCAGTATATACCGGGTATTTATACAATTAACTCGGTTAGTTTTTATAGCCCAGTAAAATAGTATAAAAAGTCCATAACGAAATCTCGGTTACATAAAAGTTAAACGTCAAAGGTCGCGAAAATGAGTTTTTTACAAGTATATTGGTTTTACATTAACAAAAAGGTCTTACACAAAATTTACGTAAGACCAATAGTTGTCGAGATATATTTTTTTAGAAGTAAACACATTTTATGTACCATTTAACTGGGTTGCAAGCAAGTCAAAATAACAAGTAACTGAGCTAACTGCATAAATACACGGTATATACTAAGTTCAATGTATATGCGTGAACTTTAAGTTATTGCATGTTTATTTTTTAATCTGACAGAAGTGTTTGAAATACATAAAACGAAACTAAGTCTTGGTAAAATTTTCTTTTCTTTTTGGTTCAAGAGTAAAACGACGAAAACGATGCTCAATTCCCAAATAATACCCGTTCTTCTTGAACCACTTCTGCCAGATATGAGTTGCGCGCAATCTTTTTTATCTAAACGGTTCGTTGTAAGTAAAAAATGAATAGGTTCTTTTCGGTGTAAAATTTTATAATCTTAAATTTTGATATTTTTCTCCGAGTGGTCTCCGAGCCATGGAAAGCGAGATATTCGCAAAAATTACTCGAAAGTGGTGCGAAAATGGATACTACGGACTTTATAGCGGAGCAGGTTTTTGCTAAACACGTACGTAAAAAATGGATTGAACTTTTTTTGTGGGAAATTTTATGATCTTTCTTTTTGACAATACTTTAATTTGTCTCCGAGCCATAGGAAGCGAGATATTCGTAAAAATACGTAACAACTGGTGTGGTAATGAACACTACGCACGTGAGAGTATTCGTCGCCCTATATTCCATTGTACGTAAAAAATTAATGGAATTTTTTTTGTGGGAAATTTTGTCATCTTCATTTTTTTTAACCACCTTAATTGGTCTCCGAGCCATAGGAAGCGAGATATTAGTCAAAAACCGAATTTGTTGACCTTCGGCCTTGAATATTTATTAACGCAATTGCGATTACGTTCTAGATTTTCAATATGTTTTTCAGAACGTCAAAATGGAGCGATTACAAAAAAAAATTGAAGCTTCCATTTTTTTTGGTATTGAAAACCTATAATGATTGGACTATATAATAGAGTGGAAATAAATAAATGTAAATATTTATCAATTAAAATATTTTATAATTAAAAAAATAGTAACAAAATCAGTTTGATTGGAAATTATATTAACATTATATACAGTATATTATATTACCGACAACTGTTAAAATAAACAGATATCCACCAGATGGCGACACGTGTCTTTTTAAACATGTAATTTATTTAAATTTAATTTTTAACATGTAATTTTTTTATGAAAACATTAATTTTAAGATGTTACCTTATTTTTCCCCACTCAAGGGAACAATAATCTTGAAAATGACGTAACAAACATTACTTTTGAAACAGTATTAAGGGAGATCATATTTTATAGCGATAAAAAACACCTTTAAAAAATAATATATTTGATGATTATAATAATTATTTAACAATGACACCCCTAGCAAAACAGGGTATACACCAGCATATATTGTAGCAAATTAAAAATTCCCGATGCCGTCAATAATCTTCTTATGTATAAAATAGTATTGGTTATGTTAGTTGGTTAAAGCGCCTGTCTAGTAAACCGGACCTGAACAGAACCCTGTTCCTTGATTATTTAATCTTATTATTGTTCTATTTTGTTTAATCAGTTCTCTGAAAAACTTTGAATTACTCTTCTGGAAGAGCCCAAATATTAATATTTCTTTGGTCTTTAAATCATTTATAAAAAAAAATTTAATTTTTTCAGACTTTTTCAGAGATTTTCAGAAAAATAAGACTTTCAGAAGTTTTATTCTTAATTTAATTTAAGAGTTTTAAAATAATTATTCTTAATTATTCCCAGTTTTTGAAGAGAATTATTTCCACCAGGGCACTACAAATATAAAAAAGATTATGAGATACATTTTCGATTCAGATTGGTTCTATTTCATTGGACGGGATTGTACTAACGAATAAGGCCAATGTTTAAATAAATGCGAGAGAGAAAGAAGTATACCAAAAACAATGAAAGTTAAACCACATTTTACCACCACATAAAACACAAACCTAATTATAAACTTACATCTGAGGAAGCTCATATAAACATTGTGCGAAATAACTTTTTAAAAGAAAAATTATTTTTATAATTTTAGTTTGTTTAAAATCCCATTATAAAATAGTACCTTAATGTAATTACAGAACCATATTCCATTATTTCAAATAATGGAATATAGTCTGTAATGACTGATTTTGTATTTGTACGACTGGGGAGTTTTAAATTAATTATTATTATAAAAAATTGAAAAAAATGACACAAACTCAAAAATTTTTTTATTTATTCAAAAAAAAAGGTAGATATACTAACAAAGCAGTAGATCTACTGTTAAACGGGAGATCTGGCAACACTGATTAAGAAGCAAAAGAAAGTGTGTCCAGGCCGAAACTCGTTGACTCAGATGCTCAGAACAAAATTTTATTTATTCTGACTATCTTACTAAGATTTCTTACTTCTTAGTTCGGCCGAACACAACCAATGTAACACTTTTTACACATGCAAACATCGTTGATTCATGCCGAGACTTCTCTCTACCAGCCTCTGCTAATAATATTTATGTAAGCAAGAACAAAGGCCAGTTAATATGAAAATTCAACTGCTTGCTCAGTAATCAATTGGCATTGTCATGGCCACTCGTTTCTGATTACTTTGTAACATACCAGTGTAGAACAAAAACATACACCGTACTGATGAAGTCAGAAAGAGGACTTTCGTCTGTATCAAACATTTTTTCTCGAGAACATCACAAAATGAAATCAGGTTTTCACTAGTAGTTCGACGGTACATGGACCAATGTTTGCGTATGAGAGCCAAATATTCAGTCATATAATAAAAACGCTAGATGACACTGAAGTTATGGGTGTAAAAATTTCTATTGCATTTTTAGAATCATTAAAACTCATGTTTATAGATAATAGACAGAGGTATGATGGAGGCGAAAATCCAGTAGCTAGGATCTATGTTTCGTAGGATTTTTAATGTTAATATCATTGAGTTTTTATCTACTAATTACCTGATAAAATTGAACATATGATGAGCCAGCACTTTTATGAAATATCAATTTTACACCATTATACAAATTTAAATGATAATTAAATGTAGTAAAGGAAATAATTATGATTCGAGTTTCGTCTGTAATCCAACTTTCTTCTAACTTTGATATTTTTCCATTAATCTCATTTGTCAAGCCATTTCCAAACCAAAAATCAACAACGTAACCACCAGCAGGTATTATGTTAATCTTGTCTGTAAAATAGTAAAAAATATTAATTTGATGCAATAAGACCACATGCAGTGGTCCAAGTTAGACCAATGTATGTGAGTCTTACGGCAAGGTATCCGTGATGCAGATTCAAAATGAAGACTTTTTTCATGGTATTTAATTTTACAGGAGGAAGGATAGTTCATATTTTGGGCTGGAGAGGTCCATAAAAACTAGGGGAAAAGTGAATGTGCCAAAACGGGATTTTCGTAAATCGATAGGACATATATGAATTATCCACCCGGAGTGCAGTAATTGCCAGTTACCAATTTTGCGTCTCCTTGGTGAATTTTAGTTGTGGCATTTTTCTGACGGTATACTAACTATCTAACTTTTCGGGCAACTTTACAAGCAGGATGCATCTCATTTTGTTGGCTTTGATGGACTAAATTATATTTTGTCTCAAGAAAAAATATATAAACTGGTTCTGAAGATCTTAAGTGACAATGCGTACATACTATGTACTGTGTTAAGAATCTCATACATTTTGAGATTAAACAACTTGCGCAACAACTGTATTTGTGAAACATCATGCTTGCGATACATAGTGATACATACACCTTCTTAAACAGCTTGTATAAGCTTCATTTCATGTCAATGTTGTACCATGATTATTATTGGTTTTTGGTCAAACACTGCCATACATGCTGAAAGGTTAAATCTGTCAAGAGCATATGTGTTGCAAATAAAAAATGGATCAAGATAGATTTGGGGGCCTGTATAGAAAACCACACACGATCAAGCAATTTGCGCGAAAACCGTGTTTGCGCAAACAATTTGAAGGTATATGCCATGGATTGAGTTGTACTCAACGGTTTAAAATAAATCGGCCTATTGTGTAACACCTCCGCACTTCAGAAGCGATTTGAGCGTGATTGACCAAAAAACCAATAATAATCGCGGTATAATATTCGTCTTTGTAAATGTTCTATCTCGAAAACACCACAAAATCAAATGAGGTTTGCACAAACCTTATGTACCAATGTATGCGCAAACATGATGTTGCATGCTTGGCAACAAGTTGGTTGAACGTGTTTGACAGTTTTTAATATAATTGTTACTTAGTCTTTCACCTTAATACATCCTTTTTGAACGTGGATCCAAGCATTGCAAATCTACAATTATTTTTTAAAGGGTTCGGACTACGATGACAGTCTTAAATTTGAGCTGCTTTGTGTAATGGTGGATGGTGGTGCAATAGAATTCAATCTCGACTTTTTTCTTTCGAACCGTTGTGCAGCAACTCAAACCATGACATACACCATCAAACTGTTTTTCCAAATGGCTTGGTTGTGTATGAATGCGTATTCCAACCGATTTGTTTCAAACAGTTGGACACGGTTGTTGTGAAAATTTCTTTATCGTATATGTGAGTCTTAATGCACTGAAAAGTGCGTACGCTTAGACACTTCCGAACCAGTTAATAAAAGGGTTTTTCAACCATCAAAATTGAAATTATGTATTGATTCCAATCTTACCTTCTGAATTTTTTTCATAGATTTTGAAATAAATTAAAATTTTACATATTTTGATGCCGAATTCGTTTGGTTTTTGAAAAAATGTGTCAAAAAAAATTTTAGTTTGACAATAGTTCATTATAACTTTAAACAATAACCGGGGTCGAAAAAATAATTTTGTTAGCTGCTTCGAGAACGACGGCTGTCTATTTCTTTTACCTCACTCTGTATACTATATGTTTTGTTTATCAAAAAGATAAAATAGGTAATGGATACTAAATACTAAAGCAGAAATTTATACTATGTTATTTATGGCGGCCATATTCTTCTATATTCCTAGATAGACAGATAGATTGTAGAGGCTGCTCTGGACGGGCTACACTTCGACCATAAGGTCCATTATGATGCCTAAGGATATGAGGATTGGAGTGGAAGGAATTTTGTATATAGACGAGGAATTGGTAGGATATGTGGCTGAAGCCGACTATGATAGAAACTATGCCGATATTCATCTGGAGTTCGTGAAGAAAACTGCAGAAAACCTTCTCAAGCATAGCCGAATACTTCGTTCTTGTCAATACGCCGACAGTTTAGTCAATTAACCACCCTTTTTTTGCTGATAATTGAAAAACTGCCGATGTCGGGATTCGAACTCATAATCTCCCAGTTTCCAAATAGGCAAACTGCGCAGATATAACGCCGTAGAGCGCTCGGCCACTTGGACTGGTTCTATATCCCTATGTTAAGTTTTAATTCATTTGATAAAAATCGATTTCTCTATAGTTTGTCGTTACGGTCTTTCAAAATCTTTTATTTTTTGTGGATACTTCTGTGCGTAAGTCTTTCTGATATTATAAAATTGATTTCTAAATACCTGTTATAATATAATTTCCCGTCTCGTTTGAATCCATATAATTCCAACCGTGTGATACATTAGTTGTTATCTGACTAGTACGTATTACACGCGACCAATCCAAATATGTATAATTATTCCTATCTAGACTATATCTTGTAAAGTCAGGGTTACACGACTGGCGTAAATTTGCCTCTTGGTAATATTTTGGAAACTCAGGAATTCTATCGCATATTTGAGCTTCTACACGTAGCATACGTAATCTAGGTAACATCAATATGATATAGAACACTATAATACATTTTGAATACTCTTATGTCTTACCGAACAGCTCCGACCATTTTTGTAAAGTTGCTTGGTAAAGTATTATTTTCTCCCTTCGTTATACTCTGTATGAATGTAGATCTGAAGTAAATCCAAAAGCTAAAATTTCATAAACCACTATTAAATATTTTGACTATTCAAATTTCCAAATAAAGTTTTATGTCACTAGAGCTTGAAAAAATAAACTTTTGAGCAAATAGTCCCCCAGGAAGCGTGGTTGTAATCGAAATATTTTTGTTTTTTTAAATTCGTATACGTATTATTTTTATTGGACATCCAACACCACTTCATATAGGCATTATAGATAAATTATCTTCATCGTAAATCCAATTATAATCTGTAAATTCTAACACAATACAATGTTTTCTCATTGCGTTTTACCACATTGAGCGAACATAGATTGCCACCATCTCCTCATCTTCGATATTGCGGGGATTATTGAGTGATAAACACATTAGCTGATATTTTTCATTATTCATTAAAATATTGAATGGATTAGCTTTACCTTTTATTAAAAAGCTACTGGAATATCCGCAACATGTATATGCGTAAAAACCGAGCAATGCATTGCATTTATTTACGCCTACCATATTTGCCAATTTGGTACAATTTAACATAGGTGGCATAAGGATGCGGAGTTCAGAGTTTAATTTTTTTAAATCATCGATGTAATCGATGACTTAAGAAAACATTAGAAAAATATCTTTAATGGTGGTCGCCTCAAGGTAGCGGGTAATTGTAAATTAAGCTTGGCGACCTGGCCTATTTTAATTTTGATCATCGAAACCTTTATTAGCGAATTTCCTCCAAAAGAAATGCAGCTATTGTTTTTGCAACCAATAACAACTACCTATTAGATGTTAAAAATCACTATCGCTAAAATTTGTATATATATATAACAACATATGTACCTACTTTTTTTAAATGTCTGTAGACTCTGTAGCGGTCACAGTTTAATTCCGATTGGAATGAAATTGGGTATTTGGGTCGCTTTTGGTATTCAAAAGGTCAAGTTCGTTAATGGGTAAAATCGGACGAGGGAAATTGGGGTTTAGAGGGAGGGGAAAAAACATAATTTGACTATCTCTCTTAATGTTTGAAAAATCGAAAAATTTATCAGGAGTTAAGTTGTAGGTACTAAGTTTTACTGCAATTTTATTTCTTATCATTTTTCTGTTACACTAATATTTACAGAAATATTTACAATTAAAGATTGAAAATTAGAATTCTAAATATCTCTGTTCACATTAGAGTTTGAGAAAAATGATTAAGTAATGAATTGTAGCAAACTTGATTTTCTACAACTTTACTCCTTATACATTTTTCGATTATTCTAATATTAAGAGAGATATTAAATATTTTGTGTTTGTTTGACACAAATACATGAAAAATATTTTATTGTAAAAAATTTTGATTGTCGTTTCCATAGTTACTATTAACTATAATCGTTATACATCGATTAATTTTGGCTATTAATAAATTTAATTTTTAGCGAATTTCCTCCAAAGGAAATGCAGCTATTGTTGCAACTACTAAAGTCAATTCAGATAATATATTTCATTTTGATCACACTAAAATTATGACTGCTAGAGAGTGATTTATGTATTCTAAGGAAATTTGCTAAGTTGGCGCAGCTCCTGTGTAACGAATTTTTTTTGGTATTCATTTTATTGATGTATATTATGACTTACGATAACACTTAAAATCATAACCGGAAGTGACATGATATTTTAGCATGCGGGCAGAGTTAAAGGTGGCCTCTTTTAGGTTTGTGGTAGTACTACTTACTCACACAAGATAGTTCTTTTGTCTTATCCACTGGATATTTAGTCTCCCGGCTATTCGGCTATGATATGATAGGTGAAACAATAGGAAAATTGAATACATGGGAGGCATTGCGATTGAAATAAATAGTTGTCAACCGGAATTTGAAAATAATTGTCATGGTACTAAAACCAACATTACAAGAATGGGAAGAAATAATAGCCACATTAAAATATAACAAAACCACAGGCGATAACGGTCTTGCTGAAATATTGATAGAAGTGGATCAGACATTAGAATGAGAGCTTATAATGCAAATAGTGATATGCCCTATTTATAACAAAGGTGGCAAATCTCTCTTTTAGGTGTAGTATATAAAGTATTTGCACTATTAATAAATTAGAGATTAAATATGTATATAGTGGAGATTATTGGTGAGTATCAGGGTGGTATTAGAAAGAGGATATCAACAACTGACCAAATTATTACCTGGAAGGAGATTCGGAGCAACAGTTACGACATAAATCTCTAACTACATTTGTTACTTATTGACTCCAAGCAAACATGACTGTATTATAACATATAAAATGTTAGAAGCCATGGAAAAATTAAAGCTTTCCAAAAAAAGGCGAAGACGTTGAGTTAATTTATATGGGAATGAAAAAAGTCGAATGTTTAGCGTACGAAGAGGGATAAGACAGGGCAATCCGTTGCCCACAATGCTTTTTAACTTAGTGCTGGAACTATTCAGACAAAAGAAACCATTAACCACTTTAAATCTGAGATTGTACCTTATGCAGATAATATAGCTATTATTACAAGAGCTGACGAATACGGGTTGAGAATTAATGCAGAAAAATGAAATAGTGGTAAGGGAAGGGAAAACAACATACAAGTTGGAATGAGCGAAAAGATATATACCTTTGAATGGGTAAACAAATTTGAATATTTGGGAGTTATAATTACAAACAAAAGGAATAAATTTAAAATAATAATAATAGAGAATATAGAGCGATGAGTTCCTTGAGAGAATTAATGTATCCAAAATGGTGCCAAGGGAGGTACATGCCGCCCTTTTACATATGATCATAAATAAACCAACAGTACTATATGGAGCAGAAACATGGGTTATAAATAAAACAAACGAAAATATATTATTAATTTGGGTCAGAACGATACGAACGGACAATGGATAAGAACAAATGGCGAGGTAAATGGAATGTTGAGGGTTGCCAAATATAGTACAAAATTTCAAGGCGCAAAAAATATACTCCCCAGTTCACGGGCTCCCTCACTCATTTTCAATGCCAATTTAAGGCACTTCCCGTAGTCCGATTGGTCTGCGATTTTTTCCATTTGGAGAGTCCACAAACATTCAGAAAAAAATTGTAAAAATGCAAAAACAGGTGTGGATTTAGGTTTAAACTTAAAACAAATGGGTAAACTTTTGAACGAGGATCTCCATAGAAACAAATATTCAAACAATAGTTGTAGAGCTCGACAATTAATGGATTATCCACCCTTTCCATGTAACAAAATATTTGGAAAAAACCATCATCGTAAAAACATTTTTTCTTTCAACGTTAATAATTGCGAATGGGATTTACATTTGGCAACATGAATTTTTTTCAAAAATTAACAGTTTGTAAAATTATTGTTTGTAAACAATAAAGTAAAAAAATACGAGGGGTCACTAAAGCCGCTGCATACCTAAATTTCAGCTCTAAATAGTGATAAGAATGATGCTTATCGATTTTTAAAATCAACGTCCGCTTATTCCAATTATCCCCGGGAAAAAGTTAATTCTATCCGAGTATAAGTTTTATACTTACTCTTTGTCAGTAACAACTTTATTAATTCCAAAATTATTCGTGTATTCACCAACCACAAATGTATTATATATCTCATTTTTATTATAAAATCTATCAGGTCCAGTTTTGATATTAAATAGCAACAAAAAACTTACGAAAAATAATAAACGTAAAAATATGTCTAGACAATGTCTATGCCAATAACGGAACTGTATTTCTCTTATTCGTAAATACTAAAAAAAAAGTAGAATTTGTAAAACATTTTAATTTCTCGTGAATGTAAAAAAAATAAATTAATTAAATTTTATGTTTTACAGCTTTAGTTGAGCTATAGTTATTCAAACAACAAAAGTTATTCCACAATACCCTCGGAATTAAATTAAATATTAAAAAAAAATATTTGTCTACAAAATACAACTAAAGAGATTAGTGTGAACACATCATGATCTCTCTAAGCAGACTAGAAAACTATTCTATACGAGTATATACGGGTAATGTTCATATGTTTACCAGAATCATTTTCATATATTATCATTATTATTATCGCATGCAAATTTAAAAAAAATCCCAAACTCAGTGAAGTATACAGAAGTAATATGTGGCCAAGGGCATACAGAGAAAATCTGTATTTTAATTTTCGTAAATTTAACATTGTAAGACATATATACATTTCATACTGCAATCTGATTGGTCGAGACATTAATTGCCTAGCATCTCAAAAAAGTATAAATATTTTAATAAACTTTCTTGAGAACCATCATGATCATGGGCGATTTTAATGCGCGTCACATATCTTGGAACTGTATGTCTAACAATTCCAACGTAAGCGCCCTCTTTGCGCATTAGTTAAACATAACTTCATTGTTGCGTATCCGGAGGAACCCACCTACTATCCAGACGCTGCTAGGCGCCCGCCGCAAGCCATCGACTTAGCATTATTCAAGAATTGCGACCTCATGTCAGATCTAGATGTTCACTTGAATCTGCAAAACGACCACCGCCCCATCAGTTTCACTTTGGGTGAAATGAGGGGCGCTGCAACTTTGCAACCCCAGTTGAGCTTTGAGAAGGCAGACTGGAAACTTTTCAAAGAGTATCTCAACGTCGAAACTTTGATCACTCCACAGATCAAATCCGTTAACCAAATAGACTTGGACGTTAGTAAGCTCGCGAGAAACATCGTAGTTGCTACCGAAAAATCTATTCCCAGGAAAGCCAGAACCTTCGGCTGTCGACTCAACTTAGATGATGACACACTACGACTAATACGGACTCGGAACAAATTTTGGCAAAGAATTAGGCTGCCTGAGCTTCATGACGCCATGAAGCGAATGTCAGCTGATATTAAATATGGGACGAGAGGATTTCGGCTCTGACCACTCGTGACAACAATGTATGGAAAATTGCAAGGTGTTTGCGTAAACGTTCCAACAGACTGCCCCCTCTCTCGTCAGAAAATGGGTACCTTTACTCTGATTCTGACAAAGCCCAATTTCTTGCTGACACCTTCTCTAAGGCGTACAGCTTAACTGATGGCGACGAATATCACGACGAAGAAACTGCCCGCTTCGTGTCCGAATCCTTGGAAAATGTTCGTTTTTCCGTCATTAACCCCATCGATGTCGAATGCGTATCACTCCATGAGGTTTCAAACATCTTAAGGAAACTTAAGTTTAGGAAGGCTCCTGGCGATGATGGTGTAACTAATGTTGTGCTCCGCTATCATCCTCGAAAGACGGTAGTGCAGCTCAGTTATATCTATATTGCGTGCCTGAGACTTTGTTATTTTCCAGACCTCTGGAAATCCGCTAAAGTTTTCGCGTTTCCGAAGCCGGGGAAGCAACTTAAGTCAACTTCAAGCTACCGACCTATCAGTTTGCTGCCATCTCTCAGCAAGGTCATGGAGAAAGTAGTTTTGAACCGGGTGCAGTCGCATGAATATATCCACAGACAGCTTATCCCCCAACAGTTTGGTTTCAGGTCAAACCATTCAACAGTGCGTCAGCTTCACCGACTCACTGACCACATGACTACCGGATTTAACAGGAATAAATCCACAGGCATGGTCCTCATGGACATCGAAAAAGCCTTCGATACGGTTTGGCACTATGGACTTATCCACAAACTATCCAAACTCGATATACCAACCTATATCCTGAAATTCCTGATTTTCACAAAGAAAATCACAGAAAATCACAAATTCATATCCAACAAAGTAAATCGAACCAATACCGTGTCAAAGCTGATGTCCCTCAAGGTTCCTTGCTTAGACCCCGGCTCTTATTATATTATATCAAAGATATCCCGAAGGATCCAGCTACTGAAGCAGCCCTCTTCGCCGGCGATACGACAATCTATTGCTCTTCTTGGCAACCGAAAGCTATTTCGAGTTGCCTCCAATCCCATCTATCCAGGCTTGAAAACTATTTCAAGCTATGGAAAATCAAGATAAATCACACGAAGACTCCACGAAGAGTCCGTTTTGTTTACTAGGAGGAATAAATTTTCCTCCTACCTACTTGAATTGAAGATGTTTAACACTGAAATCCGGCAAACTCAATGTGTTGAGTATCTTGGAATAACTCTTCAAAGGCAGTTGAATTGGGCGCAAGCCGCCAAAAGGCGTCTTGCCCTTGGAAACGCATCCTTGCAGGACTATACCATCGACTTTACAAGTCATCGATTGCATCGACTTTACAAGTCATGTATCCGGCCCGTACTAACGTACGCAGCCTCTATATGGTCAAACGTTGTCCTTCGCACCTTACGAAAAAAAAAATTTCAAAATCGTTGTCTTCGGACGATTTCGAAAAAACCCCTAAGATTTCCGTCTGAAGCTCTCCACGTTGAAACTGGACATCCTACTATCCGTAAATTTATCCAAACTACCTCCAAATCCTTTTTCCAATCTTCCCGCGAAAGTCCTATCCCGGAAATCAACGTACTGGGTCAATTTGACCCGAATACGTCGCTCTTCGGGAAAAGAAATCGCATGCCACATGATCTCGATTACAACTAATACTGTTGTTTTCTAAATTGTATACATTTTCTTTTCGTATTTCTATTTAAGTTTAGTTTTAGGGATGGCTTATCCATCCAATTTAGGTAAGTTTTATGTCAATGGTTTTTGTATTAAATTTTTTCCCATTTCTAAACGATGTTAAAACGATTCTATAATCTCGATGTATATAATTTAATAAGATATATTATAGGTAAAGCATAGGCTAGGAACTGTTATG